>CM022776.1:10386516-10721516 GCA_012411365.1 Ameiurus melas | reverse complement strand
TCTCATAAACTTTATAGGAATGATAAACAGGTCTCAGTGTAGTGAATTTAAAGTATTTGTGATTTTACCATAAACCGTTATGTAATTTTGCAGCTCGAATAGGCCCAATTATAAGCATTAAGACATGTTAAGAGCTATAATAACAGTTCATCTATTTAACTGGGTAATTTTAATTGTACAACTAATGTAGCAGTCTGTACAAACATAGTCAATACACGTACTGGTAATGAGCATAAAATAATAACTTAATCATACACCACTTTTATCATATAGATCATTTACTTTAGATTTTTAAGAAAATAATTAAAATTATGATTTTAGTGTTATGAAACCGTATGAAAATCTTTGGCATTGCTCAAGAAGAATTTGACTTGACTGCCAGCATTTATCATAACCAAAACAAGGCTGCATGCAAAATCCATCAGACGAGTGCCATTATGTCTGCCTTGGCTTTGGATTGATAAAGTGCTACGGCAAATATAATTTGCATTCTCTCAAAGCATCAAGGGCCTAATTCCACAAAGCTAAAACACACACACACACACACACACACACACATACACGCGCACTTGCTCCAGAGTCACTGCTCCGGGCCGTTTTTCCCAAAAGTACCACAGTGTAACCTCGTAAGCTCATAGTTCAAAGTGATGCTCTCTCCAGTGGCTTGTGATGATCTTGGAGATACTGCATGTCAGAGAACCCAGGCTCGGGCCATTTCCTCTGGAAACATTCAACCAATCTGCTTTCAACCATTTAATAAATGTTTCCTGCTTTTTTATTCATGTTGTCATTTTGTGAGCAGATGACTTCCAGACAGAGACAAGGTCAAAGAGTTGCTCCATGACATCTTTAGCATCTAATTCTCAACTAGCCTCTGATCCATAAGCTATCCACCTTCAGTATGTGATAATATAGTCATTTTCCGGGATGTGCGAGATGGGCCTCAAACAGTAAGGAGAAGATGACAGTCATCTTGCCTGCCTGCATAATAACATATAACTGAGGGTTGGATATTTTATTAGCACAGCTTGTCCATTAGACCTAGAACCCTGGTGTGATGCCTTATTTTTATTTTTTATTCTTCACTATATTTAGACATTCTACAGATTATAGTTCTACAATTAGGTCACTTTAGGGTAGCACAGTGATGCAGTTGGTAGCGTCCCTGCTTTGGTCCTGGTCTTGGTTTACAGGTTCTCTGGCTTTCTCCCACCTCCATAAGTGGACTAGATAAGCTAACTTGTCCCTAGGTGTGCACAAGTGAGACAATGTTTGTGTGCATGGTTACTTTTGACCGATTGGCATGCCATCCAGGGTATATTCCTGCATCCAGCAAGATATTCCTGGCATAGGCTCTGGAATCACCATGACCCTAACTAGGATAAAGCAGGTACTGAAAATGAGAGAATTATTTCCCCTCAAAATTCTCTCCATATTGCTAAAATATTTACTTTATTAATCCCTGTTACAAAGGTAGATTTAATTGGAGTTCTTGCACTTTAACATTAGTATAGGGAGAGCAGTCTAAGTAACTAGCTAAGCTATTAGCACTTGCTTTAATCTGCTGTTCAAGTGATACTGCTCAAGATATCTAATAAAGCTTGTGGAACTGGTAGGGTTTCTATATTACAAAGGTAGAATGAAGTACATTTTTTTGCATGTTAATATTCCCCATTTAATTAATGCAGGAGTGCTCTAAGTACACGGTGTCCCAAAAGTTTCCATACACAGGGGAAATTAACAATTTTTAGCAAAATGTCTTCCAAAATTTTATACTTAGTTACTTAGTTTTTAATATATTGGGGTTTTTTTCTATTATTATTTATTTAATTTTTTTTTCCAGATAGGAAAAATAACTCATTTGGTTAAAAGTCCCAAAGGTATACTCAGAATTTGGCAAACATGTTTTTTTCTTTTTATGCTCCCTGGGCCTAGAAGGATCAACAAAATGAAGTTAAACTAGCGATGTTGCCACCACTGAGTATTTTTAACAGTGTTAAAGCGGTCTTATAAGTGCTTTTCTTGATTTTACTCTTATTAATTGTTTTCTAAGGGAATTGTTTATTTGTAATTATCTCTGTATGAAACTCTACATGCTGCCATCTTGACCAGGTCTCCCAGGAAGAAGAGATTTTTATATTTTAATGGGATCTTCCTGAGTAAATAAAGAATGCATTTGACAAAAGATGCAATGGACTTTAACAGTAACGTGGGAAGCACATCACACATTACAATGTTGCCAAACTTATTAACAAATTTATAAAGACTGGAAGTGTTGTGGGCCAACTGTGAAGTGAACAACTGATGTGGTGCTGGCATAGAGTGCATAGTCCCCTATGTATGGAGACTTTTGGGGGCACCATATAGATAGCTATTTTACCATTTACATGTACATTTACAGCATGTAGCAGACACTCTTATCCAGAACAACTTACAAAAGTGCTTTGTAGTTAAAAACACATCATAATGTTAGTTTACTAAGTCAAGGACCAAGAATGCCAAGAAGCTAAAACTCTATAGGAGGCACACAAGAGAAGGGACTTTTAATAGAAGCGTTAATTCAACTGCTTTAAGTGAAATTTTTACATTTTGTAAGTTGTTATGAGTGATGAATCTCCATTAGTTAGTGGAGTTTTCTTTCAGAATTGCTAGCTCAATATTTAATTATTAGTAAAAGTAGTAGTAATAATAACAAAACAAAATTTGGTCATACATGCATATGTTCTATGGTTGTATTTCTGGGACATATAACGCTGGGACCCTGTCCAGGATGTACCCCGCCTTGTGCCCGATGCTCCCTGGGATTGGCTCCAGGTTCCCCCGCGACCCTGAAGAAGGAATAAGTGGTAGAATATGGATGGATAGATGGATGGATATAATGCTGGGTAAAACTGTTGGCCTGGCAAACAATAATAAGCTGGGCATATATGACATTTGCATCACTAAATCTATTTATTTATTTTATAAGAGAACATTGGTAGTTTTGTAAGTGTGTGACATTAGTTTTACATTGTTTTTGCAGCTTAGCCACTCAACATGGAGCTATTTACCATGAGCTTAAAATACTCCCAGAATTCCCACAGGTTTACAGACTTGGGGAAAAAAAATCTTCTTGTTTAGATTGAGTATCACCTACATGACTGGCCCAGGGTCTAACAGTAATTCACTGCAGAGCCACAGTTTCATGCTGGTTGTTGCTTTTTTTTAGTATTATATAAGCTTCACGCTCAGCAGTTCTTGTGTGGCCAGTCAGCATGGTGTTGAAATACTAGGATTTCTCTAAGTCTGCAGTAGTCCGAGCAGCCAGAGTCCACGCAGATCCCCTGGAGTGCAGGTTTGTTTGCAGAACTGGGGAAAGTTAAGTGTTGAGTAAATAAATATGAGGCAGATGTTAAAGCCTACATATGTGGAGAGAAACAGAGAAAAATGTGTGAAAAAGACAGTAAATGTAAAATTGACGTATATGTAAGTGCAAGCTGGCATGCACACAAGCAGTTAATTCTTGAGCTACCTCACACACACTGAAAGTTATAGCTTTCATAAACCCAATAGAGGGAATCAGTAGGGGGCAAATGGCTTCCAGGCTATCTCTATTTCTCTGTCTCTCTCTTGTAAGATGTCACTAATGGGGTGCTTTGACAAACATGCCACAGTGTCACTTCAAACCACAGCACTCTGTCCCGTCAGCTGCACCAACAAACCCCCCCGCTACACATACAAACCCTCAGACGTCCAATACTCACCAACTACCCGTGCGTTTATACGAGCGACAGGAGTCAAAGGGCATTATGGGTACTGTGATCCCAGCGATCGTCAGTAATCGTAAATACCACATTAATCACAGTAGAGCAGTCAGGAGCTACATTTATCTCTGCTTTACTGACAAGCTGAGACACAGTGAATACAGAAGCTCTCTTAGTAATCATTTCTGTATTTTCTATTCAAGACAATATTCAGACATCCATGCATGTTTTCTCCAGAAGAGAATGAGAAACGAATTAATGACCATAAAATGATGTTTCTGATGTATATACACGCTTCTTTGAATTTACTGTGTTCTGGAGGATATTGATCATCATGATCAGCAAAATCTAAAGAACATTATTCTTCTCAGCTCTTCTTGTTATTTTGGGGGAGAAGCCACATGATGTTGTAAGGTAGGTTGAAAATTCTAACATGCCATCACTGATCCAATCCAATGTTAATATATAATTTTATTATATTATTATTATTATTATTATTATTATTATTATTATTATTATTATTAAGCTCTATAGTATGCCATTTTCTACATATAATTTCTATAAAAATTCCACTTTTTCAGCATTTGCTATTTTGCTATAATCTTTAAACATTTAACACAACGGGAAATGCTGGTATAGCAAAATAATCAACAATGCAACCCAACATGAGGCGGAGCAGTTTCCAATAACCATTGATTACAATTAAAAAGTGTTAATTTATTAATGAACAACACCTTGTAATTGTGGAACACTGAGAAGGTTAGCTCCTGTTATCACTTACATTACCAGTTATAAACTCACATATATATCATTCCCTCGCCAACCTCACACACACACACACACACACACACACACACACTCACACACACACACACACACACACACACACACACACACACTCATACACTCATACACTCATACACACACAGAGCTTGTCATGATACAGAAAAATTCACCATATCAACATCCATCCGTCTTATACCGCTTACTCCTTTTTAGGGTCGCAGGGGAACCTGGAGCTATCCCAGGGAGCATTGGGCACAAAGCGAGGTACACCCTGGACAGCGTCACCATATCAACAATTATACATTTTTCTGTTTTTAGTCTGTTCATTACTAGTTATTTGAATTGCAGATGGCACTTCTTAGCAGTGCTGACTGTAAACTAAATCAACACCTAAGCTTACTAAAAAGGACAAATTAAACAGAAGTGCATAAAGTTTTTTTAAAAAGCGACTTTTGATATATTGTCTGAAAAAGTAGAGCCTTATATCTAAACCCAGAAGGAATGAAAAGGTCAGGCCTTTCAGACTGGAGATATGTTTAATAATAATGACTTTTCTATGCCACGTTTTAACTAATCATGGAAAGAAATAAGCAGGAAAACATTGAAGCATGTTTACTGTGACTAAAATGTGTCAGGTCTTTGTAGTAAAGAAAGTGTGAAGCTGTGTAAACACACTATCAGCCTTAAGTGTCATTAGTGTCATTCAGCTATTTATTGAGCTCACCAGGGAGCCGAACTACTACCAGCATCACTGCTTTAAAGGCAGAGAGACTGGATAGAGAGAGAAAGAGAGAGCGAGAGCGCAAGCAATAAGTTTGACACTTCTATATTACACTACATTAGGGGAGAGTGTAATGTGTCTGAGTGAGAGGAACAGGTGTTCGTGTGTGTATTTCTGTATGCAGAGGGATCACCGAAGTAGACATTGGGAATTTCCCCCATCGCCATATATGACCCCCTCACCACCGCTGGAAACACACCTCACTAAACACACACCTTTCCAGGCTGGACTCATAAAGCCAACACCTTACCAAGCCTCAGTCACTTCAGGAGTGTGAGAGTGGCTCCTGATGGGGAGGGGAAGCTGAACAGCCACTAACATTCTTCACAGCTCAGTAATGATCATCCTGTCATGCAAATAGCATCCTGTTATGCTTTAGTTGGATTTGTAATGTACTATTTTAAAACTTGCATTTCATATATAGGGTGCATGGTGGCTTAGTGGTTACTATGTTCGCCTCACACCTCCACGGTTGGGGGTTCGATTCCCGCCGCTGCCTTGTGTCTGTGTGTGAGTTTGCATGTTCTGCCCATGTTGCAGGGGTTTTCTGTGGGTACTCCGGTTTATTGTCCCAGTCCAAAGTATGGTAGGCTGTTTGGCAAAGCTGTTTGTACAAAGTGTCCAAAGTGTATGAATGGATGTGTGAATGTGTATGTGATTGTGCCCTGCGATGGACTGGCAGCCTGTCCAGGGTGTACCCTGCCTTGTGCGCCATGCTCCCTGGGATAGGCTCCAGGCTCCCCACGGTATAGCGATATAAACGGTCTAGAAAATGGATGGACGGATAGATGGATGCCTTTCATATGTCTCTCTTACTGTATGTCACTCTCATATAATACAATGCAAAACATTGTTTTACAATTTATATATGAATAAAGTGAAAAATAGGTACTATAAAAGAATTATCAGTAATGTCATAACTAACAGCTGTGCATGAATGTGTTTCATAGCAAATCTGCTTTAAGTTAAACCACGCTTTGAATGACCTGGGTCAAACAGTCTGTGATTAATCACTCTCACGGTGCATGCTGTGGCCATGTGTGTGTGAGTAAAAACATAATGTGTGTTCGGGACAACTCATTTTTCACAGCATTAGCAGAGGGCCCCTTGGATTTTTTTGCATGTTGAGAGGAAGTATAGGCAGTTAACCATGTATGTGTGCATGTGTATGTGTATGTGTGTGTGTGTGTGTGTGTGTGTGTGTGTGTGTGTATGGTTAGGTACCTATGATGCAAAGCGTTCCCTGTGGATGGTACCATCAGCAAGAAGTTTAGTCTCTTCACAGAAGTGCAGTATATGAGCACAAAGGCTGTAGCTGTCTGAAGCAGGTTCTGTATTCACAGGTCACTGACCTCGACAGGTAAGGGTCAGTGACAGGATCCTTCCGGAAACTGGACAGGAAAAGGAAACCCATTTATGATCTCTTACCCTCATATCTATCTGACCCCATCACCACATGCTGCGATCTATTATTTAACCCAATATATAAATAAACTTTACAATAAGAACTCTGAATAAAGCAGCAGAATCATAATTCAACCTAGACACATGGTAAGAGTCAGTCTGGTGCACATTACATGGCTGAGTTAGGGGGGGAGGGGGCATTCTCAAATTTGGGAAGCAGCGTTATTAAGCGGAACCAATGGATAAGCTGCAAAGCAGGAAGTTGGTGTTACTGTTCATGCTGTGTGAATTTAATAGAGGATAGCGAAAGTACTGTAAAAAAATAAAAATAATAAATAAATAAATAACACACACACTCACAGAGGAAGAACATGCTGTATGGCTTTTAAGAAAGCATTTACAAGCCTGACTTTATCACACTGCAGGGTGATTGTACAGAATTGAAATCATGTATTATCACAATCGTGAACTCTGATGTAGACTAGAAAAAGTTTAAGAACCTTAAGATCTCTGCCTCATTATTTGCTTTGCTAGAATTGAGAGCTGGAGATTATCTGGTGATTACTGTGTCCTGCTGTCATGTGATTCTGGTCACCAAGTAATGTTAAGAAAGTATTAAAGCAGTAATAATGAGCAGTTCCTTGCAGTTTATTTTCCTGTGGAACAAATACAAAGGGACCACAGTACAACCTTTAATTTTTTACAGATTTACACTTTCAAGCCATACAAATTTGCATTATTAAAGCTGATCTATTACAACCATGGCCTCAAAATATCGGTCACAAACTTTCAGAAATAAAAAATTGGCATATAGTTGATGGGTCTCTAAATAGTTTGTTTGTACATATTCTGTCCACTTACAAGAGTCACAGATCAAGCAATGATATTCCCTCTCTCTTAGATGCATCAGGTTGTTGGTTAGTTAACTTTAAAACAATGATTGTAAAGAACCTGCCTGGAAACGGATGAAAGTGGATTTAGCACCCATGCACAGTGAGGAGGCAAAAAAAAAGAAAATCTCCAAGAATAACGGTTGGAGATTTGTCATGGATGGTAGCTTATTTTAGTTTCCAAATCTACAATTAAATTTGGAATTCATGCTAGAAGAAAGCCTTTTCTTTCATTAAACCAAAAGTGTAAATGCCTGGAGTTCAATATACACTACTGGAACACTGAATGTAACAGGGTTCTGTAGGAAGATGTCACAGCTTCTTCCCAAACTCAAGTAAACACAATCCACACTAATATGTATTTTAAGTATTTTCCTCCAAAGCCAATAGGCATGGTATAATGGACTCCATAAAGTACCAGGAGATTTTAAATGAAAAGCTGCCCAAACTACAACTGGGTCTTCTAGCAGATCAATGATTCAAAACATACATCCATATGCATGCCAAAGTAGAAAATTTCCCCCCAACCGCCCCACTCTCCCCCCCCAACAAAAAAAAAAAAGAAGAAGCTTTTGACATGGTTACTCAAGTCCTTTTACTGAAATCCCATTACTGGAGGTGAGTCCACATGTGAGGACCGAGGATGCTGGAATAATTCTGAAATTATCATGTATTGAGGAGTGTCTCAAATTCCTTGCTCTATATTCTCCAATCTCATCAACCATTATACTGTACAAGACTCACTGCTGCTAAACAGAGGGGTGCCAATAGTTGTGACAAGTTATTTTGTTGTCAAATATTTTGGGTGTTTTTATTATAAGGGTTTGTTTTTTATTGTGTAGACATTTACATTACATTTATTCACTTGGCAGACGCTTTTATCCAAAGCGACTTACAAATAAGCAAAGCGATATATCAAGCATTTACTTCAAAAATTAGATTTGCTTCGTATGTATCAAAAGTAATAAATGCACTGATCAAGAGTAACATTAAATGCTCCACTCTACACTGATGAGCTGCTGTGTGTTAGAGACACAGTCATACGAGTCTAATGGCATGCTTCGGCCAACTTTCATTTAGCCAACGCACTTCAGAGAAGACTTTGAGAAACCAGTGTTGGCAGTTTGGCACTGTGAAGTGATCTGGGGTTCCATTTAAGAGGGAATTACAGGGTTTTATGTTTACTACTCATTTGGGAATGGGGATCACAACAAGAAAGAACAGGCAGACTCTATCTGAACTCTGTTTTACTTTCCCCTTCACACAACCACACACACAGGTCTCGTACACAGAAAGCATGGCAGCATGACACGTCTGACCCTCTTAAAGATCAGAAGGGTAGAGTTATGCTACAGGCTGCCATGTTCACAGACAAAAACAGGTGTCTTCTTTGGGGCCCAGATGAACAAAGAGCTCACATACAAATGAGTGACAAGTTAAAGGAAAACCTTGAAGGTGTAAGGTGTTGGGCCACCACAAACACAGATTCAGTGCATTTTGGGAACGTCTCTGTACTGGAGGAATGAATACCATTCTTCCAAAGGATAGTGTTTTGATAATAGTGGTGGTGGTGGAGAGTGTTGTATATCATGCCAGTCCAAAATCACCCTTAGGTGTTCAGTTGGGTTGAGGGACTGTGTTCATCTAGTGACTGTGAAGATCAAATCAAATGAGACAGTTCTACTACTGAAGTGCATTTCAATTCTCCAAAAAAGTAGCAGGTGCAACCCAAAGCACCCCACTTTAGTGTCTCTATCTGTCTCCTCCTTTCTCCCAGTCTGTGGATAAAGGTTTCGCGTGTCAAGGGTCCATTGAGGATAGGGTTACTTCCAGACAGTCAACGAGCTGCAGGAAGTCTTCTTACACGCGACAATTCTTTGGCCAGAAATTTACAGTTGATCAGCTGCAGCATGCTGGGGGCCAGGGCCCCTCTCCACTTCCTGAAGTCCCTCATGGGGAGACACATAGCCAAGTCTGGACCCCAGGGTCCTATCTATTGTGGCGGAAAGGCGTTGTTATCTTCCTGAGCCAACCTACAAGATCTCCACTTTCAGGTCTGCAGCTTCTTCCCTGATATATAGGCTGCACCATCAAAATCAGGACCTTTGAGTCTTTGGGTCAGCACTATAATGAATGTACAGTAGTTATTCCAACACTAGACCCTGTAAGGGCAGATTTAAATTAGCCTACATAAAACATGTCACTTGTAGTCCTGCAAGAACCAGTAGGGTAGCACATTAGTATACACAGAAAACAAATACTTTATTACTGTAATTAAGTGTTTTTATGTATCTGTACCTAACTTGAGTTTTCTTTTCTTTTCACCAAATACTTCTGACTTATACTTAGTACAGATTTTTTAAAAATCTTCAAAAGATGTGACAGAAAGAATGAGGCCTTGCTGTAATTTATCTGTTCCTAGGTACAGGTTGTATTTAAGGCAGTTTGCATTGTGACGGCGACCTCCTGGCATTCAGTTAGTTTGAATCATTGTTATCATGCAAGCTAACATCTATGAGTTTAGGAATAAGAGTTGTTGTTTCTGAGGTTCCTTAGTGAAAGGGGCACTGACTTACCATCTAACCAAAACTAATGTGTGTTTGAGGCAGATTTTTATTTTTAACTTGATGAAGCATAAACCACCACTGATTATACACTTCATTATTAATCATTAGATCAAAAAGGTTTTAATTTCCTAAAGGCAGCAATAAGCACCTTGATGCATTAAGTCAATATCAGGCGTTGGCCAAACAGCAAATGGTGTCCAAACAGAGGCAATTTCAGGAATTGTAGGGGCCCCATGCAGGAAAAGGCAAGGGTCCCGGCTTTTTTTGTCTTTATTGCCAATATGTTAACCAGATGCCTTTATATGGATAACTGTCAGAAAGTGTTAGTGTTTTATCCCGCCTGCCAGAAGTAGTGCAAGATCAAGCTTCCCAATTCGTTATTGTCACATAGTGTTGGCCTTCACGGGGCCACAAGCAGTTGCCTGCCTTGACTGTCCTGTAGCTTCACCTCTGGGCTCAAACAAGATATTAGGATATATTTATAATCATACAATTTCTAAGAAAGATGGAATTGTCTTGGATTTAAATACCAGTAATAAATGTTTTTTGTTTTGTTTTGTCTTGTTTAAAAAAAATAATTAAAACAGTTCTTGCTGGAGGACTGTAAATAACTACATTCAGGGACAGTCACATTTGAGCATTTATTATTGGTTCAGTTGTTTGGAAACAGAAAATGCCACCAAGGGAATTTACACAGATAAAACATGTTTTTTATATTCTGCAATCTGCGGGTTATTGCTCATTAAATGAGGACAAATCTCTGCTTTTTCAGCCATAATGCTTTCAGAAGTGTTTATCTGCTTGCTACAATTGTGTAATGTAAATGGAGCTCGAATCTGTGTTTTACAAGACCTCTGTTCTGGTGATGCACAAACATGGTCCATCATGGGATTAATATCTGCAAAACGAGGGCCATTTACTGATGTGATTCGGGCTGTAAAGATCTAAACAATTTAATTAAATAACAGTCTACCACAAGTTGTTAAAATTGGCAAAGGCTCTTGGCTACTGATCAGAATGTCAGGAATTCAAGCACTAGCACTATCAAGCTGTTGGGCCCTTGAGCTAGACCCTTAATCCTATCTACTTTTGGAGTATCAATCTTTAAAAATAAAGAAATATAAAGAAAAGAAAAGTAAAGAAAAAAAGAATTTCACTGTACTGTAACATATATGTGACGAATAAAGGCTCTTTCTTCTATGCCTTGTGATATGATAAACTTTAATGCTTGAAGTGTCCATGTGAGTGTAGATAAACTGTTGCAACTATAGCCAAGAAAGAATGAATGCACAGATACAACATTTAAACCTTCTTCAATATGTATTGGGGCCCTAATGTCTTCCAGGAAAACATTTCCCACACAAACATACTGCTATGACCGCCATACAGCATGGTTCTATTTTCCGCATCCCAACATTCCAGTATTAATGTTATTGTGGTCACTGGAAATGTGCTTCCTTGTTTTTTTACTACCATCATTGATGCCCAACATAGCCTTCGGCTAATTTGAGACAAGTGGTGCACTCTGAGAGGATATTCTGTAGGCCAGTGTTGAATTTGAGAAGTTTATGGCCCATCGATTTATTTGGACAATCCACAAACTGTTTTCCTCCAAAGGGTATTCATGCAAAGCTCAGAATGTAAGCAGTTTGGGAGAATTTACTTGCTATCATGCCATGTACAAAGTTTTGCAAGCCAGACTTCTATCAATTGCCAATGCTTGCCAATTTTGTCAATGGCCAAGAACTGAATTTTACTGACATGGCAGTTGACCGACCACAGATAGTTTCCTGTGGCTAGAAAGATTATCTTTACTCATCACTAACTACTTCAAATAAAATTCTTTAATAATTTTTAAAGATGTGACCTTCCGTTTTAGTTCAGTGACCGATTTATCTTCAAAACATTTCATTGTGTTACAGTGTTCAAAATTTGGCTTTCCATCTGGTAACTCAAGTGTGGAGATCCAGTCAGGCAGCAACCTTCAAGGTTTGAAGCTCATAGCCAGAAAAGTGTACAAAATATATCAGATGTACTGTACCATGGCTTATAGCCCAAATCAGAAACTACATTCAGAGTCACTTTTTTGCCCATTCTAATGCTGACTGATCACTGATACAGAAATGATGGTCTAGCTGATTCATATCACACACCACAGTCACTTGGAATGTCAAATCAAGTCAAGTGGCTTCATCCTCATTTCAACCATATTCAGCTGGTACAGCACAAAGTGAAATGAAACAACATTCCTCCAGGACTATGGTGCTACATAAAACAACATGTACAGTTATTGTACAAGTGATGGTTACATAATGAACTCCTATGGCCAGTATGTTTTTCTGGTCTGCTTGTGTTTTGTTATTAGTAAAGAGTGAAGGTTCTCTGTCTAAGTAGCAGCCGGTATTTTGTTGTTGAGAATTTATTATTTATACAACTTTACTCATCTCCCACTGACGTACTTTCCGGTTTGTGGCTAGTTCACAATTTCTGCTAAAGGTTTAAAGCTGAATATTCCAGAACACAGACTGCCAGAAACAACAGAGCAGAAAGGCCACGCCAAATCTGCCTGCAAAAACATTCAACTCCTGCTTGAATTATCCATAATTTGTCTGCAGGATAATCAGCAGGTTTTACGTGGAAATAGATCAAAGACATTTGAAGTTAGATAAACGAGCCATTTGTTGAGTATATATGATATCTGAAAAATTATTAGGGCTGTTATATAACACAAATTATTGGCTAACCAAGCCCCATAATCAAGTGATGATATTTTTATTAGGATTTTATCAAAACTTAAAACAATTATGTTGATATAATTGGGTGATAAACTATATAAATATATTGATAATAAAAACTGCCATGGTTATACTGTCCCGCTTCATGAATTAGGAATTCTTTTTTTTTTCCAAGAAGGCCATACACAGAGGTAAACTAAGGCCAAAAGGGCCAGAGGAAGAACCTTGAGTTGTGGAAAGATTCCTTTTGCATGTGCTCATGTCCACTACGCCTACGTCTCTCTCTCTCTCTCTCTCTCTCTCTCTCTCTCTCTCATACACTCACACACACACACACACACACACACACACACACACACACACCTTAGAGTTGATTGGATATACCACATCATTAGGAACACATGTACCATCCAGATAAAAAGGTCAAATGTCTTCAAATGTCTCATTCAATAGAACAGAAAAAACTATAGATATGAATATGTATTAATTTTGTAGTATGTTCATTTTTTTTAATAAAATACCTTGTAATCATGGACTGCCAAATAATGGTCCAAATTACATAATGAAATGAATGACTGATAAGCCTGTCATCAGAAAAAAATATTGTATTGTTCTTATTAAAGTATAAATTGTAGTAACCATACATAATTGAACAAATTCCTTGATTGGGAAAATGAGAAGAAATGTTCAATACCACTTTGCTGTTAGCATTCTGTATTTATTTTGTATCAGTTTTGTATCTTGAAGCATATTTTATGAGATGTGACATGCCTGGGGGTGGGGGTATTTTTTCTGATGATGTCTGTATTGATATAGTACAACACTGAACATGTAATGACATCAGAATTGCTATTCACAGCATACCATCAGTATTCATATCAGTATTCCTTCACAAACCCAATATAAAGCTAAAAATAATAATCATAATAATAACCCCCATTTACAGACCATTTCTTTTTCAAACTATCAGCAGTCTGGGAATCTGGGGTCCAGCCTCCAAACCTGTCTATATATAGTAGTTTAACATCATCAGAGTTGCAGTGCTCATTTTTTTCCCAATGTCCAGTCCAGTGTATGGTCTGGAACAGAAAAGTGCATAGCAGAGTTCTCATGACATATGACCTCAGACATATCCTGCTCCAATATGCAAACTTGGTGTATATCTTGCCCTTTACACATGCCTGATTCAGTGGAATACTACTCCTGCATGGAGCATCTGTACTTGTGAGTCACCTTCTGCTGCTCCATGGACCCACATGGTCACATCAAAGACGCCACTTCCCAAAAATCATTTATGCTCAAGTCTCTCCCCTTGTTTAAGTGGACAACCTCACCTGAATAAAATAGATATCTACCTAAGAACTGCTGCAGTAATCATAAAGACTGTCCTGTGCTCATCCCAAAACTCCTATTCACAACATGATTGTACTGAAAAACCATTCAACACATAATAGTATGCAGCTGTAGAAGAGTAATGATTTATAATCTCACTATCTGGTGTCACTTGGAAGGTTCCCTTTTGAGTCTTGCTCCTCTCCAGATTTCTTCCTCATGTCGTCTTAAGTTTTTCCTTACCGATGTGTTCTATGGCTTGCACATTAGGGATGTAAATCTACATCCAGATTTCTGTAAAGCTTCTTTGTGGAATGTCTATTATTAAAAGCCCAGATAAAAGCATGCAGTAACTAATGGAAAGCTGTAGTTTGTTGCATATTTTTGGTCCATTTGGCCTTTAATGAAGTCTGTGTCACTACTAAAAAAGAAATAAATGCATTGCATGAAAAGGTCAAAGCTGTACGCTTCATGACTGGATCCAGTTTCATGTCAATGAGAAAGTGTCCCCATCTAGTCATCTCTTCTCAATTTGGTGGAAATAGTCCAGAGTTATAGTGTGAGCATTCATACCTTGACATGTCTGAAGTGATTTGTGAATGTAGCAGGATATGAAATCCAGAAGTCTAAGGACTGCTGCGATATATACACGTCATTTAAAAAAATTAAAAAATTTAAAGATAGTGTAGTTTGAAAAACAGGTCATGATGGGACAAAGCTATAATAGTATGTAGAAAAACACCTTAGTCAATACAAAATGTGCGATGGACATCAGAAACAAGAAAATTTGTCTTTCGGTCATTTCAAACGCATCGGCATAAGTGACATTTTTACAGCTTTTTAGTTTCCTCTTGAATTATATTTACGCATATGAATATGATTTAAATATTTTATTATGAAACAAACGTTAATTTGTAACAAAATGAATCTACGCTAAACAGAGCAACACTACCATCTCGTGGTAAACATCAGTGCTACCACTACAGAGTGCGTATAATTACTGCATGTGTAGTTACCCATGTTAAATAAAAATAATACGTATATTGTTTTTTCTTAAACGAATAATTTGTAAATTAACTACTAGAACAAAACAATTTGGAAAGCTTAACCAGATTTGTTTTTATTGTAGTGCTCCAGTGTTGGAAAGATAGATAATATTAATAAGTACAGCTTTGGTATGACTTTCTCTCATGGCTGTTTCAACCTAAGACCTTTATTGTTAAGAATCCAGCAGTTGTAGTCTAAATTAATCTCTAAATTTGCATTATACAGTTACATGTTACATTTTTTACAGACAGTATTATAACTATGTTTGGAGGTATGGTGGCTTAGTGGTTAGCACTGTTGCCTCGTACCCCCTGGATTGAGCGCTTGAACCATGATTCCATCCTGTGTGCAGAGCTTGCATGTTTTCCTTGTATTTCTCCAGGTACTCTGCTTTCCTCCCCAAGTCCAAAGACGTGTTATAGGCTGATTGGCATTTCCAAACTGTCCGTAGTGTGTAAGTGCTCCTTGGGATAGGGTCCAGGTTCCCCCGCAACCAAGTGTAGGATAAGCGCGTTTTAGTAAACAGTTTATCTGTTCTCTAATTATGGGAAAATGTGTGATGATTCTAATCTATTATGATCATGCACACAATATATGCCCACTGACAGTGTTTTTGGGTTTTGTCAAAAGTAAGTCAAATAACTGACCATATAACTTGTATTCTACATATTTTCTTCAAATTTGTCTCACAATGTATTCATGGCAAAGACATACGGAAATAATTCTGAAAGAAAACACACGTACATGTATATGTAGCCTCGTTAACTTCCTTGTCCCGTCATTCTTACACCTATTTGCATGCGTCACCTTCCTGTAGATATGGATACCCCGTCTAACCCTCATGACTCATTCATTACCTAATCATGTCCTCTATACCCTGGCTCTTTCAAGTCACTGCAAATTGGGCGTTGAAGCTCCCAAATAGGTGCGCAGGTCCGAAATGTTGGATTTGATGATCTTGGCTGGGATGGAGTTCATCTGTAGTCTCTGGTAAGCGGCAAATCTATGGCAGCCCCCAAATGAGTAGTAATAATTACCTCCCTTTTCTCCTGTGATCCACAACACATCTATTGGAGGGACAACTCTGATATCTGAGGTCTCCTGAGAGAATACATATATAGATTTGAATTCAGATGAACAGTACATCACAATACAAGATATAGCAATTATACCACCGATCAGGGTTTATTCACATGAAGTCATATCACGGCATATATGTGAATTCAGTAGTTTAAAAGTATGTTTTATTGTTGAAATACAACATTGAAGTGCCAATTAAGCCAGTAAACTTACATTTATAGTGTCCACGAGGCTTTGAACTTTCTCTTCGTCTAGAACTGGAGGAATGGGTCGAATAATCACATCCATTGGGATGTTATGAACTTCCTCAACGTTGTCAGAATGAATCGACCGGTTTTCGTTCTTTAAACTTCCCATCCTGTGCTGATTGCTGAGAGCGAACCGTCGTAGGAAACGAACTGTTAAACTTCTGTCCATAAACGCAGAAGTTTGCAGCATCACCCCTAACGCTTCCCTTATCAACTAGAAACCCGGAAGTTTTGTACTGCGCATGCGCGTCAAGTCGACCGCTTTGAACTGTATAGTAATCAAAGAGTTTGATTTCTGTAGAAATGATCAAATGACACTGAAATATTCGCGTCGGAATGACATGCATGAATGTACTTGATAATGTAGGGATGAAAACTTCTTCATGTATAACCTTTTATAGCGGATTACCAGACGGTGGCGAGAAAGTTCCTTGTATGATACCTATGATTTCTATGGACTGTGTTTCTGTTTCAGTCCTGTCTTATCTGCTACTTCATTCAGCACGTGGTAAAACAGTAAGGTTTAATATTAACTGTGATGTCATTAAACTCAACACAATCTTAGCAATGCATATCTATGAATATACCGTAATATATAACAGGTCAACCTACTGCTTAATCAAAGTTAATCGCTCTTATAAAAGAGTGATAGAACCAGTGCCAGTGTTCTGACAAATTATCCTGCCTATCGAGATGACCTACCAAGGGGTTTTGATGCGCATGAACACTTTTACACTCTCACCGAGCACTTTATTAGGAACACCTGTATACAGTACACCTACTCATTCATCTAATCAGCCGGTTGTGTGTCATGCAGGTACAGGCTAGCAGCTTCGAGTAAATTGTTCACATCAACCATCAAAAAGGGGGAAAACTTTGATCTCAGTGATTTTGAACATGGCTTGATTGTTGGTGCCAGAAGGGCTGGTCTGAGTATTTCTATAGCTGCTGATTTCCTGGGATTTTCCCACACAACAATCTCTACAGTTTACTTGGAATGGTGCAATAAAGAACAACATGTATTGAGCAGCAGTTCTGCAGATGGAAATGTCTTGTTGATGAGAGAGGTCAGAGGAGAATGGCCAGACTGGTTCGAGCTGACAGAAAGGCTACAGTAACTCAGATAACCACTCTGTACAATTGTGGTGAACAGAAAAGAATAATAATAATATAATAAACTTTATTTTATAAAGCGCCTTTAAAGCAGCTTCTCAAAAAAAAATACAAATCACAGAATTAATAAAAGTTAATTAAAACGAATAAAACAACCGTAATAAAAATCAAACATAAAACAATCAAAACGTAGACAGAAAAAGCTCTGTCACCCATAGACTTAAGGTGAGTTGGTGGAACCGTTAGAAGATTACCCTGTGAGGAGCGCAGTCTGCGATGTGGGGTGTACGGGATTAACAAGTGAGTTAAATATTGTGAAGCCAATCCATGCAATGCCTTGTATGTTAACATCATGATCTTAAAATAAACCCGGAACCTGACCGGGAGCCAGTGTAAGGACTTCAAAACAGGAGTGATATGGACATATCTCCTGCTTCCCGTCAGGATCCAGGCAGCAGAGTTCTGAACATACTGCAATTTGTTAATTGCAGTTTTAGAAACTCCAGCTAAAACGGCATTGCAGTAATCCAACCCCGTGACAACGAATGAATTGATCAGCTTTTCAGCAATAGATAGGTTTAGCATTGGTCTTAATCTGGCTATATTTCTAAAAACACCTCAGACTGTCAGACTTTGAGGCAGATGGGCTACAAAAGCCAAAAACAGAAAACTGAGGCTGTAGTGGGCACATGCTCACCAAAACTTGGCAGCTGAAGACTAAAAACATAACTTTGTCTGATGAATCTCGATTTCTGCTGGGGCTCACAGATGGTGGGGTCAGAATTTTGTACCAGAACATGATTCCATGGACCCAACCTGCCTTGCATCAACAGTCCAGGCTGGTGGAGGTGTCATAATGGTGTGGCGAATGTTTTCTTGGCACACTTTTGGCCTGTTAATACCAATTAATCATCACTTGAATGCCACAGGCTATTTGAGTATTGTTGCTGCCTAGGTGCATCTCTCCATGGCCACAATTTACCCATCTTCTAATGGCTACATCTAGCATGATAATGCACAATGTCAAAACGCAAAAGTCATCTCAAACTGTTTTCATGAACATGACAATGAGTTCAGTGTTCTTCACTGGCCTTCCCAGTCACCCGATCTGAATCCCACAGAACAATTCTGGGATGTGGTAGACCAGGAGATTCACAGCATGAAAGTGCACTTGAAAAAACTGCATGAATTGCCTGATGCAATCATGTCAACATGAACCAGAATCTATATGAACATCTTGTGGAATCCAAGCTACAAAGAATTGAAGCTGATGACCGAGCAGTACCCATTGCTAGTACAGTGTTCCTAAAACAGTGATCACTGAGTGTACATTAATGCTGGAGCTATTTTAAGAACACAAGATTACCTATCAAAATGTGCTACCTGTAATTTTAAACTGGGGGCATTTTCTGATAAGGTCATAGTAATAAAGTAAACAAAATAGAAAAAAAAATGAAGACCTATAAGTGCACAGTTTGTTAAGGTAGAACAACTCTTTAGACCACCATCATACACTTGCCAGAACACAGCCTCAACTAAACCTTAATGTGACTATTTTTCAGATATGATGGTATGTTTGGGTAACTTTTGGTCTAAAATTTCAAAACTACACATTAGGCATTGTGGACTCAGAGAGGTAGAAGCTTTTCCAGTTAGTATTGTTAAAATAAATGTACTTGCTCTATTATTAGCAAACATAAAGATTTACAGTAGACAACAGTATGCTTGGTGGTTAGCTGCAGAATTGAACTGGTCAGGGAAACTGAAGTGGGGAATAAAACCCACAAGAGTTCAACTGGATGGCAGACATCAACATAAAGACAACATATCTCTTTCTCTCTCTCTTTTTTAAATGATTAGAAAATTATTTCTGGTTAAAAACAAAATAGCCTGGTAGCTTGTTTTAGCTTGTCACTAACCTCAGCTGGTTAACTGATCTGGGCCAGTGGTTTCAGAGGGGTTATGGACCAGCCCAGGTGGTTCTAGTTGGTCAAGTTGGTTCTACTGGTCAGGTTTGAGGGCTGTGGACAGTGACAGGCTGTCTCTAAAAAGTCAGCTGGTTCCATCTGATCTGGCTGGTTCTATATGGTTAGGTTGACCAGATCAGTTGGTCAGTCTGGGTCTAGCCATTCAGGCTGGTTCTAGTTGTTTGACTAGCCCAGCTTACTGGCCAAGACCAGGCTGGTCAGACTGGGAGGCAAACTGGCCAAATGATCTAAATGGTCTAGCTAGATTATTTACATAATTTGACTGATGTTGTCTTGAATCCAAAGTAACAATTGAGACAGGATACAACTGAGTAATTTAGGGTTAAGGGTCTTGCACAAGGGCCCAACAGTGCTTGGATTTGAATTGATGACCTTTCAATCAGTAGCCCAAAGACTTAACCACTGAGCCAGCCAGCCTGGGAGACCTGGTCTTAGCTGTTTTTTTAAGCAAGAAGAGTTATTAAACATTAGCCACAGGGGCTCACATGTATGCAAATGACCACCCAGTGTTTAAAAGTGCTGCACCACAATATGGTTGGAATGGGTTTTTTCCAGCCCAAATTGCTAATTATTATATGGCTTTTTACTGTTCAGTCACCTTTGACCCAATATACACCTGCTGTAAATGACCCTTATGTTTATAAACTGAAATACAGTTCAGCTACTTACAGCCTGACACCACAACTCTTTCCTATGTACTTTACTTTGTTTTTATCTAATCTGCATTTATCTGTCGAGCGATTGAAGATTAATAGTCTCAGTATTCAAATACAGGGGGACTGTGGGTTGATTTGAGATACAACCTGTGACACTGAAACAGTTTGCAAAGGTTGTTTATTGAACCAGTAATTTAAGCAAATCTTTCAACTCTATCTCCAGTTACAGTGGTTACAGTCATGCTCATTTGCTCATTTGCTTTGGGTAAGGTCTAAATTATCTGTGAAAACGTAGGACAGCACTTTTTGTTTTATTTATTTATTACAATGAGAGATGAGTAATGAGTGGGCATAATAAAGATCAGCTTATGTGAGGACATTTGTCTGATAAAATAGCACATCAAAATAGTCATTTCACAATGAAAGGATCCTTTTTACATCTTTAAATTGTGTATTAAATGTAGTTTAATTGAATAATTTTGATTCTCAGATGCATTTTTAGAACAAATCAAGCAGTTAAATTCATTTATCAAGCTGGATAGGAACAGATTGATTCATAAATTGCTCGTACAAGTATTTCCACAAGAAATTTGGAATTCAAGAAAATCTTGTAATTTCAGAAAAATATTCATGTCCTACTCATATCCCTGAGTGTGTGTAAATACTACACTTTTATACATGGATTATGCTGTCAAGTTTAAATTGCTTGCGTATTTCAGTTACACAACTATAATGAAACATGTATAAAACTCAAAGTCATTTCATATTAATGGTATTAGCAAAAATATTAACTTATTAATATTAAAAGAAAGCAAATCAACATAAATCTATAAATAAGAACAAGTAAGATTACTCATTCAATTAGGAATTTTGCTGTATAAAAGGAAGACAGGCTCAGGTTGTGTGTAATTCAGTTCAATTTGCTGCAGCATCTTCTTTTAATGCTGTACAATGTTTTATAACAGCCAGCACTAAGTGACCGATAAGTGACCGATCTTGTATGTCTCAAGCTGCAATGTGCTTTGTACTCCCAAGTGAGCTGCAGACCATTTGTTTCCTGAAGCCAAATGCCCCTCAGCTTTTCTAATATAACATCCGGTATGTGGTTATAAGAACACAAGCATAGCACAAGCATTGAAAATGTCCATTTCCACCATCAGGGCAATAATTAAGAAGTTCCAGTTAGCTGGTAATATTATGAATCAACCTGGAATTGGATGTGTGTCTATATTGTCTCAATGCACTGTGAAGAGGATGGTTCTAGTGGCTGAAAAATCTCCAAGGATCACAGCTGCAGAATTGCAGGAGTTAGTTGCATCTTGGGATCAGAAAGTCTCCAAAACTACAATCCAAAGTGGCCTATATCATTGTGAATTGTTTGGAAGCGTTTCAAAAAATAAAAACAAACTCAAGCGTCTTCAGACACTACTAGGGCTTCAAATGGGATCAGGTTCTATGGACTGATGAAGCCAGAATAGAGCATTTTGGCAATAAACCAGCAGTGGTTTTGGCAAACACAGAGGCATAGCCACAAGGAAAGTACCTCATGCCCATGGTTAAATATGGTAGTGCCATCATGGGTCAACAGGTATTAAATAAAAACCTGACTGCCTCTGTCAGAAAGCTTAAAATGGGCTATGGTTGGATCTTCCAGCAGGACAATGATCCAAAACATACATCAGAATCAACACAGAAATGGTTTATTGATGACAAAATTGAGGTCCTGCCATGGCCATCCAGACTTGAAACCTATAGAAAACCTGTGGGGTGAACTGAAGTGGAGAGTCCACCAGCATGGACATTGAAATTTGAAGGATCTGGAGAGTGGTTGTAGGAGAAGACCCACAGCTTTTATCTTGGCAAATGGAGGTAGCACAAAGTGTTGACCAAAAGGGTGCCAATAATTGAGCATGCCCATATTTAAACATTTTTTTGCATAAACCTGTGCTTTGTTTGCAATTGTATATATATATATATATATATATATATATATATATATATATATATATATATATATAGTTACCAAGGAATTACTTATAGCACATTATAAGGGCATTGTGGGCACATATAAGGGCATTGTGTGTGTGTGTGTGTGTGTGTGTGTGTGTGTGTGTGTGTGCGTGTGTGTGTATATATATATATATATAGAGAGAGGGAGAGAGAGAGAGAGAGAAAGAGAGAGAGAGAGATATTCTGGTGATCGCTAGGGTGATAGTAATGGTGCAGTTTCTGGAACCTAGAACCTTTTAACAGGGGCGCACGGTGGCTTGGTGGTTAGCCTCACACCTCCAGGGTCCGGGGTTCGATTCTCGTCGGGGCCATGTGTGTACAGAGTTTGCTGCGGGGGTTTCCTCCGAGTACTCTGGTTTCCTCCCCCAGTTCAAAGACATGCATAGTAGGCTGATTGGCATGTCTAAAGTGTCCGTAGTGTATGAATGGGTGTGTGAGTGTGTATGTGATTGTGCCCTGCGATGGACTGGCACCCTGTCCAGGGTGTACCCCAACTTGTGCCCGATGTTCCCTGGGATAGGCTCCATGTTCCCCCGCGACCCTGAAGAAGGAGTAAGCGGTAGAAGATGGATGGACAATTTTAAACAATGATAAGTAAAGATTAATGTTTTATTTTAATTCTACATGACAGTCCTCATAAAAAAAAACACATTCACTCTGTTAGTGTCATAATATTATTAATGCTATACCAATTTACTATTTATTCATCAAGTATGTCTCCAAATCAGACAATGAAATCTAACAGAGAAAATCAGTCATTATATACAGCTATATATGTTTGGACTTGATGACTTTGGACTTAGTAATGAGCACCTCATTAAAATAACGGTCAACAAAACGCATGTTTTCAGCGCCTTGCTTAGTGGTTCGAGCTAGAAAATGATGACAGCCTTTTCCAGTCTGGGCTGTCAGCCATGCACTGACACACTTCCCTTTAAGGAGAATGTACATCATCATTAGGCAAGCGCTGTCAATCCCAACAAGTCTGAAAATCACAAGTCTGTCATCCTAATCACACTGGCATTCCTCATGTCTGTATTTTGACAGGGTGTGGGGGTGTGTATTACACTAGGTCGTAGAGGGGTAGCTCACACATGATAATTAGCTGTTAATATTAGATTTGACTCCCACGAGACTCGAGTGAGTGGAGCTACTGTAGAAAATTACCTGCCAAGTGCCTGTCGCTAGACGCACCAGCTATTTTTATTTATATCTCATTCTTTCACTCTGACTTTCGTACTCTCGCTGCGTCGCCTCCTCCATACATCCAAATGCAGTTCTGTGCATTTAAAGTGATGATGATAGCAAGGAGCTTTTTCCATTAGATTATGCAATGTAAATGCGGTGAGAGGCAATTGGAATGGATTTATATAGGGGCTTGGTGACAGTCTGTCAGGGATGATTTGTCCCGCAGTAGGGCCTGCTACTCTTTTTACATGATACTGGGTTTGAATCAAATTCCTGACTCATTTTCTATTTATATTTTAATTTTTCAGTGAGGAATTTTCAATGCCAATGTGATTTAGACAAAGACCATTTGTTTGATACTTTCATTGGTAGTGCAATTTGCACACTTTTATCATTAGCCATTACTCATGATTCATCTGATAATTCTGAAGCTCTTTGTGATATTGGACAAATGTGTTAGATCAGGATAATAAAATATAATAAACACACCCTTGATTAGGTCCTAATGGTTAATTAATATGATAAAAGTTATTCATACAATTAATTAAATTAAAACTATAGATATTTATTTAGATGGGAAATTAATTCAGTCCCATAAACAATGTTAACTAACATTCTAGCGTTCTAGTATTAAGCAGAGATTACCAGGCAAAATTAACTTCTCCTACAGTGAGGGAAAGAAGTATTTGATCCCCTGCTGATTTTGTACATTTGCCCACTGACAAAAAAAAATTATCAGTCTATAATTTTAATGGTAGATTTATTTGAACAGTGAGAAACAGAATAACAACAAGAAAATCCAGAATCCAGAAAAACGCATGTCAAATATGTTATAAATTGATTTGCATTTAATGAGGGAAATAAGTATTTGACCCCCTCTCAATCAGAAAGATTTCTGGCTCCCAGGTGTCTTTTATACAGGTAACGAGCTGAGTTTAGGAGCACACTCTTAAAGGGAGTGCTCCTAATCTCAGCTTGTTACCTGTATAAAAGACACCTGTCCACAGAAGCAATCAATCAATCAGATTCCAAACTCTCCACCATGGTCAAGATCAAAGAGCTCTCCAAGGATGTCAGGGACAAGATTGTAGACCTACACAAGTCTGGAATGGGCTACAAGACCATTGCCAAGCAGCTTGGTGAGAAGATGACAACAGTTGGTGCGATTATTCGCAAATGGAAGAAACACAAAAGAACTGTCAATCTCCCTTGACCTGGGGCTCCATGCAAGATCTCACCTTGTGGAGTTGCAATGATCATGAGTACAGTGAGGAATCAGCCCAGAACTACACGGGAGGATCTTGTCAATGATCTCAAGCCAGCTGGGACCATAGTCAACAGGAAAACAATTGGTAACACACTGCGCCATAAAGGACTGAAATCCTGCAGTGCCCGCAAGGTCCCCCTGCTGAAGTTTGCCAATGAACATCTGAATGATTCAGAGGACAACTGGGTGAAAGTGTTGTGGTAAGATGAGACCAAAATGGAGCTCTTTGGCATCAACTCAACTCGCTATGTTTGGAGGAGGAGGAATGCTGCCTATGACCCCAAGAACACCATCCCCACCGTCAAACATGGAGGTGGAAACATTATGCTTTGGGGGTGTTTTTCTGCTAAGGGGACAGGACAACTTCACCGCATCAAACTCCACAATATTCAGAGGAGCTTGAAATTGATCAAAATTACCGCAGATTTTAAGCAGTTTTTAGCCAAGGCGTGTCATGTGACATCATCACAACACGCATTCAGCTAAAGCCCTCTTTGATTCACAAACAAAAAAAAGCACAAAAAAGTCTGCGAAATCTTGTACAGACTGATTACAGGGCAGCACAGTGGTGCAACAGGTAGCAGCTACAGGGTCCCTGATTCAACCCAAAGCTTGGGTTATTGTGTCTGAAGTTTTGCATGTTCTCCATGTGCTGGGTTTTCCCCAGGTTCTCCAATTTCCTCCAGTCTCCCAAATACAGGCAGGTAGGCAGATTGGCTACGCTAAATTGCATGTATGTGTGAATGAGAGTGTGAATGTGTGCATGGTGTCTTGCAATAAACTGGTGTCTCATTCAAGGTGAATTCTCACACTTTATGCCCAATATTGGTGCTTTGTTAGCAAAACCTGTGATTGTGTTGTATAGAGCATATTAATCTCACAAACTGGTGTTTTTGCATTATCACCCACCCCCAATACTGAATATGACAGGTCTGCTGTACTATACTGGCAAACAGGATTGCCACCTTGACAGCTTGGCAATGACATTGTGTGTGAGAGTGAATGTGTTTGCACAGGCACATATAATAAAGTGTAGGAAGATGTTTTGTGTCTAGGCCCCTGGTGAAACTGCACTTATATCATGTTAGGTTTTAGCTCAGGAATTTGACATTTTTGTAATCAAACACATATCAGAATCTATGTTGCTGTAAACTGCAAATGCTACCTCGACTGTCGTCTCTAAAGCCTCACTTCTGACTATTAGCAGAAAGTCTCGCTTCTAGCTTTTTTGTTTACTTCTCAATGACATGCAAAAAGGACTGACCACAGATCATTGTTTTTACATGGCATGTAGGGTAGAGAAACATGGAAGTTCAAGGAAGGGCCCTTTGTCTGAAATGCAAAACAAACAAGCACAGATGGTTGCTTTGTATAATATGCAAGAGTGTAACTATATATATATATATATGTGTGTGTGTGTGTATATGTATATGTATATATATGACCTCACTATTGCACATATGTACTAATTTACATGAATGAATTTGAATGAAAAGGTACAAAGGTTAACTTTAAGATTAGCATTTATAAATATTTACAAGTTATAAAACTGGTAAAAAGTGTATAAATTCTGATGTTGACAGTGACTACTGTTAAATATATTTGGGTTGCAGCCATATTCCAAATACGGTGTTTATATGTGTACAGGTATCGGAATATTCCTCTAAGGATGCCTCAGTTGCCATTCCAAAATACGTAGTCTACAGCTAAGCATCTGTTAGCACCCACAGGTCCTTGTGGACTGAGCATGTGCATATATCTCCTTTCAGTGGGTTTTCTGAATTACTAAATTTCTAAATTCCAATTAATATTGAAATATTGGTGTGTATGTAAATGTAGCCAATGATATTTGGATATTTCATGATGCCTTGTCACAATATTGAATAGGAGGGCAAAAAAATGTAACCTTGCATGGAGCCTCATTATGGATAAAAAACCTATTATGCATATGTATAAAAACACACTCACTGAAAGACAGGCCATAATCATACTGTGCAGCGCTATGGTAAACAGAACTGCAGCACTTGCCATTGTACAGCTCTTTTATTCAGCACATTAAACTTACTACTTTACATTGATTGGACAAAGTTCTCTTAAGCCCATTTACCATTTATGGAAGATGAATTTATCTCCATTTACTATCTATTTCTTTGTAGTTTCTCCAAAAGCATTTTGAAAAATCAATGATTGAGAGCATGCTCCATCTCATTCACTGCAGATGACATCTTGTGGATGAGTCAGCAAAGTGGGATTGAATAATTCTATGGGGCATTTCAAGAAGGGTAATTACTTGACATGACACCCAACAATGTGTGAATCTAGTCTGGGATAGAAAGAAATCAGCCTCAGCCACAACCATTTTGTATACAGTATGTTTTCTTTAAGACAGTGGTGGTGCTTTTGCAATTGGTTGCACAAAAGCAAAAAATAATCCACTTTAAGGCATTTTAAACAGCAAATAATATGAAGTGGACTCTTGTTTTTATGTATTTTGTCCTTAAAAGTGAGGAAGGGCTTAGCGTTTCTAGAGCATTTACACCAATCAGCACTTATTATATTGTTTTCAAAAATACTTCATAATTCAAAAATTATTTTTAAACACAAAATATACAAATGTTCATATAAAAAGTGTGTTCTTTTGTTGTGTAATTATATAGTGTTAATGTTAATTAGATGTTAATGTGTTTCTTCAGACTTGTTTCCATTCACAATACTTAATTTTCTCCAAGTTTTTATCAGGGCAACGGTTCTAAAATTGTCCTTAGACAGATTTTTATTTATTTTTATTTTTTTATTTTTTTACTCCCACAGCAAAGTAATGCTTGGAATGTATAATGCTGCATGTGCCTTCTGCTTGACTTTAAGTGTCTTTTGTAAATTCACTTTAAATTACATGCATGGGAAGCTCAGGAACAATTATTGATGCTGAGTCAAACAACAAAAGAAATATTAATTCTTACTTCAGCATTTTATGATGATTTTCATTCCAAAACACCAACCCACCTTTTCCCCTCCCAACTCCTTGAAAATTGCTCTGTAGTAGAAATGTCCTCGTTCTTTGGCCAACCACTCTCTTTGACTTTGCTCCATGGATGGCTGATGAAGAGTGTGGTGCTCGGATTTCCGAACACCCTGACAGTGCTTCAGTGGAGCAGCAGAAGGGGAACGTGGACCTCCTGCCAGCGGAGAGAGGACCAAGCAGATGGGCTTGCACACAAACAACGCAAAACATCAAACACAGCCAGCTAAAGAGCCTGGCCGTCACAGGCGATGAAACGCTACACAGAAGAGAAGCCTTTTAATGAGGCTGTGGTGCTCGTTCTGTCTCCGTAGTTCTGCACCAAGACCAAGACACACTGTCGACTCTAAAACAAGTGTATAATAGCAGTGTCTGGAAACTGAAGAAAATTAAAATGAAAAAACAATGAAAAGGCAGCCAACGGTTTAAAGGGTTCTGTGGCAGAAGCTTGAGTACAGATTAGATTGGAACGTCCTCTTTGCTTTCTAGTTCTATACAAGTCACATCTTTGGAGCTGTTTGCACAGTGCCTGACTTACTGAATAAAGGAGAAAGATTTGCAGATATCTAATACAAGTCTATAATGCCACTGAGTCAGTTCCTTACAAAGTTGCATTTTGTCATTCAACAACAAGATTTCTTACTTAGGTGTATAAATTATTATGTTATAATATGTATAGCTTTGTCCACTTTCACTTTTCAGATTATTCCCCAATATTCTAATATTTTCTGCAATGTACTCGAGTCCCATCAAGGGAGGCTCCAGATCCACCATAACCCTTAGAATAATGCAGTTACTGAAGATAAAGGAATGAATGAATGGTTTTGCCATTAATTCATAGTTTTACTTCACCACCACTGTTGTTGTTTTGTCAACTACAGAGCAGACAAATCCTTTTCTTAACCTGTGCACAAGGCCAATTAAAATGAGAATGTTATTAGTACTTGACAGGTTTTGAAAGAAACATGCTGCCAATTTTATTTTAAAAATCGTATGATCTGCTATCATAATGTTTGTAGAATGTTACTCACACAAAATTATGGAAACAATTTTAGTCGTAACAGTGTTAAAACATTATACAACCCCAATTCCAAAAAGGTTAGGACAGTACAGAAAATGCTAATGAAAACAAAGAGGTGTGATTTGTAAATGTACTTTGACTTGTATTTAAACAAAAAGGGTATAAAGACAAGGTATTTGATGTTTTACCTAATCAACTGCATAGTTTTTTGAAGATAAACATTTATTTTCAAATTGATGCATGCAAGACATTCCAAAAAAAGTTGGGACAGGGCTAATTTAGGACTAATTAGCGATGTGACAAGTTGTTGTTGACAAGAAATAAGGTGGTGATGTGAAACAGGTGAGGCAATCATCTAATCATAGTATATGAGGAGCATCCAGAAAAAAGTCCTAGTCCTTCAAGAGCAAGGATGGGTCGAGGCTCGCCAATCTGCCAACAGATGTGTCAGTGAATAATAAGAAACACTTTGAGAATAACATTCCCCAAAGACAAATCGGTAGGATTCTGAGAATTTCACCTTCTACAATACACGATATAAATAAAAGATTCAAGGAATCTGGTCAAATCTCGGTGCGCAAAAACCACTTCTGAACGCCCGTGATCTCTGATCCCTCAGACTTCACTGTATTAAAAACCATCATGAATCTGTAATGGATATCCTGATATGGGCTCAGGAATACTTTGGTAAATCTTTGTTAGTCAGCACCATCCGCCACTGCACCCACAGATGCAAGTTAAGGCTTTAATATGCAAAGCAGAAGCCGTACATCAACACTGTCCAGAAGCGCCGCCGACTTCTCTGGGCTCAGTGTCATCTGAGATGGACAGTTGCACAGTGGAATCGTGTTTTGTGGTCCGATGAGTCAACATTTCAAATAGTTTTTGGACAAAACAGCCATTGCCTTTTCCGGGCCAAAGCTGTTATCAGCGTCAGGCCAAAAAGCCAGCGTTTGTCATGGTATAGTGTGTGTCAGAGCCCATGGCATGGGTAACTTGCACATCTGTGAGGGCAGTGTTAATGCAGAAAGATATGTACACATTTTGGAACAACATATGCTGCCATCCAGAGCAGGACAACGCCAAATCACATTCTGCCTGGATTACAAGCGCATGGTTGTGTAAGCAGAGAGTGCGGGTGCTAGCATGGTCTGCCTGAAGTCCTGACCTGTCTCTGATTGAGAACGTGTGGTGCATTATGAAGCATGAAGGCCCTGTCCAGTTGTACAGCTGAAGAAATGCATAATGGATAAATGTAAAATGCTAAATGTGCACTTATATAGCGCTTTTATCCAAAGCGCTTTACACTGTGTCTCATTCACCCATTTTCACACACACACACACCAATGGTAGCAGAACTGCCATGCAAGGCGCTAACTTGACATCGGGAGCAACTTGGGGTTCAGTGTCTTGCCCAAGGACACTTCGGCATGTGGAGTCACCCGGGCCGGGAATCGATTAGTGGACAACCCGCTCTACCACCTGAGCCACAGCCACCCAAAATGGATGAATGGGGGAAATTCCGCTTGCTAAACTTAACCAACTGATGTCTTCATCATGTTATTAAAGTGTTTTTAAAAGAAAAGATGATGTTACACATTGGTAAACAGTCAACTGTCCCAACGTTTTTGGAGTGTGCTGCAGTCATCAGATTTGAAATTAGTGTATATTTTCAAAAATAAATAAATTTCACAAAGTAAAACCTCAAATAATGTGTTAATAATGTGTTTTCAATATAGTACAGGGTGAGTTGAGTTATCAGATTACTCTTTCTGTTTGTTTGTTTGTTTGTTTGTTTGTTTGCATTTTCAATACTGTCCCAACTTTTTCGGAATTGGGGTTGTATATAAATGAGAACACAGTGCAAACATGACCAATGGAACAGTTTTTGTACCCAAGAAACATGATGTTCAGACATAATGTTCAAAAAAGTTCTGTGAACTTTAAATTACCTGGGTGGCTAAAGCCTTGTTCAAACCAGCAGATACAGCACTTCACTACTCCTTTGCCCAAGGATTAAAAGAACTACCACAGTGTTCTCCTTCCTTCTGCCGAAACATGCTCCAGAGCCAAGCCTTTGTATATTGTTCATTATTACCCTGTCCAAAGAGATGTTCCAAATGGATCGTGTCCAGAGCACTGTTCACTGTTTCATTATTAAAAGCTGAGCTGATAATTAAAACTTAAACTTTGTGCCCATATGTGTAGGCAAGTAAAAACAAAAAAAAAAAGATACAGAATATCTACAGTCTACTTTAATGAACATATCTACTTTAATGAACATTCCATTAGTCAAAATGTTTACCCTGTTCCGATATGCAAGGTCTTTGTCCCAAATTACAATTTTTTTTGCCAGTCTGTATAATATGGTGGTTTCAGATGTAACCTCTGCCTGTGTTTTACATCAAAATCAAGCTGATCAATGTCCTCTTGTTGTTTTGCCTTGGTTTAAGGGCTTTCCCAATACTTTATAAGTTCAAGTATAGTTTGTAGGTTGCACGCTTGAGGGAACGTAAGTGTGCATTTTATGAGCACAACTTGTTCAGGCTCAGCAATCTACAAATGATAGTAAATGAAATAAAGGGAATTCCTAGTGACAAGTGTAATCCACCTGAAATATACACTCTCAGATACAGAGCCATTCCAGTGTGCTGTACATGAACATACTTTATATGAATTCTGATTTGTAAGGGAGAGCACATGCTGGTGATTACATGTTTCACGTATATGGAGTGGGAGCAGGAAAAAAAAAAAACCTGGTCTATCTGGTAGTGGATTTACAATGTTTTCTGTACACACGTCCAGTGGATGTGTAAAGGAACACAACCTTCACCAGCAGAGGGCATCCTAATGAAGCAAAGTACAGTCTGACACTCATAAGAGGCTAATGAATGATTGCTGTAGAGCAGAGCTACAGTCCAGATGTGGACCCAGCAAAGACTTTTAACTGACTGAACTGAGTATTTGAAAAAATACAGTTGCGGAGCCAATACATATATATTTTTTTTAATGGCTAGAGTTTAGCAATTGTAGTTTTCTATACATGAACTAGCACTGCTTCTGTAAATGCACTGCTTCACATGCATTTACTATATGTAAATTACATAGGTGAAGGCAACTCATCAGACCAGAGACCTGCTAAAGGGCTAGAGATATTAGTTCATAAATGGGAGAGTTTTCATAGACTTTTCATATTATTTACCCTCTCAGTTCTGAGTAGTGAACTAATGACATGATAGTAATAATAATAATAAATAAATAAATAAATAAATTTTGATGAAAACAGATTGTCTAAAGATTATTGCATTGATTATATGTGCATAAAATCGAGGAGAAAAAAAAGAAAAAGATATGTCCCTTATGTTCAGAGTCCATAACGCTAGTAAAAAAAAAGTGTCATGATGACTTTGAATTGACATATCTATAGCCATAAATTGAACACAAATTGTTAAGTATTACAAACTATTTTTGCCATTCAATCAGGTTATTTGTTAACCTGGAGATTTGTAATCAAGGAATGTTATGTGGTTGAAACTTTTAAATTTTAGTTTAGATGGTTACATTCTTATTAACACTTTCTTTTGACATTCTTTTGACTTAATTATGGCTCTCCTCTTGTAAGCATAGTATCAGAACCATCCATTCTCTCCATGTTCTCACAGTTACCATGCTGCACAGGTTTATGCTGGGTCAGGCTCTCCTATGTCAACTCAGCATCTCACTGTTGAGTATTCAATATTGCAGACCTTATTAATAATTTATCCTTTAATGGCTTTTTGTGAAGACTTCCACCTTGTAGGACAGCCTTTACAGGAGACAAACCAAACAGGAAATAAACATTTATGCAGTATTAGATGTTGTTTTTTCATTATTATATATTTTAATCAGACATGTCAGCATGCACTGGGATTTGTGTTAATCTTAAACTTGAGCTGTTGGAACAAAACCCAAAAATATCACCACTTACACATAAAGAGGGTCCCTCCAAAATTGACAAAAGGACAAGACAAAAACTTACCAGGGAGGCTGCCAAGAGATAAACGGCAACATTAAATGAGCTGCAGACATATCTGAGTATATCTGAGAAATACCTGAAAGTACTGATTACTCTCTGCATGTGATAACAATCTCTCATATTCTTCACATGTCTGGGCTAGATGGAAGCCCATTCTCATAAAAAAAAACATTCAAGCTCAACTAAATCACTGAAACCATGTGGCAAAACGCATTATGGTCTAATTCAAAAGGTATGACAATTCCATCATTCCAAAAGATATGTTTGGCGCAAAAGAACAAAATACCTTCCTACTCACGGTGAAGCATGGTGGTGGCAGCATTATGCTTTGGGGCTTTTCTTCAGTCAGAACCGCATGTTTTATCAAGGTGGAGGGAGTCATTAATAGACACAAATACCAGCCAATTTTACAGAAAAACATTCGGGTGTCTGCTACTATGCTGAAGTTGAATAGGAATTTCACCTTTCAGTACAACAATAACCCAAAGCATACATCCAAATCAATAAAAGTATGGCCTAACCAAAAGAAGATAAATGTTTCTGAGTGGCCTTGCCAAATCCCAGACCTGAAACCAACCAGAAATCTGTGGGGTGACCTGAAGTGGACTGTGCACAGGAGATGCCCTTACAATTTGCTCAGTGTAGAATGTTTTTGCAAAAAAGAGTAGGATCAAAAGGTTATAATAAAGCCAAATTTTCACAGCCGTCTTTGCTTATATTTACCAAGGGTGCCAATATTAGTGGAGGGCAATGTATATGCACATAATTTGTTTCTTTTTTTATTATTCTGAGAGTGCTGCATCTGGTTGTAAATCTCCCTGCATGAGCACATCATAAATCAATTACTAAAAAAAACCCCTACTACACATCTGCTTATTATTTCATTTCATTTGTGCCCAATCTTCTGTTCTGTTCGTTGAGCAATATCATGCAATATTCGGAATAATTAACTGTAGAAGCCGTTTATTGCTAAACGTTACACGGTCAAGTGGAAAGTGTTATTCTTCAAAATCAGCCTCATAGCTGCCTCGAAAAATTAGGCTATAAATCATTACACAGTGGCAATTATGACTAACAGACATAAATTAAAATAAATTACAAACATATATAATTAAAGAAATTATAATCAATGTCATTTGTGTGTAGTTTATTTATGGACATTGATGCTTGTTTACAAAGAATACTGTATGTCCTTTCAGAAATGCAGAAGATACAGCAAGTATCTTCTTGTAAGTATTTCATGTGAATATTTTAGGCATGAGGTGGTAAATCAATGAGTAATAAAGCCTCTCTCTCTCTCTCTCTCTCTCTCTCTCTCTCTCTCTCTCTCTCTCTCTCTCTCTCTCTCTCTCTCTGGTATTAAATCTCAATATCTCTCTCCCTCTCTCTCTCTCTCTCTCAGGATTCAGCAGCTGTAGGACACTGAAGGAGGCTGTGATTGAACCCCACTTGCTATGATAATCCTGCTCACGCTGCTCATAATTCAGTTTTACTCAATTCTCTCTTTTTTCTTCCCACCCCACCTCAGGAAAACACTCTGGTCCAGCATAAAATCAATGTTCCATTAAATTTTAATCATTAAGAATCATCAATAACAGCACCAGAACAGATGCTTGTGCCTTCAAATTCATGCTGTTCCCACTGTGTTTGCTGGCACTGATCTGAAAGCAGTCCTGCATAATGGATTACAGTCTGGTATAATGGATCACGGGATAACTCACGCAGGGACGGCGTGTCCTGGATCAGCACTCAAGAGCCACTTTTTCCTCACATGTCAGATGTATTTGTGCTGTCAGGACGAATACCTGCTCTGTGATTGCATGTCTATCACAAGAAGCATGACTGTGTGGCAGGGCCATATTAATGCATAGAGAATGTCCCCTTAATAGCCTCTTAGCAGCCTGACCTACAAGTCACTGGTATTAAATTGCTCCTAACAGTGAGACAGGGGTGTTTATGGGAAGTGGGGCAGGAAGTCAATGAATATAAATGAATCTAAATCTATGAGGTGGTGCCTTATATTGAGATGAAAAAAGTGCATGCACTGTATGACACATGACAGTCTTGACTTGCCTAGGGTAGGGTAAAGAAGGTAATATAAACTATATTATACTACAGCGCAGTTGATTCTGTTTGGTCAGAAGGTGTTGTTTAATTTTAAATAACAGCAGCTCTGACCATAGTTCTGGCTTCAAGGTTGATATTATCATTGTCTCTATAATAACAACTTGCACAAGGAGATGTATGACAGACATTCCACATAAAAACATATATTGATATGGTGAAGTTGTGTGTGAGAAGATGTTTATTTACCATTTTTGGAAGGAGTCTCCAATGCCAGTCAGAGGTAATGCTGTAAATTTAAGTTTCCGTCAAGAGAAAGTTTGAAGGATGGAGGGTGTTATACCTCCGGTTGTTCTGTAACATGACAAGCTGCATTTTATTATTATTATCATTATTATTATTATTATTATTAGTAGTAGTAGTAGTAGTAGTAGTAGTAGTAGTAGTAGTAGTAGTAATAGTAATATTATTAGTATTAATATTAGTGTTATTATTAACTTCAAGAAAGAGAAACAAATTAGAGGCTGGTAAGTGAACATGTTTATACAGTAGCAGTTATAATGTAAGTAATGACAGGAGCTCATTTTTAAGGATGTTCCACAAAATTAAATGTAACTATTAATGTATAAAAATAAGACATGTTCTTTAATTCATGAAAAATGTAATCATTTGCAAACTGCTGTGGTATAAAAGGAATAAAACACAGCAGAATATATTGTTCTTGGAAAATATTAAACTTTAAGATGATAACAGGAACTCTGCTTCAAGTAAGGCTCCATCACATCACCACAACATGGATTATTTACCAATAACAACACATCCCAATTTTTTTATTCCTCACTTAGTGCTTAGTGAAGGGAAATTCAGTTGTCCCAGCTTGGCAGTTTAAAAAAAAAAATGCACAAAGTAGCAATCATATTAAATATTGCAAATAGCTGTATGGCATTATTACATCCCGTATACATACAGTGATCCAAAGCAACTCCACCTCTGAATAGCTAAAAAAATAAATAAATAAATAAATAAATAAATGCCAAATTAAATGATTGGAGTGGCCTTGTCAAAGTCCTGACCTGAACCAATTGAGATGCTGTGGCAGGACCTTAAATAGGCATGGTTCATGCTCGAAAACCCTTCAGTGTGGCTGAACTCAAGCGGTTCTGCAAAGAAAAGTGGGCCAATTTTCCACCACAGCGCTTTGAAAGACTGATCACCAGTGTTCGTAAGCGTTTGGTTACAGTTATTGCTGATAAAGGTAGCAATTAGTTTTTCATATTGGCTATAGGTGTTGGATAACTTGTTTTTATTTGTTGTTTTTTTTGCTTCAATAAAAAAAATTAATAGTGACAATAACTCTATCGTGTGTTTAACCAGGTTGCCTTTGTTTTATGTTGTATTTCGTTTGAAGGTCTAAAACTGTTTAGCCTGAGATATACACAAAAACAGAAGTAATCAGGATACTTTTTCACAGCAATGTATACTGATATATACATCATAAATCAAATGAATGTAGCAAGACTTTAAAACTACAAACATAATGACAATACACTTTAGATTGTTTGTGCTATTGGTTTTATTATTGTCATTATCATCATCGTCATCACCAGTATTATCCCCACTTCTAATAACAGTGGTACAAAGAAAAACAAGAAAAAATCAAAACCACTCATTCTCAGTCATGGCTTAACATTTTTCCCTATGTTCTGAAAAAAGGAGAGAGTAAGAGAGTGTGGGGAGAGTAAGAAAGAAGAGTGAAAATCTAAATTCTGTCGCTTGAGGACCATATGGCGGCTTGTGAGAAGGCCGCCATAAGTCGAAGGCTTTTGTTATGGAAATTATACTTTTTATTTTTTGGCACTTTTCATTACTGCACAGCCAAGCTGGGCACTTAGACAAAAGACAGAAGGAAAAAAAAACAGGAAGAGAGAGAACATCAACAGATCTCCTAATACAGAAAATGATCCCATGTTGACAACAACTGGTCAATGCAGCCGACAGCAGATAATTAGCTAAAGAAGGTGTGTCCCTGATTTTGTGTTTTCTGTCCAGGCTTTTACTGGTACCAGTTTATACAATGCCAAAAAATTTTCTAAGAAAAGAGGAAAAGCAAACGGATCAGGTTTTTCTTTTTCACATGCAGTGTCGTATTATTGCTGTGACATATTTACAAACATATTTACAAGTTCATCAGAGAGGAACAATGTTTTCCCATGAAATTCTCCTCTAGGTGATAGTCCTTAATAGCTAACAGTGACCTTTGGACAACATGTTGACCGGATTCCCCATCTTAATACTGACATTGCTTGACATACATTAAAAATGGTTTATCATTTGATTGAAAGTAAAATAGAGAGGTAAAGCTAGTCGTAAATCATCAAATGTCCTTGTAAAGGCGGTTATTTCGTGTTACTAAGGGCTTTGCATAATAAAACAATTCATTATTCAGTGGGTTTTATCATTGCTTTTAATCTTAGGCTTCAGGTTTGAAAGCTTGTATGCAAGAAAAAAAAGAGAGAAAAAGGCAAATGAGCAAATGATGAAAAATAATGACTCATTTACAGACGCATTTATGATGCATTGGTGGGTAATGAACTGGGTTGAGAAGCTTGGAGCAGGAAAAGTGTCTACATGCTGCCTATGTTGCTGCACTCGCAGACTTGAACCACACTGATTTGAGGACAATGAAAGTCAATTGTTAAGGGAGAGGTCATGGATGCGTGGGCGGATGGATTGATCTGGAGAACGGAGGAAGAGAGGGTAGGAGGCGAGGGGATGGGCAGAGAAGCTCATCTCTGATTCCCTGTGGGTTTCGCACTATTACGGATATTGTGTCGTCTGATTTAGAATATGCAAAGCGCTGACGGTGCATTCGCCTGCTGCTGGCTCGACCTTCTTCATCAAGGTCAGACTCAGCCTCAATTACTCTCTCTGTCTCCCTGCCTGTCCACTAGCACCTGTTCACCCTGAGAGAGAGGGAGCAAGGAAAAGAATGACAGCCAGGGAAAAAGTGAGAAGGGATAGGAGTGATAAAACTACAAAGATATATCAATGAAACGGGGAGGAGGTTCAGTGAATACTCGTTTAAGACTCCAGCATTTACTGTGCTGAGCTCTAATCCGCAACTTCTAAAAGGAAATAATAACAACACACTCATAATACTACACTCTATGTCTACATCACAGCGTTTGAACAGACTTGTGTCTCAGTGATGCACGCCACCGGTGCCGTCGTTACTGTTCTGTTTACTTCACCCTGTCACCTGTGACAGATATTCGCTTTGAACCTCGGTCCTGACCCATCGTCAAACACCGCCTGTCTAGAAGCTACGCTTCACATCACCGCACAGAGGCATCAACGTTGATGAGGAGGACATAATGAGACAGTGTATGTGTCCTTCTTTGCACTAGGTTTTATTTTTAGCACATTTAAAACCGCCGAGAGCTAGGTGCACGTACAGACCGCACTGTAATGCTCGATTATTAGCCTGCAGGTTTCTCTGACCTGTCAGGTTCCCTCTATCTCGGCAAGACAAGCCATTAAACATACTGTAGCATCGCTATCCATCAGACAAATCTCCATCCCCTGGCCCAGTTCATTTAGAGACCTGTTCTGATTTGCCTCCTCCATATGTAGCGCTGAGAAAAGTGCAGCCTAAATGTGCCATGTAATCTTGATAATCGTTGTTGTTTCGTGGCTCATTTTCAGCAGGCTGACTTCAAAGGCAGAACGCTGATTGGGGTAAATGATTATACGTACAGTACACACACTGAAATTGATCATAATGACCTAGGTATAACTGAGACTATTTATCCTTTAATCTTGTACATGCTGCTTGGTCGGCATCAATGTTATTAAAGATATTAAATGTTGTCGCGGCACCGTTGTTTTCATTGTTAGCATTAGGATCATTATATCTGGAAATGTTGACTCTTTGATAGACTTTTCCAAACCATGTCTGCAAGGATTCATAAATTAGTTGGAGTAAGTTTCACTTTTTTTTTCTTGTAAGTCACTTTAGCAAAAGTAGATGTAATATGTCATTGCATGCAGGAAATAAAACCACATGACAAATGAAATGAATCATGTGTGAAAATCATATGTGGAAAAAGAAAACCATATGATATGATACCATATGATCATATCATATAATATGATCATATGGTATGAAAGGTCCACAGACTAGAAATTTTGTGACACATGACATTAGATGTGTCTACAAACAATGTGTAAAAATTCACATGAGAAGTTTGCGTGACTTTTCTCTTAGGGAAAGCAGTGAAGCATTCAAAACTTGCAGGTCGCCGTTTGGATACAGACCAGCCAAAGTATTTCAGTGGACCAAAGAGAGTACTTGAATCACATGCATTAATTATAAATGATAAACTATATAGCTGAAGGCAGCCCATCAGACCAGAGTTTAGCTACCGGGTTTTCACAGATTTCATGTTTCATGTTATTAACCTCTCTTTCGTCTGCAATTAGCAAACTGACAATATGGCATGTTTAAAAAACTAGACACTGAAAACATAATGTTTAAAGACAACTACATTGGATGTGTCTCATCTGTTCAGAGTCCTTGGCACTAACATTCAGTCATGTTAGTTACTTTTCTGGACATTTGTAAGAAAGGAATTTTCTATAAGTTGAATTTTAGTTGAATACCTCGTACTGTATATTGACATGACATGACACATGGGAAATAATAATCAATGAATGTGACTGAATGTCAAAGTGTAGATACGTGATAACACAGCATCAGCACCAGTGTTAATTTACACTTAATTAGGTGATATTCCTAACTACAATGGATGATAAACATTTTTTTGCTTTTAAGAACACTGGTAGTCACGGCAGGCTTAAAAATGAATGAGAATGGCTGGTTTAATTGTGATTTATTTTACACTGGAGATGAAATGAGTAATGTTTAAGGATATAAATTAAGTGTTTCTACTATCAGGGTGCAATGTATGCCCAGGCATAACTGAGGGATGGTTTTCCCAAGCCAAAGCTAATTTATCCCAAATAAAAATGACAACAACGAGATGGAGGATGACTTTGTGGTTTGTGTTCAGGCTCGTTCATTTATTGCCCTAAGTGGTCTGCACACAGGACAGCTATGATTATACAAGTCCACTGCCGTGTCAAGGAAGAATTATTGCCTGTGAAACAAAATATCATTCCAACTTCTCAAACACTGTACATTGTTCCTCTTTCAAAAGTAATTAAGTAAATAAATAAAATAAAGACAAAAAAATGCTAGAAGTCACATGGACTTGTTCTTTCCTACAGTTTCATCATGCATATAAACATTTTTCTTTCAAGAGCAGCATCTTACAAGGTCAATGGCGGTATTTAGTATTCCAAATACACAGATGAATAAATTAAATAAATAACACCAATAAAATATGAAATAAATAAATAAATACTTGAATAAAAGAATAAATAGTATGTTGAATAAATACATAAATAAAATAATACTGATGTGGTAAGAAAATGAGGTCACTGTTTTGACAGAGGTGACTGATGGACAGTGAGTTTGGGATGGACGGGTCAGAGGTCGTACCTGCCTCTTAGTGAGGTAATAGCTAGACTGGAAGTGGGGGGGAAGTATTTCCAGGAAGAGGGAACACTTGAAGAGTCAGTTTAAGCCAAAATGGCAGAGGAAGACCTGCATTGTGGGTTGAGATTGCTTCTAAATGTCCTCATTAGAGTCACCGTGAATTGTGAGAATGATTCATATATACTGAGATATTGCATCCTGTTAAACAGGACCGAACGCAACGGGTTTTTAAACCGGAAGTGCCTTTAAGTTACACCTTCCTTGTTTAGTCCTTGATATCTGCGCATGGTGAGAAAAACACTGTATTCTGAAGAGTCCACAAAACACTCACATTCCCAAAGATCACGCTTCCATGAATTATTGTGTTGATTGGCACAACAAAAGACAATAAATAAAATGCTGGAGGTTGGGACTGTAATAGAAAAATAACACCTGTTGGATTAAAATTACTAAAGATTGACGGAAAAAAGTTTTCAACTTTTTAGTGGCCTATTTTTTTTTTTTGCAAATACTGTCATTATTAACATTGTCATAAAAGTTGGCAGTTGCAAAAGAATTCAGCTCTTAGCAAAACAAAAAAAAAGCAGCATAAAAATACATGAGGTCATTTTTTGTTCGTTTCTAAAAAAAGAAGGAACACTGTTGTCCTTTTTTGTTTGTTTGTTTTTTTGTTTTGTTTTCATACGATTTGCTATAAAATATCAGGATTCTAAATATTATTACTATCATTGCTATTATTATTATTTTAATTATTATTATTATAGTCATTGATAAAAATTCACATGCCAGGCCTCATAATACGTGTGTGTGTGTGTGTGTGCGGTGTGTGTGTGTGTGTGTGTGTGTGTATGTGTGACAGAGAGAGACAGAGAGAGAGGCAGAGAGAGAGAGAGAAAAGAGAGAGAGAGAGAGAGAAATAGAGTCTTGCAGTATGTTTCCGTGTATCTGTGGACAGTTAGCAATAAGAGTGAAGAAAAATCCAGCATTGGTTCATTATTGTCTTCTCATTATTGTTTTCTTTTTCTTCCCCAAAGTGATCTCAGCGAAAATATTGCTTTCTAAAAAAGGAAGGGAAAAGGCGCATTTGTTTGTGTGTGTGTGTGTGTGTGTGTGTGTATGTGTAGGGCTTAGTGAAGGATTAATTAAATGTAGAATTTTTTTCCCTTCTCATCCATTATCTCGCTGCACGGTGCTCAGTTCTCAGAGCCGGACTCATCCTCGTCTCCGGAGCCCTTGAAGCAAGCCGACTCATAGTGCTTGTTCAGGTACGACTTGAGCGCAAAGGTCTTGTGGCAGCGCTTGCAGCGGTAGTGCTTGAAGGCAGAGTGTGTCTGCATGTGGGCGCGCAGGTTGGAGCGATCAGCAAAGGCCTTGCCACAGTGGGCGCATGCGAATGGCTTCTCACCAGTGTGTGAGCGCATGTGGCCCTGCAGCAGCCAAGGACGGCTGAATGCCTTGCTGCACACGTTGCACTTGTGCTTGAGGTCGTGCGTGAGCACGTGCATGGCCAGCGCTGGCATGGACACATACACCTTGCCGCATGTTGGGCACTTGCGCGCCATCTTGCTGTCCAGGCTGCGATGCGTCTGCTTGTGGCGGCTCAGGTTGGATGACGTGGCGTATGTCTTGCCACACTCATTGCATGTGTGTCTCGCACCTGATTCCTTCACTTCCACACCACCTTTACGTGCCTCCTTGGCCTCGCCTCTCCTGCGTGAACGACCATCTGAGATAAAGAAGCCGTCTGCCGTGTAGCCATCACTCTGGCTTTCGGACTCACCGCTGTAGTAGCCACGAGCCGTGAGGCCGGATTGAGGGCTGTCCGGATGCTCCAAGTCTGGCTCACAGTACTCTTCTCCTCCACTGTTTACCGGAGCATACAGTGGGTCAGACACAGCTGAGCTAAGCTTCTTCTCACCCTGATACGCTGATGGACTGATGTAGTCCTGGATGTAGCCTGGGGAGAAAAGAGACGAGATGCACTCAGGTTTAAAGGTATGGTCAACAGTTCTGGTTTTGAGTTTCTTGCCTCAAACATGTATACTAGAATGCCTTAAAGCTAATTCTCGTCCCCAGTTTTCTTAACTGGTAGGCCATACAATTAACAAGCAAGCAGAAACTTTTCCTAGTCCTGATGGATTGGATGTTGATGGTCCACATAAACTTTTACTTTCATTTACAGAATCTAGGGTGCCACAGAGAACAGAATGTCAGCAAGTGTTTTGACTTATAAATTACTGACACCACCGTAATGCTAATATGCCTTTATCAGTAATGAATAAATAAAAGCATAATTATTAAAAATTATTACACTGACATGATATTAATTTCTTCAGTCAAATGCTGTTATTATAATAAGAACACTATTACAGTTCATTTCTATTGTTAAATTGTGTATTAATTAGCAAATATATTTTTATTATTATTACTATTACTATTATTATTATTATTATTATTATTATTATTTTATCCCAGCCTTCTATCTGCAGTATCTTTACTTCAAAGTACATAAAAATCCCTTTACTGTGTGTCTAATTGTGTGTTGAAGTGAATGTGTGTATGTTACAAAGTGTTGTAACACAGAGATGATGACTTATTAAGTGGTGTAACTGTATTAGGAGTACAGACACCCCCTCATGCCACAATTTCTCTATCTCTCTCTCTCTCTCTCTCTCTCTCTCTCTCACACTCTCTCTCTTCTGTCTTAGATGAAATAATCTTATTGATTAGCTCATTTTCTTTGATAAGATTACCAAATGGCCTCTCTGGGTAAGTGGTTGTACGCTTAATTTTCATCTCCATTATTCCATGATAAGAAATCAGTGCTAGGGCTTGTGTTATGCCACAGGCTACATCATTCTTTTCCTCACTCCGAGGCTCACATTAGTCCTGTTTGAAATACAGTCAGACATTCAAGTAGAGTCAGTGCTCAGAGTAATATTAATAAAGCAATTCCGAAGCCAGACATATCGACTGCTCTTTCAACGCAAAGCAACCCCTTTTTTTGCACTTGTTCACTGCTAGATAAATGACTAACCCCTGGCACATCATTCAGAGACACAGACAGAGAGAGACATAGTGAGAGAGAAAGAGAGAGAGAGACAGTCGGGTGCTGCTAAAAGGTTTCCTGGCAGCCGCTAGGTCTTTTAAATCATTTCAGCCACATTATATCCGCGCCGGAGTGGCAGCCGTTCGTCTCGATGTTTTTAACCTAATAGCTATTGCGTCGCACACTGGGTGAGAAATCCTCTATCACATTTAACATGAGAACTAGACAGTGTCGGAGAAAAGCCATTCCACCAGCCCTCTGAACGCAGCAAACCAAGAGAAATGAAGTATTGACTGCCTGTTAATGAAATTCACCGTTTCCATGCTGATCAATAGGCTATCTGCTGTAAAAAGCTGTGCAACTGGTCGTGCAGTAAGTAAAGCAAAAGTCCCAGAGAATAAGGAGACACATGACAGGCCTCAGTAACCAAGCTACAGTCGAAGAGAAGAGCAAACGGATTAAGGCAGGAGGAGGAGGAGGAAATTGCTGTTATTGTCCGTCGAGGGTCACAACATCACCTGCCTTGCTGCCGTAAGCATGCTGAAGTGCCTTGAAGGGCCAGGATCATTATTAGACACGCAATTAGAGCGCTTTTAATGCCCTGCACTCCAGCAGCCTTTTCACTGCACAGCAATTCCGGAAGCAGTGGCTGTAGAGGAAGGCAAGCTCAGCGAGCTTTACGGTGCTTAAGGTGCTTACGCATGATTAAAAAAAAAAACCAGCACAGCCCTCCACATGATAACGATCTGATAGAAAGCATTAGTATCAGCTAAACAAAATCAGAGCTGTATGAAGAATTAAATGTTATCTATATCAATTAACTACTTCATATATACCGCAATACTCTGATATGTAGTCTATCGAGTAGGTTATTCATAACTGTCTGGGGTTATATGAATGAAAAATAAATGAAAAAGCCTTAATAGTCCTCTATTGATTACTCCCGATATCATCATATATTCAGATACCATTTAGTGCTTTTGTATTTCATATGTATCTTTTACTTACAAAAGTGTAGCTTTGTAGCTTTAACCTAAAGAAAATTGTGGTCCATGTATGTACATTAAATCCTTTCAAGGGGACAGTACACTATATTACATTTCCGGATGAACGATGCAAATGAAAGGCATAGAAGGTGACCATGGTTAAGGATACCACCCCAGTGACAAGGAAAGGTAGAGTTTAGTTCTATTTTTAATAACTGTACAAAATAAGGAATTCAGGAACTTTGTATATTGGCAAAAACTTCGTTGGTTAGTTTTATTAAATCAAAATAGAAAAAAAATGTATACAAGAATCTGATATCTAGCATTTCTTATAATAGCTGATTAAGCAGCAGGTTATGAATGTGAAGCCTTTCAGAGTGCAACAGGTCCATGTTGGCCTGGGTTGGTGCCAAGTCTGGCACTTTCTTTATAACATGAAAACACAAAAAATACATGCCTGGAGGGATGATCAAAATAGGTGTGATTGTGTGTCAGTCAACAGTGCAGTGCAAAGCAGAGCCCGCGTTTTAAGGCTTCAGCCTCTGCGAGATGCCTGTAATAGGCCACCATTCTGCCCTTTCGATCAGAGTACCACCTTTAATTCCTGCTGTGGCTGGAGATGGAAGGCCATTAACAAACTTGCCACAATACTGAGACCTCAGAAATCAGATCTTCTGAAGCTAATGGGTTACGAGGATCTGAAGATATATAATACCTTACATTACTCTAGCGTACCAGAGACTTGTGTAAATGTACATGTGTATATAGGTCTACAAAAAGAGTAAATAATAAATGAGCAGAAAATTAATTTATGCATAATTTCAAAAAAAGAAAGAAAGAATGTGATATAACATATCATACTGCTCTCCATATTGCTCCCCTCCTCCTCCCCACATAGTTCTCATAACATTTACATCACAGCATTTAGCAAATGCTCTTTTCCAAAGCACCTCAAACAGGCACCAGTTTAAGGGATTAACTTTGACATTGGTGGTGGTTTGTCTGTGATAAAATCACTGTCTACCATTTGTGATCATTAAAAATTGAATAATTAGGCTGCTTCTTTCAAAATTTTGAATGCTTAAGTAAGAATGTTGTTCTGGTGAAGTCTTTGTTCTTGATTTAACAGACATGCTGCTCTTCAAGAGTAGTGCTGATGCATGGTAAAATCCCTCACCCACAAGTGCAGAGCTGTTTTTCCAGTTCTTTCTAACATTAAACAGTTTTTAGTGCAGTAGTGCACAGTTTTGGGGCATCTCTAAAGATTGAGGGGGAAAGCAATGTAGGCCAATACCACTGCATGATACAAAAATGTCACGTCTAAACATTATAATGCTGACACATGAGTTTGTTGGTGCTTTCATTTAGAATCAGATTCTAAAACACTACCTCACTATATTGTCTTTTACATCATTGAAAGCCTATAGATTATCAAGGTTATCCGTTTGATGTATAAACATGTCTGCATTTTGCAAAACTACTTTACTTAGTAAGCCATCATAAAATCAAACAGAATGAGTTATAAAACCTTCTGGCTCTGATATGACTGAATTTGCTGTTTTTGCAACAGGTGGGAAAGCAACACTTTCTTCCTCTCTGACCCTTTCTCTCGCTCAGTCTAAATCTCCTGTCAGCTTATCTCTGAAAAAACATCATAGCACGACAGAGGGGAGCGGACATCTGCTGCCCAAATCTGCCCAAAGATAGAGAGAATGAGAGAGAGAGAGAGAGAGAGAGAGAGAGAGAGACCCAGGGCGCACTGAATATCCCTAGCTTAGCTTTGCCTTGTCCTGCATGTTTGTATTGAAGAGTCCAGCTTCCTCAGCTGTGATGCTATTTGTCCTTTTGTCTCTCTGTCTCTCTGTGTCTGGTGTGTGTATATATGTACAGTGCACACTGGTAATAATGTGATTATAGTCAATACTGCTTTGTGCATTCTCCTTTTTCTCTCTTCATACCCCCCCCCCACTTCCGGTTGTTCTGTACTGTACTTGAAGGTCTCTGGTGGCGTCAGTGACTGAAATCCTGCCCCCCCACCCCCCGCCCTCCCACCATCCCCGACTTGGTTTCATATGTTGCAAAAGGAGGGGATGGAGAGCAACAGACTGCGAGAAAGAGGAAGAGAGATGAGAAAAGAAAGATGGGGGAGGTGAGAGCGAGAATGATAATATACATGCCATAGGGGGTGGACTGGACGGCGGTTGAATCTCAAGGGCAACATGAGCTAAGGACAAAAGCATTAGCCAATCATGCCCCGGGACACTTTTGATCCAAACAGCATCTCTGAGCTTGCAGCAACAGGAGCCTGTCCACATAAGGAAAAGGACGTAGCACTTAGCATTAGCAGTCGCAGCAAAACAAGCCCATTATCAGCAGCACACCAGAGCCCAGTCATATGGCCTTATTTACATAAGCCAATCGCTACTCCATGACCTGAATTGTGTCTGAACATCGCTCGAGTCAAAAAACCACACAAAAGTCCACAGCCACAGCAGGAGCTCGGAAGAGAGAGGGGGAGAAAAGGGGGATGAGGCGAAAGAGGGTTTAAGGATTATACAGGAGCCTAAAACAACAACAAAACACCGGGCTTTACTGAACATCTGGTGATATTTCTCTGGTTTACTATAAAATCATCAGCATGAAATTCATCCTGGCTTTGCTCAGCTACAGATATGTTCAAATGAAAAAATCAGTGACTTAAAGCAGTAACTGGCAAGATAAAGATATTGAGCATGTGCTTGCATAAAGTGACAGACATCCCACACTTGCATACACACACACTCACCATTCTCACTGAGCCGGATGCCCAAACTGGTTACAGAGTCCGTGATGGAGCGAGTGAAAGTGAAGGAGTCATCCAGGTGATGGTGATGATGATGATGATGGTTAGATGCCGCCACAGGAGACGAGGAGAAATCATCCAGCTTGATCTTCTTCACCAGAAAGGAGCGGGGCATGATTCATAAACACAAGAAGCACTACGCATGGACGTCGAAGAGGGGAAAAAATTTGGAGAAAAAAGACTCCTGGAAAAAAAGCAAAAAAAAAAAGCAATGTTACGACGAAAGGCTGAATTGTGTATCCGTGTGTCTGTTCAACTTAAAGAAGGAAAAGATCCAAGAAGAAGAACGGGACTACAAGAATGAGGGATGGAAGTAAAGAAAATGGAGCGCAGGCAAGAAGAGAGACGACGGACGATGCGATGCTGTGTGTGCGCTCTACTGTACGGACCACACGCACATGCATACACTCCCTCGCTTTCCCATTCGTGGAAAAAAAATCAGGGGGGGAGAAAAATGAAAACACATTCAGCACTGGATAGCTCCTAGGCTGCAGTGGGGGCCGCTTAGAGAAAGAGAAAGATAGTGGAAGAGGAGAGAGAAAAGACAGAGTGAGGACAGAGAAAGAGAGGGAGAGGGAGAGAGAGAGAGAGAGAAAGAGAGAGACTGGGAGACTAGCTGAGATCAGCAGTCAGCCAGGCTTATATGGGGCGGCAGTGGGAGAGAGATCAGGTGGTACTCAGCAATGGAGCTGCTTAGCTTTAATCCATCAAATGTCCCCCGGGACACACATCAAATTACTACTGAACCGTCTGTGCATTCACACTCTCTCTCTCTCTCTCTCTCTCTCTCACACACACACACACACACACACACACACACACACAGACTGGGGAACACAACCAGACCCCCTTCTGACAAGCCGCCTCCCCTACTTTCACCCCCACTCATTCACTTGGCTGGAAGGAGAGAGAGAGAAAGGGAGAGGGAGGAGGCAGACAATAAAGCCATGTGGCTGGGGGGGGGTGCTCCATGTCCTGTTCTCTATTGTTTTCGAATGAAGTGACACAGTTTATGTCGTGCACTCTTGCACGCTGTGCATCCTCACATTGCCGTCCTTCCTCCCACTCATCCCTGTATCCTTAGAATACCCTGAGACTGCTGATGCATCTGTGCACTGTTCATGCACAAACACCTACACACACATCATGATAACTATATAACCATTTAATGCCTACCCAATTTTCCACACTATATACATACAGGCTTATAGCAGTGCGGCAACCCATCACATACCTTCTTCTTCTGTCTGCCCTACTGTGCCCTCAAGATGTCTGCCCTACTACGTGTAGCCAATTAATTATAAAATTAATTAATTTTAATCTCTATCATCCTACACCATGTAAAATTAAAGCATACATATGCTAATTTGAGATGGATTTCACGTAGGATGCAAACTCAGATTATATTCACATGGAAATCTTGCATATGTTTAATAGGAATTGCTTCTGATACCGGACCCAAAGGACAAATACAACAATAGTTCAAATCTCCACAGTCAATTCCATTGCTTTTCCAAGGCAGCATGTATGAGATCTATTGAATAGCTCTCTTCATTTAGTGAAATGTGAAGTGATAATTTTTAAACATTTTGTCAAACATTAAATATTCTACATTTCCAAAAATATAAATATGTAAACAATGACTTTTACAGAGATTGCCATACGTACATGTTATAGCCTGACAAACATTCCCTAAAGGCTTATAAGTACTGGATCTTAAACACCCAAGTTATCCTTAAATTACAGTATCAGCCTTTGCCTGAAGCCTGGAGGCTGCAGCTTTGTAACAGTAATCATTAAAAGTGGGAAGAAGCCTTAAAATGATCTTAGTGTCCCTCAGCAGAGCCATAAAGGAGCTCCCAGATTACACTGACATATGGTGAGGATGCCTCTCTGCACCATGCCAATGGTCTTTAAAGTAGCAGTCAAAAGGTTCTCAGTCAATGCAGTAGTGTGTTATTAACAGAAAGCAGACGTAATGTACATATTACAATCTAATTGCTATCGATTTATGGGCATTGGGGTTAACATAATACAAAATACATTTTTTTTATGTTTGTTTTAAATAAATTTTTAAGAAACAAGCTGAAATTGTGCTGTTTTTAGCTATATGCTAAATACTGGGATCATAATAGAGCATACATGTTATTAGCAAAGTTATTAGCAAGCTAGCTAACCACATTTTTAGTAGCAAGGTGGTACTCATTTACTAGCTGGGTCAGATATGTACTATTTTTATCAATATTGTACTGCTGAGTATGCACTATATTTCATTTGATGCATTTTTTTAATCCATAAAGTTAAGTAGTTGCTTCTTGTCTGTAGGTTGTAATCAATGTTAGAAGCTGTTGATTGTTGATTACATCAGCACTAGCTATGTACTGTATAAACATAAATAGGTAGTAGCATAATTAACCAAAGGTGGTATTACAAGCAGGATCGGTTATTTAATACCCAGATAGCATCCGGATGTGGGCCACTTCAGGCAGTGATACGGCACTGTTGGCCTTCTTTTAGCCCAGACAAAATGGATATCAGAGTGAAGCGGCCCACATGTAAAATTGCAAATATGGCCCAAGTATCCCAAAATTACAAGTGGGCCTTTTTAGGCAAAGATGCGGTGCTCACGGCAGTGTGTAATCTTGATGTGAACCCAAAGTGGCCCATGTGGTAAATAGTGAATATGGCCCAAATATCACAAAAGAAAATGTGGGCAATCTTTGGCAAAAATGTGGCACAGGTGGCATTGCTATGGTTTGCTTGTGGCCCAAATCTGGCAAATAGAAGCAGATCACCCAAGTGCCATCATTCCATGCAGTATGTGGATGTGTGGGCCGGAAGTGTCAGGCGTGGGCCAAATCTGGGCCACAGCAATTTTGCTATCTGGGTATTTTATCACCAGGTATATTTTTAACTCATCAATATATGACTGTATATTGGAAACAAAACAAATGACTCCAGGTGAATACTAGCTACTAAAGAAAAACTATTTACAAGAACAAATTCTTTTGAGAATAGATGTGAGTTCAATGTAGTTCAGATACTGTTTTTCTGTAGTGTATTTTTTAGGGTAGCTAGCTCAATTTAGATACATACATTTTAAAGAAATGCAACTTATTTTGTGAAAAGAAAAATATAAAGTAATGTCAAACTGTAGGGTCCATACTGGATCACCACTGCTTTCAGGAAAATGTACAGTAAGTATATCACAAAATGCAGGACATGCTAACATGAATATTTTAGCACAAGGTCAAATAATTGTAAAAACATGAAAAGAAACAAAGATAAAGTGTTGAGGGTCAGTGATCAGATCGGGTTCTCTCTTTGGTTCATTAACAACAGTTGTGCTGCAAGGAGGCTTCTGGTTTGCCAGACATATGTGCTCTTCATATTCTCTGTGCTACATTCAATAACATAACTTATAAATGTTATACTGCCATCCTTTTGACCTACACTCTAGTTAAAAAGTCAGAGTTAGATGATCTGGTTTTCCCCTAATGAGCCCTTATATGTCTTGATTCGGCTCTTAGAACAACCAGACACCAGTGACGTCAATCTACCAAACTCTTGGTCTGACACGAGCAACTCATCAATCTGTGGAATCAACTGGCAGAACCGTGTCCAGCAACGGCGCACGACTTGCATCTAAAAGAAAACAAAACTGTGTCGTTCATCTAGAACTGAGAGAGGAGCAAAGATCCATGCTACGGACTATTGCAAATCAAACATGACGGATATGATGAAGATACTGCGACTTCAGCGTGCGAGTGGTACTGAGATGCCACTCTGAATCAAAAACGCTGGCATTGGCGAATAAGACCTAATGCTGAGCTCGAATGGAGCTGTTTCAATATTGGCTGGATATTGTGCTTGTAACTTTTTTTTATAATGGACCAGTGGTTATAGGCATCTAGTCTCAATATAACTGTCACTACAATGTACCACAATATCTTTAGATTCTGGCATTTCTTTTTATGTGAGTCTTACAAGCTGCAAACATAAAGGCATTGTGTTAAGCTTTGCATAAACAGTAATCCATCAAAGACGATATCTAATAGTAAGCTATGGCAACTCCATCTCTGTTTTTTCATCAAATGTCATCTATTGAGCTGCTATACTGCAGTTTTGCTGTAGAATTGATCCCTTAAGACATCAAACCTCCCACAGTGCTGATGATTCGAAACACAACATAGTACCAATGGATGATTTACAGCGTAACCTCTCCAAATGTCTGAAACCATTAAACTGTAATTAATAAAGACTGTATGAGCAAAGCTTCTACCATAATTCTGCATGAATAACAGAGATAATGAAGAGGGTCTTGCTCATGTGTGTGTGTGTGTGTGTGTGTGAGTAAGAGCCTCTTTTAGCAGGTTGCTGGTGTTGGGTGTGATCTTCATTCTCTCTCTGAATGGTCGGCTCTATTTAATGGGATGATGTCGGCATCTGCTCCATCATTGCCTCTTTTGTGCCATTATGGCGGCTGCTTCTTTGTGCGCACAAAGCAAGTGAGGGACGGCCTCTCAATTCACTCGTCCCTTGTCAGTAAATTCTACATTTAATTAAGTGTTTGAGCACCTCGTTCACTCTCTTTCGGTGTGTACTCTCTTTTTGATTCTGTATCAGACGTACAGAATTGAATTTGGAGGTAAAATAATGTTATTGAAGTGTAAGAAAAAAATATTGGTGGCTGGAGGCTTGTTCGTGAGTACCTTCAGTTACAGTTCATATATAAGAAAACACTGGTCTATATCTATATAATTAAACACATTCTGTAAGGCTGTGTGTGCAATGAAGATGGTCTAAAATTTGCTTTCATCTTGCCACGTACAACAGGAAAGCACCAGTTCAATTGAATTTACTTGTTTTATTTGCATAGTGTATTTTTTTAACAAGATATTGTCATAAAGCAGCTTTATAAAATACTGACAATGAAGACAATGAAGTGGAGATGTGAATCCCACATGGATACAGCAAATATTGATTCTGGATTCCTTTAGATTTGACACTCAGCCCAAACTCTCGATCAAATTGCAGTTTGGTGAATGCAGCATCACCTGAGACTTGATTTTGTGGCACAATGAAAGAGTCTTTGGAAACCAGATACAAACAGGTTGTTGAGCTAGACTGAATGTTGTATAAGAAGGAGATAATGTGATAATAATGTCTCTATTTTTGACCCAATTAACACATTTTCCTAGCTTGCTTGTGCAACGCAACTTGCTGTGATTAAATTTTTTAGAACCCCTAAAACTCACTGAATGCACACTAACTTTTTTATTAGTTTCACTGTATTTACTGAATAATGCATAGCCGTTACTGAATTATATGCTTTAAAATAAATAACTGAATAACAATCTGGGACTTGAAGGGGTAAAATGATGACTCCTACCTGTTGGTAAGTAACTATAATAATTACTCAAGGCTGAACATTCTCTAATTGCAATGAAAACAGAAAAAAAAGGAAATACACCGAGGTGTGCACCAAACATTTAATGGATTTAGCAAATAGTGAAAGGAACATAATTGCAAATGTAGGACAGCTTTTGAGGATCTGCCCTGTCCTGTGCAGTCTACAATTTTACACATTCTTTACAATAGAGTCCAGTCTCTGTATTAGACTTATCTCAGACTTATTGGCATTTGAACTAGGACTTATCTCAGTCTCAGGCACCGGTCTCACCAAAAGTTGTCTTGGTCTCAACCGAGAGTTATAATTAGTGTTGTCTTTTCACATGCACTTGGCCTGTACCACCTTCAGACTTGCTCTTGGGAACGTCAAACACACCAATTGCTGTAAAAGTAGTAATGATGACCCAGTGGTTATGATTTTGAGCTTCTAATGGGATCCCACTCTCAAGCTGCTACTGTTGTGTCCTTAAGCATAAAGACATTATACCATGACTTCTATTCACAATATGGTCATATTGAACATCCTTTCAACATACTTAGTAGTGTTTGACATTATGGTATACAGTTGTAAAAGTGTAATGCTTTATAATCCTACTATCAGGTGACAGTTTGAAGAGTACGGGTTCCCTTTCAAGCCTGTTTCCTCTCAAAATTTCTTCCTCATATCATCTCAGAGAGTGTTTCCTTGCCACTGTTGCCTCTGGCTTGATCATTAGGGATCTAATATAAAAGTAGAGACAGATTTCAGTAAAGCTTCATTATGCTTTTTGCTGTTGGTAAAAGCACTATACAAATAAAATACAGTTGAATTATATTACATGCAACGGTAAGTACCAAAATATCAAGTCACAAAGAAGAAAATTGTCCTTTAGTGTGACATTTTAGCAAATAAAAAAAAATCAATTAATTGTGATGAATTATTTTAATTGTTTGACAGCCATAGTAGGTAGTGTTACACAACTCTGGCCATTATTGTTTACTGTTCAGTAATATATATATATGGCCAAAGCAGCTTTACATTCATCTTTACTACACATCATACTGTAAATATTCAGGTAAGTCTCTATGGATAAATTTAGAATATAACAAAAAGCAAATATGAAATGTTGGTGGATTGAAGTCATGTTGTGTTTGTGACCTGAATTTCACCTCAGTGTAAATGACCTAGTTATTGAGCACAACGGAGCACACAGTAGCATTCTACATGTTCTCCTGCTGATAACATGAAGAATTTATGTGTGAAGTATGTGAAGAAAGAAAAGAAAAAACCCACTGGAGTCCTGCTAGGGGCCTCCTGATGCGCTAGCATCCTTTCATGGGTTTAGACTTTGTTAAGTGTAGTGCATAACTCAGCACTGTCATTTCCACAGCAATGCTTTTGACAGCTTGACATTTTCTTCTGGTTTGGTTTGTGCATAATGTAAAAAAATGAATCAATTAATTATACATATTCTTTTGTGAGATTTGTAGAACATTTCTACACTGATTGATTGTAATATTAAAAGCCTAAATGAATAAGTGTGTAATTTCAGTCATCAACAAGTGAAATGTTACAGGTTGTGTGTAATCCCCCCCTACCCCCACCCACCCACTGACCCCCTTTCACAAATAAAAGGGAAATAAATCTCCATCTTTCACTCAAGCATCTGGTCAGTGCCCCGGGACAGGAGTTGCCATGGTTACCCTCCCCTCTGTCCTCCTCAGGCAATGGATGGGCCTGCTGTTGTGTCTTAGGAGCTTGGGTTGCATCCACACAGATTGATGTGATGAAGTAAAAGGAGGGGCATGATCAACACTATCTCTACATCTCTCAGCTCATCTCACTTTAACTGTTTGAATGGGTCTTATAATGAGAGGAAAGGAATGGGAGGGGTCATGTTTCTTCCCCTCTGCATCTCTCTTTCCTTCTATCTCTGTATCTCTCCAGGTACCCGGTTCACGTTACTGCTGCTGTGGTTTCACTCTTCCGGATTACTTTCTTCATCCGGCTCGGAGGGGAAACTCAAAACCCACCTGGGAGGCACTCTTCCCCTCTCTCTAACTCTCCCTCACTCTTGCCCACTCTTCATCATCCCTAATTCATTCTTCAGACATGTTTGTTGTCCATCGGATGGAAAGCAAAAGCTTCGAGTGCTGTTATTTTTGGCATCTTCATGCATAAACATACTAAAATCTAAATTTACTCTAATGTGGCAGAAATGCACGCATCTGGAGATTTAATGCTTTGCTTATTGCTCATGAATGTGCATTTCTGTGGGTGTCTTAGCCTCTGCTAGAGATGAAACGTTTTTTGTATTGTCTGGAAAATGCTGCGTTCTTTAATTATCCTGCTTGTTAGCGAGCATTCAGAGCTCTGTGAAGAACACCAGAACTTTCCTACTTATATTTAATAAGCTCCACTTAAACTGTAAACATTCGCTCTATCTTTTAGTTCCCATAACCATCAAAGGTTTGTTAAAAGGAAGTTCCATTAAAGCTTTTTCTCTCTTACTCTCTCTCTATTTCCCTCTTTCTTTCTCGCTCTCTCTTACTCTGTCTATCTCTAATTAGATGTTCTTCTTCCTTCTTCTCTGGGACATAATTGATTTTCATTTGCATAAGAAACTAGAGCCATCTTTACCACAGGTCAAAAGGTTTCCAGCCAAATGAAATGGAGAGCAAACAAATTATTTCAAGTACTTCTTCCAAGTCACATTCTTACTGTTTGATTTTTTTTTTATGGGTTCCAGCACCTTCCACATTTCAATGAGCATCTGGGAGAAAGCTGATTACATGTGTCAATTCAGCATTGGCGGCATTGCATAATGTTACACAGAATGATAGATTTAATGCTGAACATTGAATTTCCCAAATAAATAAATAAAAATTGGAACCACAGAAAGCTCACCGTCTGAGAATATTAATGTGCCTCTTTTCTATCTTTCACTTTCTCTCCCTCCCTCTCTCTCTGAATGGGGCAGATAAGGGTTAGGCTTAGCTTGTTGCTCCTTCTCTTCATCCATATTGATGAAATAGAGCTTCAGCTGGCCTAGTTTCCTCTGCACTGGCTCTGCAGCAGCCTCGCCTTTATATGCTGTTGCTGAGGTGCACAGGAGTAGGTGAGGTCGCAGCTCATGCCACTTTCATATGCAGCAAAAAGTGCCAGGGTTCACCACACCCTACAAAACTAACCACATTAATAATCATTTGTTCAAAATATAATTTGCCCCATATCAGATACCAGATACACAAAAGAAAACAGAAAAAAATTCTGTGAACCACAAATTCTCACTTTCTTCATTTTCAAAATCAGACAAATAACGCAATGAAAGACATGAGAAAAGCACTACAAAATGAACAGCAATGCACTATGTAGCACCAGCGTTCACAAATGAATATCCAAATGTATGTTTTAAACCACATTCAACTGTAATTCAGTCTCTGACAAAGTCCCACTAAACACTGGAACCATAATTATCAACTATAAGCAATACCATATCTACTCTTATCTAATAATGAAATCTATCATGAAGATATCAGTCAGGACATCTGGACTTACACACATGTTCAGCAAAGAGCTGTGTCCATTAAGTGCAAGTGTAATTCAGCTTTTTTTGCTGACTGTGTCACTTGGACACTGCTGTACAGTAGGATCCTCACAGTTACAGGGTGGAACTAGAATATTATAACTAGAGTAGGGTGAAATATATAGGAGCAACACAGGGAATAATGTTTCACCTGTGCTAGTGGGGAAAACTTAGAAACACAAGACTAGCTAACACTTTCTGTGAAGCCCATATTCATAAATCATTCCATGTAAGCATTTTACAACCTGTAATAATGCCTTATAATGCCCTTATAATGTGCTATAAGTAATTCCTTGGTAACTTATAATCATGTTGCAATGCACGTTATATATTCTATATTCTATATATAATATATATATATATATATATATTCTAAATAATGGCATGCAATCAAAATAAAGCAGTTTCCTGTTGACAGTCTACTATTCAGGAGCCAAATATTAGCTAAGTACTCAGCAGCAGCAGTGTATAAAACAGTGGAGACGGATGAGAATCCCTGGACCATGTTATCAGGTATCTTCAGTTTAAAATGCTTCAAAGGAAACAGCATGATGATGATCTGCAACTTATGTGATCTAAAACCCATGGAAAACACATGTACAAGTAAGCTAGACTAGCTAGCAAGATCTTTTGATTTTTAACAGTAAGAAATCTCTGTATTAAAGTTAAAGTGTCACTTCTATGTTATATTCTATGTAAATATATCTATATAAGCGCTGCTACAGTCTGAAGGTAACACATCAGATAACGTATAAGGGGCATGTTTGCTAGTTAGCTAACCATGTAGCTAAACACATGTATGGATTTACATGAGCTAGCTTGCTAGCTAACAAACCTAGCAAACTTCTGAAACCTCAAAGCATTTGGTTGGTTAGCTACCTAGCTAATGTTACCTTTTTCTATATATTGTCGGTAATGGATGTGGTGTTCATTTCAGCATCATTCACTTCGTTAGTTAACAACAGTTCAAAATATATTCCTCAGATATTTTACATTTTCGGATTATGGACATTTGTAACGTGATTACTAAATTAGTTTTCAGTAGAAAACTTATGTGCTCATATCTCTTGATCACAACGTTACTTATACTATTATTACTTTAGTAGCAGTACTTTTTTTCGTCAGTATGTTTTGCACTCTTTCCGCCATAATGTACTGCACAGTCTTTATATTTCATAATGACCTGTGCATAAATATAAATCAACTATAATATTCATTAACATTACAAAAGACATGAATCTGTGGAGTTTACATCAATTTATACCACGTTGCTGTTGAATTTTTGATTCAGATTGGATGGAAAAAGTGGTGTTGGTATTGATTCATTTTCTATAACAGCAGCTCTGACAATAATTCCAGCTGATGGTTTATATTAATGGGCTTGTTCTAAAACATTCTATAACATTTCTGTAATAACAATTTAGTTACTTTATGACATACACTCCACATAAGAAAGTGTGTAATTGTTCATATGGTGTAGTGTTCTGTGAGCAGACTTTTAGTTAGCATTTTCAGGAGTTTTCAGAGTCAGGAGTCTATTGTCAAGATGTAGCTTTAAGTTTTCTAACACTATAAAATAATGAATTTTAAATTAAATTCAATAAAGAGAAAAAAGAGAGGTTGGTGAGGGAATTAGCTACTATTACATAAGTGATAGCAGGAATTAACTTTCTTCATGGATGTACCCCCAATATTAAACATAACGGAAGAAAAAACTTTGATGTCATTCTTTTATTAATTTTAAAAATATGCTTATTGGCAAAATGCTGTGGCATAAGAGGAATAAAACATGTCTGGTCATGCTGTTAATGAAAAATAATTGACTGCAGTGTGGAAAGTCCCTCTGTTTCCCCTTCAGTCGTATTACACAACCCCAGCATTGATTTTATGATGGGAATTATCACCTACTGTATATGCAAACATTTGCCATTTTTGTGAGTGAGATCATCTCCCATCCTGTGATTTGGCTAAAACTTTCTGATGCGTGAAAGTGAGGCCAGATGTGAGAAGCTTTCTTGACTATTATGATTGAGACATTTGCTGTAACAGCTTGTCATCCTTACGGCATGGGAGAGAGGAACCTGAGATCACACCGGATCAAAACCCACAAAAACACTGTAATGCCTTACAGCCTGCATGAATCTAACATTCAGCCTTATTTTGCATCCAAACCTCATTCTGCAACCGTAAAAAAAAGGAAAAAAATAATGTCATTCAGGAACCAGTGATCACTGTATATAATTTCACATTTACATGCATGTTATGTGATTCTGTTATGTGCATGTATTGAATTCTTTTAGCATGGCTGGTCTACGGCTGAGAGCTGCTAACAGTTAAAGCCCACTGAGACATGCTTATGATTTCAGGCTTTATAAATAATCTTCCCTTGTTATTACATTGGTCACCAAGGTTTGCTGCTCAAAACAACCAAACATTTAGAGCCCAAATTGTTTCTGTTTGATCGTCATAATTTCTTAACAACCTCTAAATGAATTTCCATGGTAGACCGAGCACTAATGGCATCCATAAAATTTCTCTTGCCCCTCCTTTCATTTTCTCACTCCTTCGTTCCAAGCTACAGGAAGTGAGTGAAGCTGCTGTAGCTAGATCAGCTGCATGTGAACATGTTAGCATGCGTCAGATCACTCATGCCCTATTTGTCTGAGCACAGCTTGGTGCCTAGTGAGCAAAAGCTGAGCTTTTGTTACCCACTCAGGCAGCCTGGCACTGAGATGCCCAATTAAGTGTGAAAAGCTGCTGAGCTGATGTTGGAGTACTGATAATTTATGCTAATAGGGTCTCCTCTATAGCTCGCTCCCCCACCTTCAAATAACACCCTCGCTAACATTCCTCTTACCCCTTAAATAACATTATTTTCTCTAAAACCCCCTCATCTCTCAAATCGCGGCACCTTTCCTGAAATCACCCTCATTGTCATAAACAGTGGCACCCCAGCCCTCCCCTAAAAAGAACCCTTAACCCCTCCATTGCTCTTTTCTTCTATCCTCTTCTCGGCTTCCTCTCTCAGACAGGATAGGTTTGCAGCATGGTGCATGTATAATGCATCATAATATACATAATATGCCCTAAGCCAAAAGGCTGTAGCAGCAGTGTAAATTCTTTGATTACATAGCAGACATGCAGAGGGGTAGTCATGGTGTTGCTCATAAATAACGCCATCTGGAGGGTTGTGTTTAAGAGTAATAAGCATGTTCCACCACTGTCATCAGCCATGCAGGGGTCTGGAGCTCGATCTCACCACACACAGAGGAAAACTCTCACCAGGCCACAACTTTAGGGACCAGTCCTTCAGCTCCTAAGAGAATTGATTTTGTATGAAAAAAGGTTTGAGGAATTGAAAGTGGATCTATGTGTGTGTGTGTGTGTGTGTGTGTGTGTATGTGTGTGTGTGTGTGTGTGTGCATGAAGACGGAGGTATAGGATGGCAGATAAAAGCAGAAATTGCATGAATTGCTATACTGTGTTATTGGAAAAGGGCTGAAATCAGGAGCACACGTCAGCAAAGCTAAAACCTGACCACAGATATAGTATATCAGATTTTCTGCCTCAGCTAAACACGAGTGCAAAATCAAAAACGGATGGATTTTATAATATTTAACATCCCTCACGAAGCCATAACCAATTAACCCTAATATTCACCCACAGGGCTAAGACGCACCCACAAACCTGCTCTGACAAATCGGTACACAAATCCATCATTCCAGATTACCATTTTAATATGGTCAGAGTCGCCATCCATTTCTCTACAACGCTATCCTCAAAAGTCGATCTGGAGATATGCATTAGGCAGGCCTTCTTAAAATGCAAATCCAGTGATAATTACATTGCTCATCTCTGTACCTTGTCTCTAGTTATCTCTAAATGATGTTGTCACAAGTCTTATTCTTTTTGTAATCGGGTTAATTAATCATCAAAAGAGCAGTGTTCCGACAAAAAGAGAAGGCAGGTCATTTGATAATGCATGCTGTGAGGGTACATTGGTATTTTTTTATATGGTAATAGTGCATGGTACAGTGGGGGAGAAACAGCAACACATTCACTCATACCCACACATCCATATACACACACACACATACAGACAGGTGACAGATTAAAGGAAAACACTTTTCTTATGCTGTTATGCTGTGGCAGACATTTTGCCAGCATGGTTCAAGTCCACTTGTCTGCTTAGAGGGAAGCACCACTGCAAATCAATTCAAATTTCTTCTGCCTGATCACTTTTATCCTATGATGAAACCTTTCCATCCTGATGAGACTGCTTTCTTTCAGGATGACCAAGATATGAAGGCTTGCTGAACTGTTTGATGAGGATGGAAATGAAGTAAATAATGTGCTGTTGCCATCGCAGTCATCAATTCCTTTAATACATTGTGCTCACCTGATATTAGCTGTCAGGAACTTTGTATTTATATATATATATATATATATATATATATATATATATATATATATATATATATATATAGAGAGAGAGAGAGAGAGAGAGAGAGAGAGAATATATATATATATATAAAAATATAATATAATTAATAAATATATAAAATATATAAATATAATATATATATATATATATATATATATATATATATATATATATATATATATATATATATATATATATAATACAAAGTTCCTGACAGCTAATATCAGGTGAGCACAATGTATTGGGGACAAAATGTGCATGGCTCACCACTGAAACAGAGACGTGGAACGGAGTGTAAGATTACATCAGCACGTTGGAAGAGAAACAGAGAACTGAGAGAAAAATAGATTTTTCGTCCTAAGCCTTGGCTAGCAACACAAATGTACAGAATGAAATAAAACAGTTGTAACGAACAACTACAACCTTTACTCTCTGAAAATAAATGTTAGAATGAGACAGACATGAGAGAAAGTCTTACCAAAGGAGTTTTATCTAAATTTCCAACATTGGTGCAATGCAGTAAAAAGTAATTCCTTTAAAACGTTTTGTGGTGTTCATTCGCAGGAGAAAACTAACTATGTGGGTAATCCAAAATGAACTGTGCAAATTTAGAAATCGTTTACACACATTTTTGTCTTAAGACAGCATGGAACGTTCATCCATTTCACATACTATGTTTATTAAGTGCTGCAACAGCCGCCTTTAGCCATTCATCAATAACATGTAAGTTCTAAATGAGTTTTTAGCACAACAAAATGTAAAATTCTTGTGAAAATCGCACATAGGCTACAGATATTGTATAGATTTCATGGAAAAATGCTGAAGTATTCCCTGAAGTACTCCCAAACACCTAAGGCACAAGTATAAAGTATCCAAGCAAACAAAAGGCTATTCTGCATTTTGGGTTGCCTAGTCATTTATCAAATTGTATATACTGGGGGGAAAAAAAGCAAATTAAGGTAAACACACTAAAGAGCGTAGGAGGAATGGTGTGTTCTGCCTCTAGACTTAAAAGCTTCTCTCCGGGAGTTGAGGAGATATTGCTATGAAATATGAGGCTCCTGAGGGGAAACACAGCTTATTCCAATACTCAAATAGTCCCCTGTCTTCTCATTGCTGACTCTCCTCCATATCACTGCAAATGAGCAAAACAAAATGAACATAAATCTGTATGTGCATGCATGCACACAGACAGACACACACTTTCTCACTCACTCACACTTTACACACACACGCACGCACACACACACACACACACACAAAGTAGAGACTGAGATCACTGGGCCTGTACGGCTTCACCTTGGGACCCGCTACCATTTGCATATATATTGAGAACATACGTTTTTGGTTTATTATAAGTGTAGCTGTTCACACTGCTGGTAGTGTTGGTGGGGTGTAGAGCTTCAGGGGCTAAGGTTGAGAAGGGAAGGGGGGTGATGCTGATGAAAGGAGGGAACCTAGAAGACCCTCCATTCCCTTGAGTGTGTGTGTGTGTGTGTGTGCCTGTGTGTGTGCGTGTGTGCGTGTGTGTGTGTGTGTCAGCTAATTGTGGAGAGATAATTACAAAACCAAGACTTCCATACTAATGAAGCAGACTGGCTTTTTGTTCCTATTCTGAGAAGGGTTATTTTTTTTTTTTTTGTCCAGACAGATTCAGTGTTCACCAAGGATGTGATGCAGATGATTAATTTTAGGGTTGCACTGGCACATATACAGTTGGAATTCAATAGAAACATTAACTATGGAGTTCTTTTCCTGTCAAATGTATGTAAATGCAACAATATAATTGTAATTTTATAAATTCCAAATCTATAATCAGAACTCTAAATTAGCAACTGTAAATTTAAAAATGTTCATAGCTTATTTTACATCGGGCAGGGCCAGATAACCTGCTCCAGATAGCTAAAGGGCGGGGTAAAGGGAACAACTCCTGATAGCAAAGGGGCAGAGTACAATGAACAACTTCAGAGAACTGATGGTCAGGGAAAAGTGCCTAGCTCCAGATAGCTGAAGACCTGTACTGACAGAGAGTTACATATGACTTTGCGTGCATGTGCAGAAGGAGTGGCAATAAGAGCAGCATTGTTCACATACTCGCCTCTGGAGGATTAGACATGACATCTATATGGCCTGTCAGAGGCAAATCATCTCTGTCAGGTTTCCAAGTCAAAACTGCAATGTTTAGCAAGTCCATGCGTAGAAGTGTTAAACACGCTGAAGAACTCTGTCTTTCTTTCAAATTTTCTACCAATCGTGAATGTTTTCATGAGCTGCGTCTCAAATCAATAATTCAAAATTATATACTAATCTAGAAAATACAGTAGACTGATACACAAAACAGACCTTTCGGTAGGTTTGAAGGGTCAATGAGAGATTTTTCAAATTCAAATACTATCTATAATAGGAAAAAATGGTTCGTAGTTTTTGCTAAACAATGGTCTAGAATAGTACATAAGTTTGCAGTTTAAGTCACAATGCTAGTTTGTTTAGTCTATTGAAGACAGGGTCACATGGTGCTATACTGCCCCCACTTTTTACAATTGTATTGCACCATGCAGATTAAATTTCTGAGGATGAGTTCAGCTGATGCTCCAAACAACTGCAGGATATGTGTGGCAGACAGCTTGCATAGACCTACATGTAGTTAAAAGCAAGAATAATTCAGCCTCAAGGGACAGGGTAAAGTGAACAACTTTAGAGGAATGAAGGGGTTGGGCATAATAATCAGATTCAGATAGCTAAGGGGTAGGGTAAAGTGAACAGATTCAGCTGAGGGGCCAGGACTGAAACCAAAAATTGTATGAGTTGCAGTACCAAACTATAATTGCATAGAATACTGCAAGCACATTGCCAATCTGTAAACCCTGAAGTGATCTTTGTGCCTGAATTGAAATTTGTACAACTTTGTACAAACAAAGATGAGGTGGATTTTTTTTTTTCTAAGAAAATATCCATCCATCCATCCATCCATCCCATTTTGTACCGCTTATCCTACACAGGGTCATGGGGGAGCCAGAAGCCTATCCCAGTGAACTTAGGACACAAGGTGGGGGACCCATCACAGGGCACACATACATTCACACAATACGGGCAATTAAGAGAAATCCCCAGAGCACGGGAAGAACATACAAACTCCCTAAGAAAATATACAAATGAAAAAATATTGTCCTTCTCAAGAGCTTTCTGGGTATAAGGGTGTAAAAGCATACATTTGAGACAGTCCTAAGGCTTCATTACATTCCAGTTGTGTTCAGCACAGTGCTTCCAATATGGCTTGCAATTCTGTGATACTGGCAGAGAAATTACAGTCATTATTCACTTAATTGCTTGTGCTGTTTATAAGAGAAATGGAGATAATGGTTGCGATACGATGACAAATAAAATTTTACACTTCATTTTCCAATTACATTCATAATCATTGTATTAATCCCACAAAACAAAAAATTGTATAATATTACACTGACACATTTAAATGTACTGTATGAAATGGTGTACATAAATTAGTTAACTTATTACACTTAAGCAATTATTTCATGGAATCTCTTTCACATAATGTTTCATGGCAAGTTAAATTAATTGAATATTACCCATTCACAGTGATTGCGATTGGTTCAAATATCCACAAAGGGTTTTGGGTAAGACATGTAAAAACCCACTGCTTAGTAAGCTTCCATGCAGGCTTTGACAAAGAGGCATATTAAATGTGCATAGAGGGAGCTCATTGGCACTTTCCTGAAGCCTAAAATGAGAAATGGGTCCCCCTATGACCTCACTGACCTAGCTTGACTGCACAAAGGAGGACTGCTGTGTTGCAAGCACGCCACTTGGGACAGGGCTGCACCATCTCACATTCACTCTCTCTGCTTATCTAGGCAACTTTTGTACAGCACAGGCTGTAAACAGGTGTGGATCTGTGAAGCATGAGGAGGAAACGGTTTATCAGTCTGTTGAATACATGTTCCGTCCGTCATGGATGAATGAGAGGAAGACAGTAGCGAAGTATTGTGAGTGTGTATGTGTGCAAGATAAATAAAGGAGTGATGGTGGACACATCAAAAAAGTGACATATCACATGACTAGAAATGACTGAGAAGAAAAGAAGAGAGGAGGACTAAATGAGTACGCACTGGCCTGAATAAGTGTGGCTGCTCCGAGCTCCACTGAGAATAAGCCCACACATCGTTTCAGTTTGTGAGTCCCTGTGCTGTGCTGTTTATTTACCGGAATAGACTGCTGAATTTTAGCAGCGTCGGCACTTCACTGGGCCGCACATATTTAAGAAATGGCAAAGTTCCTAATACTGTTGCATATCAATGACATGACATTTTCAACGTGTGCTGGCGAAGGATCGTGCTGTCTCTAACAGCTGAAATGCACACACATTTTCACATGCACATCTGAAAATCTAGAAGTAAATACGCACATGAACTATATGTTAATATGCAGTGTATATATATATATATATATATATATATATATATATATATATATATATATATATATATATATATATATATATACATATATTCCCATTGGTGTATAAATAATAAGGCTTGGAAATGGTCACAATAAATATGCTTCATATATTAGGCTGAGTGTGTGTGTGTGTGTGTGTGTGTGTGTGTGTGTGTGTGTGTGTGCGCGCACAGACAATGCAGTTGGCATGAATGCTAAACGTGTGACAAATGTTGGCACGATGTCGAGGGACCGTTGGCTCACCATCAGCAAGATCTGGCTCTGAGTCATCCTCCATAACTGACATAAAAGCCTCCTCTCACGTTCAATTTCTCTCTCTCTCTCTCTCTCTCTCTCTCTTCTCTCTCTCTCACTCACACACACTTGAACTGCAGGGTGAGATAACTGCCCCTTACCTACAATATCATAGAGATTGTGATTGAATCTGAAGTTTCTCAACTTCCATTGTTGAAATGAAAAAACACACATATTCACACACCACATACTCTTTCATACAGAAATCTTTGGAGTTGAGTAATGAGTACGATGCTTTACTCATTATGAGCTCACATTTCCAGAATGTGAAGAGCAGAAAGAAGAATCAATAGCGTCTGTGTTATTCTTCCATTAATCAAGCCCAAATGACACTTGTCAAAACACCTCTTAGTCTCCATTACATCTCTCTGTCTGTCTCTCTATGCTCTCTATGTACCATTCTCTTTACCTGCCATGTCTATTACTCCACAAGTTACCCATGTCTGCTGCCTTAAAGAAGGAAAGCGGGATGAACAAAAACGAGTACAGTCCATGCTGTCCTCCTTCCATCCCCCCTCTCTGCTTCAGAGGACACACTTTGATCTGAAGCTCAGCTCATCCTTGTGGGGGAGTGAAGACTGAAGGACTGAACAGCATCCTACAGCAGGATTATTCCAATCCTTTACACTAGAAATCTAATCTACACTCTCAGACAAGCTTTCTACTCATTACCCTTACAGAAAAATACACATAAATAATAAACACTAAATAAATGTTTATATGTTTAATATGTTTTTTCACATCTGAGTAGTATGTGATCACATGTGGAAAAATATGTGAAGGTGCATTTCACTATGTTATATACTGAAATTGCACACATGAACTACACAAAATACACATGACGTCATGTGAAAAACAAACAGAATTGTCAGGTATGCAGGCAAGGATGCAGGTGCCGGTTGATGGGTTTTTATTACCCAAGCAGTCAAAGCAAGAACAAGATTTAAGGTCAGGGTCAAGATGCAGGCAAAGGTGAAACGATCAACAAACAGCATAAACTAGGCTAGGCAAGAGCAAGTCAAGAAAACCAGTGTCAAGGTTATGGAGGCAAAGACGGATGCAAGATAAAGTATATTTTAAAAAATCAAAACAAAACAGGAACTATGGAACTAGTGGCAAAAACACAAAGAATTGGAAACAAACATAAAACGATGGCCATAACGCAGCAACAGGAAACAACGGCAAAATAAGATAAACGCAAGACAATGTGTGCAGTGCAAAACTCAAATACAAGTGCTAGTCACCCCAAATGTGACTCGGGTACAGTCATGTGACATGATCAGGTGAGGTGCAGTGGCTGATGGGAATCGTAGTCTCTAGTCCTTCTCCAATATTTACATGACAACCTGAAACAATGTCATAAACTAGAATAACTACAAACAATGAAAGGCTTGGTAATGACTGGTGAAAAACAACACAGAGCATATACTGAGTGCTTATACAGTGGTGTGAAAAAGTGTTTGCCCCCTTCCTCATTTCCTGTTCCTTTGCACGTTTGTCACACTTAAGTGTTTCGGAACATCAAACCAATTTAAACAATAGTCAAGGACAACACAAGTAAACACAAAATGCAATTTGTAAATGAAGGTGTTTATTATTAAAGGTGAAAAAATCCAAACCATCAGTGGCCCTGTGTGAAAAAGTGATTGCCCCCTAAACCTAATAACTGGTTGGGCCACCCTTAGCAGCAACAACTGCAACCAAGCCGTTATGCGATAACGTGCAATGAGGCTTTTACAGCGTCCTGGAGGAATTTTGGCCCACTCATCTTTGCAGAATTGTCCTAATTCAGTTACATTAGAGGGTTTTCGAGCATGAACGGCCTTTTTTAAGGTCATACCACAACATCTCAATAGGATTCAGGTCAGGACTTTGGCTAGGCCACCCAAAGTCTTCATTTTGTTTTTTCTTCAGCCATTCGGTGGTGGACTTGCTGGTGTGTTTAGGATCATTGTCCTGCTGCAGAACCCAAGTTCGTTTCAGCTTGAGTACACGAACAGATGGTCGGACATTCTCCTTCAGGATCTCTTGGTAGACAGCAGAATTCATAGTTCCTTTTATCACGGCAAGTCTTCCAGGTCCTGAAGCAGCAAAACAGCCCCAGACCATCACACTACCACCACCATATTTTACTGTTGGTATAATGTTCTTTTTATGAAATGCAGTGTTCCTTCTACGCCAGATATACTTGGACACACACCTTCCAAAGAGTTCCACTTTTGTCTCATCGGTCCACAGAATGTTGTCCCAAAAGTCTTGGGGATCATCAAGATGTGTTGTGGAGAAATTGAGACGAGCTTTGATGTTCTTTTGCTCAGCAGTGGTTTTCTCCTTGGAACTCTGCCATGCAGGCCATTTTTGCCCAGTCTTTTCCTGATGGTGGAGGCATGAACGCGACCTTAACTGAGGCAAGTGAGGCCTGCAGTTCTTTGGACGTTGTTGTGGGGTCTTTGTGACCTCTTGGATGAGTCGTCGCGCTGCGTGCGGGGTATTTTGGGGCGGCCACTACCCTGGAAGGTTCACCACTGTTCCATGTCTTCGCCATTTGTGGATAATGGCTCTCACTGTGGTTCGCTGGATTCCCAAAGCTTTGGAAATGGCTTTATAACCCTTTCCAGACTGATAGATCTCAATTACTTTCTTTCTCAATTGTTCCTGAATTTCTTTGGGTCTCGGCATGATGTGTAGCTTTTAAGGATCTTCTGGTGGACCTTACTGTGTCAAGCAGCTCCTATTTAAGTGATGCCTTGATTGTGAACAGGTGTGGCAATAATCAGGCCTGGGTGTGGCTAGAGAAATTGAACTCAGGTGTGGACAACCACAGTTATAGTATGTTTTAACAAGGGGGGCAATCACTTTTTCACACAGGGCCATGATGGTTTGGATTTTTTTTCACCTTTAATAATAAACACCTTCATTTACAAATTGCATTTTGTGTTTACTTGTGTTGTCCTTGACTATTGTTTAAATTGGTTTGATGTTCCGAAACACTTAAGTGTGACAAACATGCAAAGGAACAGGAAATGAGGAAGGGGGCAAACACTTTTTCACACCACTGTATACTGTGAACGTGGCTGTGGTTGTTATTGAGCCCAGGGGCTGTATTCACGTAAATCTTCTTGAGAAAGATTTTAAGAAAGTTCTTAAGATAAATTCTAAGACATTTGTAAGAATGTTCCCAAGTAATTCTTGAACAATTCTTAAGAAGTTCTCAAATATCTTCTTAAGGATGTCTGATTTTTCTTAAGAATAAAATTACAGTAGTATTATATTTACAAAACATTTTATACTGCTAAATTTTAAAGGTATCAATTTATTATCTTTTTTAAGTAACAATCACCTCCTGATCATTTATTCAAATGTAAATGTGTGTTTGTTTAACAGCATTAACCAACATTAACCATCATAGGACTTACTTGCTGGAAAGTGGAAACCAATAAGCCAAGTATGCTAGTTTATATAAGTAAGATATTATAGTAGTTGTATTTATTATACCTTTCAAGATTTATACATTTTTTATGTTTTAATATTTGAAACAACCCAAAAAATTCATTACAAACGTTACCTTTCGGGGATCTACAACATGTTGGGAGTTATCCTTTGGCAGTTGGCAGTTAACTTTAAGATGTCATTTACAGTGATTTTTAAAAACATTCTTTTTAAGAGTTTGAATTTTTCTTAAATTTTGTCTTAGGAACAGTCGTACAAGAAAAAAAAAGAATACTCTTAAGAAGAATTTTTGGGAATACAAAATATTCTTAACTTTTTTCTTAAGATAGAAAATAAGAAGAAAATGGCAGATAAGAAGAATGTTCTTAAGAATGTTTCGTGAATCCAGTCCCAGGTGTGTGCAATCAGTAATCAGGTGAACGTGAATGTGAGAGTGTTTGGCTGCGTCCAAAATGGCGTACTACCCTACTACGCAGTAGGCGATTGTATTCATACTACACACACATACAAGCTAGTACATACTAACACATACTGTTTCAATAGTTGTGCAATAGGTACTGCATTGAATGCACTACGTACTGTCACAGTACGCGATGTCGGACGCAGCCTTTTTGGTGGCGGTGTGTTGTAGTCCTTGGCGGCTATGTTTGTAGGCCACGTTGTATTCTGGGAGCTGTGGTTTGACACCAATTCCAGCGTATCCATGACAATAATGAATTATATGCGAAAAAAATTTACATGTGAAATAATTAGTCATTTGTAAAATAAATAAATAAATAAATAAATCACATGTTAAAAGTTTGCATATGAAAAATGTATGAAACATAACATGTGAAGTGTCTAAAAATGACATGCATATGATTGTGATACAAAATTGTGCATATGCATCCAAATGAACCTCAAAAACAGGACATCTTTTTTGTGCTTTGACTTATTTTGTGAAGGAAGCAGTCACTTCTGTTGATCAGTGGAATGTTATAATTCTGGAGCAACACTAGGTATTCTTCAGAAACTACATTCATCAGCTGCACTGAATCAATCATTTATATTGTCTCGGTGCTTTCCCAAGTCAAGTCCCAAATGATCATGAATGAGGTCAATTATAAATGCAGAGTTTGACTTACCTCCGAAGTGGGAAGTCGGAATTATGTCATTTTTAACCTTCCTGCATTTGAGCTACAAAGTGGGGAAAAAAACATAGATGCCTCCGTGTTCATCTTTTGTTGGCAACAAGTTTCCTCCACAAAATAACGAATATAATCAGTGTTATCGATTTAACAAGCAAATATGTCTGTACATTAACTAATCTAGAGCAAATACTTGTATATACAGCATAATCCATTTAATGGTAAGAAGTGCTACTTTGTTTACTGTTGATACTATGAGCAGCCATGTTGATTTTGTGTCACTTTCTGAACTTGGGGTTGAGGAGACCATCCCGAGTCCTTGAGTATGAATTCTGAGGTGAGGGGCATTTTCTTTGTTTTTTCTTAGCCAGAGGTCAGAAATTCATAGTTACCAACTTTAGTTGAATGCAGCATTATTATGCCATTGATTACACCTTGTAACATGATGCATTAGTCAATACTAATAGTTTCAATGTCAAGCCATTGATAGATATTGATATAGATATTTATCATCTAATATCACCACTAGCCATCACTGACAACCTGTTTTTTTATGAGGTGGTGGATAAAAATGGGACAGTTCACATTTTGATACTCCATTTACTTTCAATTGTTGTTGTTTGTTGTGGAATGTCTTTATTGCTGCAGAGAATTTCTTCTTTGGTGCAAGGATCTGCTCAAAAATCCACCAGAATCACACAAGTGCCAATTTACATGTCACATTTTAGATCATATAAATGACATACTGATTGTTTACATGACCAAGTAGTGTTTTGTATTTGACATGCATATATGTATGTATGTATGTATGTATGTATGTATGTATGTATGTATGTATGTATGAGAAATACCAGACTGTATTCAGAGTCCTGCCCTCTGATATACTTTTGCAGGTCTCAGCACATTTGGGCTTAAACGTTATTGTTAACATGCAGTGAAGCAACCAGTGAATCTTAACGGTATAGCTGGAATTAAACACACACACACACACACACACACACACACACACACAAACAGAGGAACACCTGCCAGCACTTGGCTGCCATAACCATGCTCCACAGCACACACCCTACAAATGACCTGTGCTCCATTTGTGCATGCACACAAATTTGCAGCCTATAAACTAAAACCCTTCTGTTTGTGTTCGCTTTGAGCAGACAGCAGTGGTAACACCCGTCACAGAAAGAAGTGAAGACAGAGGGCAAGAATAACCGTATGTGAAAGAATATGAGTTAGACAGAGAGGAGAAATAAGGGAAAGAATGAGCATCACTCCTCCCTAATCCCTCGTTCTCTAAAGTAGGCTCCAGAGATGCCATTTTGGGCCAGATGACAAATGGCTCCTGTCTACCTCACTGAGGAAGAAAGGCATTCTGGGAGATAGCTCATTTCCACATAATTACTCTCCACTACAGTCCTCTATACTCTTTTTCCACTTCTCCTTACTTCTCCACTCATCTCTTGTCCTGCTCTGCCACTTCTTTTGCCTCTCTTGTTAAGAGTTGTGTTTTTTCTCTCATGAATTAGCCCTCATTAGTTACATTTCAGCCTTTCTCGCACATTGCTGGCCTCATTACTGTGGTTTATGAGGCCTCAGTGGATATAGCCCACACTAGTAATCAGAAGGCTGTGGATTCAGAAGGTTCTTATTAAAACAGGTATGACAGAACTAGAACTTGAAGAACTCTGCTCTGGGATTTTAATCATCAGGTGCAATATGAAGCAGTGCAGTGTATATAGAGAAATTTCGCTAATGCTATAGTACCACCATTTTGGTTTACTTTTACTGCAGATTGTTATTATTTGTATTATTTTTAAGCATTAGCTAATTGCTGTTTCGATTGTCTTTGGCAAACGATTAGACTGTCACTAAAATAACATTTGTGCAATGTTCTGAAAACTTGATGTTGTGATAATTTGTTTCACAATGTGTCTCATATGCAATCCACAAACTAGATTTAAAAAATAAATAAATAAGTATATGGTTATGTTTACTGCCTTCCACTTGACCATGGGGTGAAACCTGTGTAAGTTTGGTTTACAGTGAATGCTAAGTGCTATTACACTCTAATTTTAATCATCTTAATAATTTACCAAAATAACTGAGGTAAATGCTGATATTCCTGACCATTTTGATTTGTTTCTACTATCAGTATGCCTTTATGTCATCTATAAAAGACAGCATGCTAGCTATGTGCTGGCTAAAACATTCATTAGCCTCATTTGCTAGCTTTCATGCTCAGTGTTGATATTTCCTAGTTGCCTATAGCATTATTTATTTATATATATATATAAAATTTTTAAATTCTAAGAATGGCCCAGAAATCTTGACAGATGTTGTATTAACCAAATGTTTAGAAAATATGAAGATATTAGCTGTAGTAAGTGTTAGTTTAAAAAAAATGTTAATTGAAATGCATTTCACACTAACCATAATGTAGTGCTCAGTTTTTTAATGGCACTTTTTTGTGTGGATAAAACAAAATTTTCGGAGATCATAACAGTGAATCAGGTGTTTTCACATCTATCCGCTTGGTGTGTGTGTGTGTGTTTGTGTGTGTGTGTTGGGGTGACACCCCAGGCGTCTGTTTGCTGCTGATAGTGCTCCTGCATCCTGCCTTATCCAGAGGGGGGCCTACAACTACATTATAATCCACTCATTTTCCACCCTGATAAGGAGATTCTCTCCATCTTTCTCGCTGTCTCATTCACACACTCATCAATCAGCAGTGCCCTCTCCCTCATTTTCTCTTTGTGTGTGTGTGTTGTGTGTGTGTGTGTGTGTGTGTGTGTGTGTATGGTAGGGGGTGTCTGGGGAACATGAGGCCCCATGTCACAGATGCTGGGAAAAATCCAAATGCGAGGGTCGCATAGAGACAGACAGCATCCCAGTTCAACAGTTGTAATCAAAGACAAACGCGAACTAGCATCTTTAGTCACATTCCTCAGGCCAAGCAGAGAAGACCACATTATAGACCGAGGTCCTATTTGCATATCCGTAGACTTACATTCCCTGCTCTTACAACTAAGTCATTTCCTATTAGTTTTACTATAGATATTACACAATTTATAGTAGTAACTTCATAATATACTTTAGACAAATAGTTCAATAATAAACTGAGAGTATATAAATGGTTAGTGGATAAAACATAGGCTGTTGATTCCTAAAAAGGCATGATGATGAAAACATTTTGAGCAATTAGTTATTTTAACATCTCCCATAAGCACCTGAAATGGAAACAAACATTAAAGAAATTCTACAGTAGTTGTTGTTGTTTTTTTACTCATTTCCATCCACCACATCAGTGCAATCACCATTTCCCTGAATGAAAAGATATTTCCCTGTAGTGAGAGTAAACAAAATGATTTATTCAAAATGGAGGTTTAAGGGTGCTTGTTGAAGTCTAAAAAAAAATGTTGTTGTTTTTTAATGTGAGCACGTGCGAAAGTGAAACTCCTAAATGGCAGTCAAAAGAAAATCATACCAAAGCTGCCATCTTTAGTAGCCACTTTAACCTGGTCAGGGTCATTGTGGATTCAGAGCCTATCCCAGGCACAAGACTGGAGAATTCACCTAGGATAGGACTAGGATCTCAGTCCATCTGAAGGCACCATGCACACACACACACACACACACACATATTCACAGCTTTTAATATTTAATTTAGAGTGGCCAGTCCACCTAGTAGCATGTTTTTTGACAGTGGGGGGAAACCAGAGAACCTGGAGGAAGCCCATGCAAACAGGACGAGAACATGCACAACTCAGGCAGGAACCAGAGCTTTCTTCTGTTCTCTTATTAAACCTTTTAACACTGGAGCAACGAAGAAAAGGAAATATAGCTGTATGACAGCATTATTTACATTTTTAACACTGTCATACATCACTCTATGACTTGTGCTATGCATAAGCACACACACAAGGAGTTATCCAGGTTAGGAGGAGTAAATTAGAACAAGTATATGTAAAGTATAAAAAGTAGTGCCTTCTCATAAACTAAACTAACTTACTAACACATTAACTAAATATGTAACTCATAAAAACATTCTACAAAAATATGTTTTGCTTAAACATTTTGTAACTTTGCCAACAGCTGCCCTCAGACATCCTCATAATAGTGTTTTGAATAAAAGGGTTTTTTTTTTCTCAGTAAAGTAAAATGTGTCAAAATTCGTGTGTGTTGTAATCACACATAGGCTACAGATGGTAATTAGAGATTAATCTGAAAAACACAGGAGTATGTTTGCAAAAATCACAACCAACAGGAGACATTATGCCACAGGTTTGAACACACCTGCTCATAGAAGAGTCTTCTTTCATTTTCATTTGTACAATTTTCTACTGTTTTACAATAAAAATAATAATAATAATAATAATAATAATGATTAGATTTTCCCAAATCACCCAAGCTCCTCAGTTCCAAATGAAATCTACTCTTCTAATTTTAAGTTTAAATCTACTTTAATTCAGAAATAACTTTACAAACAAATTTGAACCATACGCCTTTATCAAACTGACTCTAAGATAATGAAAAATATATATTCAATCTTGAGTGTCCAAACTTTGCACTGGTAGTGTATATACAAGAGCCACAGGTCAAAAAATAGCAAGAGCGCTTAATGCACTCAGTCTACCCCATCTCTCATTCTCTCCCACAAACACACACCCACCTGCTATAACAAGACCTCTTCACTGTGAGAACATAATGGCCTTGTGCTTGTAGCTGTGAAAGCTGTCTGAGTTCGGCTGTTGTTAGGAGAGACAGTGGATGTGAATACACTAATGACAGGAAAACTTAATGCACTCACGCCACATAACGCACTCTTCTCTATTACCTCTGGTATTTCATGTAATCCACAGTATAGGATATGCAAAGAAAATAATCCCACTCTACAGTACTTATATAGACAGTATATGTAACAACAAACACCTTTATTTTTCTTTTATGCCCAGGCAAAGTCAGTTATTTGCATATTGTATGGCTTTATTATCACCTATGTGTTTCTAACAGCTATATATATATAGCTTCTATGATATATATATATATATATATATATATATATATATATATATATATATATATATATATATATATATATATATATATATATATATAAATAATTTGTAAAGTTGTTGTTGTATCATTGTTGTTGTAGAATTCATCAGGTCACCATTGGTAAAAAAAAAATATATATATATATATATTTAAAAATAAAAAAGAAAGAAAGAAAGAAAGAAGGAAAGCAGTACTTTACTGATACCTTTAGCCTTCCAACAAAAGTTTAGCTTCCATTTCTTCTTCTGTTGTTAGTACAAACATTCAAGATTGCAATAAAATGGCATAAATGTTTCAGTATTGTGTTAAATAATTGATAGTACCAGTTTTATTCCAGCCAGTTCACTCACTTCTTGATTGAGTCTCTTGAAGCATCTTTAGAGCTTGGAGAACCCTTCTGAGTGACCCGCTCTCGGGCCAATAGCACTTAAGTACGTGCTTAATATTTTAACAGGCTTCTGAAGGAGGACTGATGGAGGAGGGGAGGGAGGGTCAGTACGCAGGTGTCTTTGTGTTTAACTAGAGAGGTAGAACAGAGCTTTTGATAAAGCAGCTGATGGGCCACTTGGTTAATCACTGCCGTTTTAAAGACTGTATCTTCAACGACAAATTAAATTCCTTTCGGTCAAGGTGAAGTGTACAGCTTGGATATTTGTTCAAGGTGTCTGCTATTGTTATATTTTTTGTATGAGTAGTATTTTCGGTGAAAAGTCTAATACATAGAACACCATTATATAAAAGAAATGTTTAGGTGCTTGCAGGCCCGCTGCTTGCTGTAAGTGATATACAGTTGCTAAGGGGTCCTACAAAGATGGAGGGGTTTAGGCAGTGCGGGGGGGTTGCAAAAAGACAATTCAGTTCATGGCTCTGATAGTCACAAGGAGCCCTTGAGGCCTGCATAGAACAAAGAATGTAACTTGAAAGGTACTAACTTTAAAGATGTTCCATGGGATGATCAAGATGAAACACAGATATCCCTCTGGAGATGAGAAACAAACATGGAAAAGAATCAGGGGAAGATAACTAGGCCCAAGAAATGAACAGTAGTATTAAGTTTCCTGTAGCTGAAATGAAAATTTTAACCATTTAGGATCTAATGTCTGCCAACAAAAGGCAATATTTTAACTTACAATATTTTTTTTTATTGAAGTAAATCAATCATGTCCTGCATTTCAGACATTTCACTGATAGTAGAGTCTTTGAATGTAAACTGTAGACATGGTGTTATGTTTTTTTTGTTGTTGTTGTTACCTAGCTTCTTTGCTTTGGTTAACCTTTTTCATACAATAAAGATCAAAGGCCGGAATTCCCAAGAGATGCCCAATGTCGATCAATAGGTGACCTGTGAACATCAAAGCCACATTCTCCCTCTCCTGGATTATCCACTGTTCTAGAACACATTAAACATTCTAGAATATCTGAGTCCAAGAGTGTGCGCTATTAAACACAATGTATTTACTTTGCGGTCATGTGACACTCCTTTTTTTGGAAAAGAGGAAACTATCTAGCCTAAATGTACAGGTTAGAGTGAAGCATAGTGACAGTTCAACTCCCAAACACACACACACTAAAAAGATCAGGAATACATGGAAAAGAGACTTACCTGGAAAAAATTTATTGCCAATAAAGGAATACTTTATAGGATTTAGGAACACACACTTAAACTTAATACTGTATATTCATCAGGTTATCATCAACTTGGGATTATAAAGTTTTATGTGGCTTTTTCTGGTACTCAATGTATGATATGATGCTTAAATAAATAAATAAACAAACTTTTATATTCTTTGAATTATCTTAACAATCAAAAGTATTTTGTTGTATTTTATTCTTTTTAATATTTTATATTGTTATTTCGTTTCATTTTTCATATGTGATCTGCATTTTATTTATTATTATTCAGCACATTCGACAGAAAAAGTAGACCAAATATGACTTATAATGTAGCCCTATGTGTTCCTATTATTAGGCATTATTATTAAAATTATTCTAATTTTGTATTGGAGAAGACCCTTTGTCCTGTGGGCTCGGTGTCTTGGGGGGGTGACGGGGCGTATGGAGATCAGAGCTCGAGGGTGTTGATGTACAGCTTGTCGATGAGCAAATTAACTTCTGTCTTCTTCATTATATTACTGCTGACCTGCTAACCTGGAGAACTACACACCAGCTGCCCAACAGGCAGTGCACACACACACACACACAAACACACACCACCTTCCACACACAGATAATCCAGAATGCTCCATGCACAACAGCTGTCAAACAGACAACACCCCTATTACTGCTTTCACACCCCCACAAGTGAGCAAACACTTGTTTAAAAAAGAAACAATTATGGTGCAGAGAGAGAGAGAGAGAGAGAGAGAGAGAGAGAGAGAGAGAGAACCAAATGAGAAAGAGTGAGAGAATGGGGGAGAGTGAGAGAGAATGATCGGGTCAGTGTGGGAGTGGGAAAATGTGATGATTTTATCTGGGTGATTGCCCAGCACTTATAAAGCCTGCAGAGAGTGTGATAAGGAATCAATCTATCTCTCTCTCTCTCTCTTTCTCTCTCTCTCCCTCTCTCTCTCTTTCTCTCTATCTATCTATATATCAATCAATCAGTTTCAGTGTTCATGTGCTTTATTGGCATGACAAATAATTGTACATTTGTATTGCCAAAGCAAGGACAAACTATCTACCTATTTATCTATCTCTGTGAGTGTAATAGAATGTAATGTGTGTCATTGTGGTAGTAATACTGTGCATGTGTGTGTGTGTGCGTGCGTTCTTTTCATGTGTGTGTGTGCCTATGTGTTTGCGTGTGTGTGTGTGTGTGTAGAGGGTTGGGGGTGTTAAGGGGGGCCCACACACCCCCTTTGTTTCCAAAAATCCATCTGCTGGGACTTGACAAAGAGGAGAGAGCAAACCAAGAGTGAGAAAGCAAAGAAGATGTATGTGTATGTTTTGTTTTTTTGTTTTGTTTTGGAGGGGGGGGGGTCCAGACAGTGAGATAGAGAAACATGGAATAAGAAGCAAAATAAAAGGGACACTGACTGACACTCATTACCTATATGTGTGGACTTTCATGTACACATAAGTGCTTAAACAACACAAAAGCCGAGATGGTCTGATAGACAATATAAAATTTTCTAAGAATGTGTGTGTGTGTGTGTGTGTGTGTGTGTGTGTGTGTGTGTGTGTGTGTGTGTGTGTGTGTGTGTGTGTGTGTGTGTGTGTGTGATGAGTATTTCTCTCTTTTTTTGCAGCTGGTAATGGTCTGGCAGGAGCCCCCTTTCCTTTTGTCTCACTCTCTATCTCTGTCTCTCACTTAGAGTAACCAGTGTGTGTGACACCACCCACACACTTGATGTAAAATAAACCACTTCAGACACACACATGCACCCTCACAGACGGTAATAAATACACCACTCCAGACTAACCTAACACTCAGTGCCTCTCAATGAACTGACCACCAGATTCAGTGGTAAGGAATGAGTGAGAGATTAACACACGCACACACACACTCACACACACAGAGAGAGAGAGAGAGAGGGACAGAGACCATAGAGTTGACCACTTGTGGCATAGCAGCCTGTAGGTTTATCTGTTGAATACTGTATAACTGTATAAATACATTTTTAAACATCCTTCATTGTAATAGATCAAAATAGTGCTGTTCCTACTAGTCACAGCACCTATGGGGCAGCTGTGGCTCAGGTGGTAGAGCAGGTTGTTCACTAATCGCAAGGTTGGTGGTTCGATCCTCAGCCCACATTCCCTCACATGCCGAAGTGTTCTGGCATTAAGGGAATGGTCCTCTCCTGGCTCAGGTCTTATTTGACAGATCGTTATCAATTCGTAGATGTAAATGACAACTGCTCCACGCATACCGAGGTTAAATCACCCCATGCAGTTTTCATGCAGGTCTCCTTTGAACAGTGGACTAGTTCAACAAACAGACTTCATATAAACCATAATGAACTTTCCTTTACTTTCACACTATCCATTGTTATCCAGATGAGGATGGATTCCCTTCTGAGTCTGGTTCCTCTCAATGTTTCTTCCTCATTTCATCTTAGGAAGTTTTTCCTTGCCACCATCACCACCAGCTTGCTCAATCGAGATACATTCACACATTTAAAATCTGTATCCCATCTTTATATATTTCTGTAAAGCTGCTTTGAGTCAATGACCATTGTAAAAAGCGCTATACAAATAAAATTTAATTGAATTGAATAGAAATTGAGTTCTAGGCGAAGACACTGAACCCCAAGTTGCAACCGATGACAGTCTAGCACCTTGCATGACCGCTCTGCTGTCAATGGTGTGTGAGTGTGTGTGAATGGGTGAATGAGAACCAGTGTAAAGCACTTTGTAGAACCTCTAAGGTTAAAAGGCATTATATAAGTGCAGACCATTCACCATTTTTTCATTCTTTTTATGACAATCCTTAAAAGTATATTGTTGGTGCCAGATGGGCACGAGCAGAATCTCAAAATGCAAAACACATCAAACCTTGAGTCAGAACCTTGGGGCTACAGCAGAAGACCCCATTGGGTTCCACTTCTGTCAGCCAAAAACAAGAATCTGAGGCTACAGTGGGCACAGACTCACCAAATCTGGACAGTTCAAGAGTGGAAAACAGACCAGGTTTCTGCAATCTTTAACTGTCTAGAATGTTGTCTCAGGTTCCTGTTCTGGATGACAGGAGTAAAAACCCGATGTGATCCTCTGCTGTTGTAGCTCATCTGCCCTACAATTCGGCAGTTCTGCTCAGCGCAGTTGTAAAGAGTAGTTATTTGAGTTATTGTAGCCTTCCTGTCAGCTGGAACCAGTCTGGCCATTCTCCTCTGACCTCTCTCAGTAAAGACATTTCTACCCATAGAGTTGCTCACTAGACGTATTTTGGTTTTTTTGCACCATTATATGTAAATGGTGCTGCCTAGACAGTGGCCGAGAGAAACATGAAATAAGAAGCAGTATGAAAGTGTATAATTCCTTCAATAATTTAACAATCATTTCATTGTTTATTTTATTTATTTATTTATTTTTATCCACTTTCCATGTCTATAATATTTGCTCAAAGTGTAACGAAATGCAAGAAACGGACTGAGGATCTGACTAACCATATTTAGAGCAGTTCATTTATTTATTTATTTATTTATTTCATTTAGAGGAGTTTTTTGAATGCCATCCAGAACAGATATGACTAAAAGGCCAGTCATTAAGGAGACTTGCCCCATTCTGCCCCATACAATTATCCTCTTTTTTTTTCTCTCGGGCTCTGTTTCTCTCACAGTTTTAAGACATTAAGGTCAGTCTCTGCTTCTGTTGTCTTCATTGTAACTAGCACACTTGCACATTGTAACTAGCACACACTATACTGTGTGTGTTGTGTGTGTGTGTGTGTGTGTGTGTGTGTGTGTAGCCTTAGGCCATTATACTGCTGCAATAAGAATAGCAGACCAATTACTCAAGCCCAGATGGGCTGCCTTGGTCCTTTGAGACTCAGGCTATCCTGGTATAACCCTGCTATACACACACACAAACATCTCCACACACACACATGTAAATATCCCAGGACACCCACCTGAGTGCATGTACAAAAAGACCTACATATCCTACATATACAAGGAATTATTTCTACAAAAAGCTCCATGTAGCATAATGATGGAGTGGCATTTCATTCTGACATGGTAACTCATGCGATTGCTTCTCGCACACTCAGCCGCACATACAAAAGCAAGCGTATAGGAGCATAACTCACCCAGATTTCCATAGTGACAGTACAGCAATCAAACTGGCTTCAGAATAATTACAGTACCGACTGAACATGCAGTAAAATGCCAGACAGATGCACAAAACACATAGACATCCAGTCACAAGCACAAACACACCCATTTACCAGATTTTCACCTTGGAAAGTCACGATTTTTATAACACTTTGCCAAAGTATGAATTACCATAATGATCTTTGAAAGTAGCTCGGGCTGCCAAATCATTACAGTCAGTGACTGAGAGCTAAGAATGGTTTAGAAAAGAATGAGGAAGAATGAGAGGATGAAGGTGAGTTTTGTTAGAAGTCAGAGCAAGCAATGTGTGCAATTAATCAATATGAGAACAAGCTAAGCGTGGTGTGTGTATTAATCTTTAAATATGATATGAAATTACAGACAAGTACAGTTTTAAGAGTGGCCTTTTTTTCTGAATGTCAGTTATTCTGTATCCTTGTTTAATAAATCATGAAGCTAATTCCCACTTGGATTATTTTCTGCAACAGTGAACTTGTAGCTGACAGCTGCTGAGCCTCTTATTATAAAGCCTAAAATAGTCCACAGTGACAAGCTCTCAGCAAACAACAATATTGCCAAAAATAGGCTTCTTGAGATTAGCTAAGTATTAATTTGTCTTACTTGACTGTGCAAATTGGTGCTAAACAATTTCCTCTTTTTAATTCAATGGCTCATGTTTTCTAAATTTGAACTCAAACTATTTAAAAACACAATTGTACTGACTTGTCAGAGTAACTGAATAACAGCCACATGGGAGCAGTGCATTTTCTTTTCTACATGCTTTCCAGCCATTAAATGCCTCAAGCGGGAAATTTCTAGATGAATAACAATAAATAAAAATGCAAATATTAAGCATCAACCCATTAATAACATCACTGTGTAATGATGATAAAATCAATGTAAATGGTTAAGAACGTAATGAAGGATGCAGTCCTCAGGCATCGGACACAAAAACCTTCTCATCAAATCCCTGCAGCTGATTTAATGATGGATGGAAGAACAGGATATAAGAAAAGAAAATGAGTTAAGATCCTTAAATGCACATGCTGAAATGTCCAAGACAGCAAGGACAAACAGGAAACACTTCAGGACCCACATACACAAACACACCAGACATATGCTACAGTTCTATTATTCTGCACAATTATTTGCATTCATCCATCCAATCTGTCCATGTCACCTCCCGCCACCCCCTCCTTCTACCAGAACACCTGTTTGATTTCTCACTGACAGATTAGCACTTTCCCTGCCTGACACACTGACAGAGAAAAAGAGGTGAGATGCTTTTACAGAAATCCAGCCCCAATTAAGCCCATCTCTGCCATGAAGAAGCATTAATCTACAGATGGAGTTAGTGGAAATCATCCAAACTGAGCTCAGGGAAAGCAAGAAGGGGAAATACTTTTGAAAAAAGTGCTTCATGATCCCCTGGGACATAATAATAATAATAATAATAATAATAATAATAATAATAATAATAATAATAATAATGCATCCCTTATGAGTGAACAGAATAAGCAAATGTACCACAGGGTCGTGCTTAACCCTGGAGTCTATCCCAGGGATTTTGGGGCACGAGGTGGGAGCCCCCTCAATATGCTATCACACATTATGAACAAATTGGAAATGCCAATCAGCCTACAACACATGTCTTTGGACTGGGGTAGGAAACCGGAGTACCTGGAGGAAACCCCTGAAGCATGGCCACAGCATGTAAACTAAGCGCACAGAGGACAGAGGTGGGAATCAAACCATTTTCTGTGTGTTTTGAGATTATTTAATGATGTTTGGAAACATTTCCAACATTGATGCAGTAAATTAACATTTTACATTCTATAATGTTAGTTTGGGTCTAACTGTGAATGTTTTCTCAGTAATGGGTTAAGCAAATTGTGGAGCAAACCATGACAGTGCATGTTTTCAGAACATTGCAAAGGGTTTAGTTTTGTAAAATTAAAGCTTAATCTTCACAAAACCTATATATAGTGAGTCTGCAACTCACTGCTTTCAGGCCTTCCAGCCAGCTCCATCAAACCCCTTCAGATGATTCAGAATGCTGCAGCGCGCCTTGCCTTCAACCAGCCCAAGACAACCCATGTCACACCCCTCTTCATCTCCCTCCACTGGCTTCCTGTAGCTGCCTGCGATCGACTAGCGACCAACCGATTAGTTCCCACTCAGCGTGTTGTAAGGTCCCTTTCCAGAACCTTCACGCTTACCGTTCCCCAGTGGTGGAATGCTCTTCCGATCTCAATCCGGACTGCAGAATCTTTCACTATCTTCAAAAAACAGCTAAAGACCCACCTCTTCCATGAACACCTAACCAACCCATAGAGGGGGGAAAAAAAAAACACAACGCACTTACACCTCTACTCTGTGCACTTTGCTTCCTCTGGTATTCAATTAATGGATCTTGTATAGTAGCACTACTCGTATTGTTCTCTGCTTGATATATCGCTTTGCTTATTTGTAAGTCGCTTTGGATAAAAGCGTCTGCCAAGTGAATAAATGTAAATATATATACCTACATGTACAGTGGGGGAAATAAGAATTGAACGTATCAGAATTGTTTTCAATAAATATATTTCCAGTGAGGCTATTCACATTAAATTTTCACCGGATATCAGTATTAACTCAAGAAATATGAAATAAATAAATGAAGTTATGTGTAATAAAGAGGAATGACACAGGAAAAAAATATCGAACACGCTAACTGAGATTTATTTAATACTTAGTGGAGAAGCCTTTGTTTGTAACAACAGCTTCAAGACACTTCCTGTATGAAGAAATTTATCGGCCGCAGTATTCAGGTGTGATTTTGGCCCATTCTTCTAAAACATATTGTCTTTAAATCTTGTTCAATTGGATTCAAGTCAGGTTATTTACTGGGTCATCATAACACCTTGATTTTTTTTCTCTGAAACCAATTGAGAGTTTCCTTTGCTGTATGCTTTGGATTGTTGTCCTGCTGGAAGAGCCACCCATGTCTCATCTTCATCATCCTGGAGGATGGCAGCAGATTCTTCTCAAGAATCTCCCGGTAAAGGCCTCCATTCATCGTTCCTTCAATTACATGAAGTCTGCCAGTATCATGCAATGAAAACCCGCTCCACACCATGATGTTTCCACCTCCAAACTTCACTGCTGGTATAATGATTTAAGGGTGATGTGCAGTGCCAGTTCTTCCCCGAACATGGTGTGTAGTATGACAGACAAAAAGTTCAATTTGCTCTTATCTGATCAGACTACACTCTCCCAGTATTTTTTAGACTTGTCCAATTGAGTTGTAACAAACTTTAAACGAGCTTCAACACGCCTTTGTTTTAGTGAAGGAGTCTTGCAGGTGAGTGTGAGCAGTGGAGTGCATTGTGTATTGTTTTCTCTGTGACAATGACACCTGCTGCATCCAAGTGTTTCTGGAGCTCTTTCTGAGTGGTCCTTGGCTCTTGGGCTACTCTTCTGACTATTGTTCTGACACCCTGGGCAGAACTCTTGCAAGGAGCTCCTGTCCGTGGCCGGTTGATGACGGAGTGATGTTGCTTCCACTTGTGGATAATGGCTCCAAAGGTGCTTACTGGAGGATTCAGAAGTTTTGAAATATGTCTATATCCGATTAGATCAATATGTTTTGCAACAATAAGGTTGTGAAGGTCTTGGGAGAGCTCTTTGCTTTTACCCATCATGAGATGTTTCTTGTGTGACACCATGGTAATAAAAAGCCTTTTTATAGACCATTAATTTGCAGTTAGGGGGTATAATTACTTAGCAATTTCAGCTAGTTCCTTCTTACCTTGTCTTGGAGAACTGCTATTTCTTAGCATGTTCAATACTTTCCTGTCATTCCCCTTTATAACACATAACTTTATTTATGGACTTTAATCTTGTGTATTCTTTATATTTGTGGATTTCTTGAGTTAATACTGATGTCTGGTGAAAATTTGTATCATAAATGGAAATATATTTACTGAAAAAAAAGTTGACGCATTCAATACGTATTTCCCCCACTGTACCTAGACATTCAGATAACATTATTTACTAGCTGGAAGGATAATCTTCAAGTGGATTTTGAGCTGTGCATACACTATGTGGTCAAAATTATGTGGACACCTGACCGTCACACCCATATGTGGGACTTCCACAAACTGTTTCCTTAAAGCTGGAAGCTCACAAATGTATAGGATGTCTTTGTATGCTGTAGCATTATGACTTCCCTTCACTAAGAACTAAGAGTTCCAAAACCTATTCCAGCATGACATTGCCTCGCTGTGTCCATAAAGACATGGTTTACCAAGGCTGATGTGGAAGAACTTCATTGGCCTGCACAGAGCCCTGCCCTCGCCCTCACTGAACACCTTTGGGATGAACTGGAATGCCGACTGCACCCCAGGCCTTCTCGCATGACATCATGACTGACTCACTAATGTGCTTGTGGCTGAATGGGCAAATTCCTGCACCATGCTCCAATATCTGAATGGAAAGCCTTCCCAGAAGAATGGATGTTATTATAACAGTAAAGAAGAGACTAAATCTGGAATGTGATGTTCAATAAGCACATATGGGTTGAAGGTTAGGTGTACACAATCTTTTGCCTATATAGTGTACACACACAAAAAAAACACTATTACTATTAACCCAACCTATACTTAAATCTTAAATATGTCAAATGAATCAACACTTTTTATTGCCATTTTTTATTTTTATGTCAAACTAGCTGAAATGTAAAAGCTTGTGTCACTGGTCTACGTAAGTTTGTTTGTCAGTGCTGTAAGGACCGTGCCGATTGCTTTTGATTCCCTCCACAATGTCTACTTATAGCAGGCGATCATCTGTGATGGATTTTGTCACAGACATTTGCTCTGTCTCACGTTTGAGTTAGTAGCAGCCTAAGGGAAATTTACACAGCAACCATTACCCTCATTCATCAATTAAAGCAACCTAATTTTTTTCCTTCTATCTGATATGACATTTTGTAAATTTTAATGAACATGCACAATGTGGCTACGAGTAAAATGTTTAGCACATTCAGTCATGTTTATTCAGTGGCTCATTTTCCAATTGACTAACTGTTTAAATGCTTTTTTTTCACAAAAGGAAATTAAAGCATTATAAGTGCCATGTAGCAAAATGTAAACACATTAAAGAAATAATTCAGGCAAAAAAATAATAATAATTTACACAACTTCCCCCTTACTCCAAATGTAGTCAATTAACCAAAACATTTATAAGATCTGAAGTTTGCTTCAGAGCTGTGAGGCTAATGTTGCTAACAAGTAAGGGAAGCTTAGCATTGTGCAACCTGAAATCCTAAATCATCACAGATTGTTGGCTGAGTAATATCATTTACACATAGAAAGTGAAAAGGCTTACAGTAAAATGAGAAAACATATCAATTAGAAATATACTATCTTTTAAATCACTAAATCAAACTTTGTCTCAGAAAAACAGCCAAGAAACGGTGTCGAATTCAGTCTGAAAGTCTGTTAATAACTCACTGCAGTTTGAGGTGAGTGTGTGTTAATTTATGCAGTTTGCACAGTACTAAACTGGAGTTTAAAAGTTTGTCTTAATTGTTATCTACATTAGCCTCCATGCAAATCTTAAAAAGAAAAATTTAGACACCAGAAATAATTTAGCTGAACAAGTACATTTTGCTAATGTAGGAATCCTTGAAAGCATAAACTCCAAAAAAGACATGGAGATGGTGAATGTAGAAACTCATGAAGAGCAAATGGAAGAGGTGGGAATTTATAGGAAATTAAGTAAGAAGATCAATCTTCAGACGTAGTCTTTCTCCCAAAGTTGAGTTATTTTATATATTAATTCTTTTTCTGAAATGATCCTTTGATCATATTACTTGTCCACATGTCTATCTTCCTGGTTCTGCCTTCAGTAACACACTGTAGTGTGTAGTAATGTCATAAAAGCAAGTAGCCAATTCTGTGTTTTAGTAAATGAAATGGTGTAGAGGACAAAGACACAAAAAAAAGCATAGAGAGATAGAGGGAGAGATACAGAGAGAGAGAGAGGGAGAGAGAGAGAGAGAGAGAGAGAGAGAGAGAGAGAGAGAGAGAGCTACTGAGCGGCTCTTTGGCAGCTTAATCATATTTGCATTGTGGCCTTGGAAATCTCGTTCTGAAAACTACAGGCTGTTTCTCTTTTGCATGTATCTCAATCATAAGTAATGTTATAGTATTTTAAAATCTGGTTATTCCCAAATGTGAAAGCAGAGAAAATTGCATTTCAATACTAACTGTGTTGCAGGAACACCACGTTCCATTTTGACAGCCGAGATCTTATTACAAACTATTCCAGTTAAATTTGTGTCCATTGTACTATGGCATGTAGTTATCCAACAACTTGATCAAAGCCTGGCATTCACTGTGTGCTAAAATAATAAACCTCAAAAAACAGAAGCAGCTTCAAAAACTCAGCTCAGAATCATACACATTTTTAGTGTATATATAATACATTGACAGTTTGTCTTTCATGCCTGGTCATATAGAGTATCTAGTTGCACTGCACAGCTTCACAGACAGGCTGTGTAACAGGTGTTTATTAATCTAGACCTCACAGGAAGTCGTGCCCATGCCAGCCTCGTCAGAGCACTCAAGCAGAAGGTCAGTGTGGTGGATAAACAGTGTCTGGTGCTTCACTTCTCCCACCCAGTCAGGATGTTCTTTTGTCACCAATAGCAACCACGAGTGACTGCTCTTAATGGGTTTGTGACCTTGTTATATAAACACACTTAACATACTGTGACATTAAGATACAAAATAAGTTCAAATATTTCTTTAAGAATTTCAGTCATTAGACTCCCAATTGGTCAGCAGACCATGAGTTCAAATCCCAGCAATGCCACAGCCATCCTTGGCTGGGAGTCAACGAGCAAAAATGGCCAGTGTGTGAGGGATGGCATTACTGGCAATCACGGGTGTCTGTGAGCTCATGTGTGCAGAAAAGGGCAGAAAGCACTTTCCTAAGAGTGTGTTATGTTACCTTGTGATGCAGCATGAACAGCAGTTCATTAACCTGCCTTCATCCTCCCCAGTTGGTACCAGTCATGTTATCAAGGAAAGCTGGTAGGTGGGAATTGGCAGTTCACCAAACTGAGGAACAGTGGAGGTGGAGGGGGGAGGATCCAAAAAAAATGTTTTGTTCAATTATTGTTTGAAAGCTGAGAGGTTAATCGCTGATAAGATTTTACCTGACACCATAAACCTTGAGTGTGAAACACAATTGGTTCAAATTGCTAATGGTTCACCTCTAGACTTGCAATCATCATACATAACAATATTCCTGCACAACAAACCAGCCTGAAAACTAACGTCAATATCCATATAGTCCTGCTATTGTGTGTTTGTGAATGTAAGTGTGTCATGCAGTCTCTGAGAGGAAGCTTTTTGCTCCCAGCATTTTTCAATTTTTCAGCTGCGTGGCTGTTGTGCATCAGTTGGTTTGAACGGGGTACAGGCTACATTATTTATACAACCCAAAGGACCAAAGACTTCCAGGCTTCCAGACTTAACACGCAACCACTTTCTCTCACTCCAGCACTGGATGACTTTAATCCAAACCCAATGTACTCTGAGAGACAGCATTGTATATATATATACATACACGTGCATATAAAGATATATATATCTTTATATGCGTATGTGTGTGTGTGTGTTTGTACATATTTATATCCAGTAAAGGTGACTCTGAGTATAATCTAAAACCTGTAAGGTGAGGCTGCCTCTCAAAGTCATGCCGCTCATAATGATGCACCATGTTCATCTGGTTCTGGTCCAAATGGACCCTCTCCATTCAGTGATTATTAAAAATCACCCAGTGTCCTTTCCAGATGCCCGGCTCTGGGAATAAATCAGAAAATACAAGAGAAGAGACAAAGGGATGAAGAGTTTGACAGAGAAATGGAGGCCAGTCTTGGCTTCCTGTCACCTTTTAGATCTGAGTGGATTGATTTCTGGAAAGGTCAAAAAGTACTATATGTATGGTTCTCAATAGTCACTATGGAATGCAATGAAAGAGTTCCAAATGGCTCTTTGCCAGTTTTTTTTCCAAATCTGCCTAAGACCATTGCCTGTCTATCATTTAAATTGTTCAATGAAATCTTACTCTTCCTTCTGATTATCTAAATAGCACCATACTTTGCATTGCATTTGTTATATAATCTCCATCTATCCTAAGCAAATAAATTATATTTAAAACCAGCAAGGTGTTACATCGTTGCATTGACAAATACAGTGAGCATTCCTGATTTAATATTATCGTGCTATTGTGTCTGAGCTTAACTTTAAAATGAGAATTTAACAAAGATACCTGTCTGTTCATCAGTGCACTACACTGCAGGAATCACTCACACAGATAAGAGTTAAAAAAAATAAAATACATCTTAACATTCTCACTCTAAATTGTCATGTTGTGCCAAACAACTCAGATGTTCATAAGATTCACTTGGAGGATTTCAGTCACGCTTGCACTGTACGTGATTTCACTGTACAGCATTCAAGGATCCTGAAATTGGTTGTAACTTGCTTTGTATTGAACATTTTTTATTAAAATTACTTTGTTACAGGCGTTATGCAATTCTTTATATAGCAGGTGATGTAAATTTATATGACAGAAATCAATAATAACGAATCACACATAAAACCACAATATACAAGCTTTGTGTAAAATAATCTTTACAACAACTTATTCAACATAAATTGGTCAAGTAACATAATGTTAGTTAAAAGTAACATGACTAGAGGCCTTACATTACATTGTGAAGCTAGTCACATCATAATAAACACATCCAATTGCGAAACGAATCATACTGAACTTCACATGCATTAACAAATCATAAGAACTGGGATCTTAAGAAATATTAAGAAATATTAGCTAAGAACTGAGGTATGGTGATAAAGAGAAGCTAAATTGTATCAAAACAGAAAACTCAGCAGGACGCTGATTAAATGAATACAACTATTTTTTATTGTGATAAAGCAAATATGATAAAACCAACATTGTAAGCATTATTTTGATATGTTTTTTTTTTTTTCATTTTCAATCTTGAAATGGTCTGAAGTGGCAGATATTTTTGCTTATTTCAAACATTTATTAGAAGAAGTAAAATACTTGCCAATAGAACAAGAACAATTTCACATGTGAAATGAGAACAAATATCTGGACACATCTCATAACGTGAAATATTTGATGAATTCAACTCTATTTAAGATGTTTTCACTTGACAAGATATTTTTTCAAGAAGTTTCAAGAAAGTTGAAAGTTGTTAAAAGAAATAATGACATGGTCATAGGCATGGCATGGAGACTGTGACATGGAGAACTGTGACTTTGCAGCCCAATGATGGTTCATTGTTGTTATTCAGTTCATTTCTCGTGCTTAGTTATCTAATCTGAAATTTCTTGTCATTCTGTCTTTAAAGAAAACTGTCCAATCAACAAGCGCTGAGCCATAAGCCCATATACAACCATCAGAAGACAAGGCTGCTGCCCTTGCAATACACAGTAACACAAAACTGTGATAGGCTTCTCAGGAGGAACAAGTTGAACTGAAGCCATTCAGTTCAGTGATGGCAATGCAAACTAACTTCAGAACCTGCTCATAATTCTGGTCAGACACATCCCCGCCCTGTTAAATGTGCCTAAGCGAGATGGAAATGATGAGAAAAGCATGATGGTCAGCAGAAAATGAATGGGGTTATGCTACACTAATTCACTTCTCTAGCGTTTCTCTAATGTAGCATTCTCCAGATGTGCATGTCCTCAAGGTTGTCTCTACCTGCTAATAAAGCATGATTAGCATTCAGGATGCTTCAGGCTAATGGCTAAGGAGAATTTTTTATGCTATGTTTTTATGTAACATGCTTGCACAATTAGGGTGCACATTATAAAAGTGCACTGATGTGATTACAGAGTAATGTTGGACTTGCAACAACGCGTAGCATAAGTGCTTCTGTGATGATAAGCATTTCTTTGTTAAGGTCAGGTAGGTTTCTGGATGTTCATGCACTGTTCCCAACCATCTGTTTCTCCAAACACACTCTCTGAAACAAAATCTCCGACTTTAAATTGTAAGGATTTATTCAGCCATCACCTCTGCAGTGTAGCATATTGTAGACTTTGAGAAACTTGGATGAAATATAACCATCCAGCTGCTCACTTCCTCTGTTTCCCCATCACAATTCCTCCATCCTGTCTCTAATCGCCCTCACTGGGAATGCAGTTAAGTGCCGACGAAAGACTGATGGTCTCTTCTATTTGTCTCATACACACATATACTCACACAGACATGAACCCAACATACACGCATAGGTCAGCAGACTGTTGTCTACTTAAGGGACTAATTATGGAATGGGCCACACAACTGGAATGGTATGTTTTATTTAAGTACTGCAGTGCACGCAGTAAGAAACAAGCTTTTACTGAACCCCACCGGTCCTGGAATGCCTGATGATGCAGTTTAAAGGTCACTGCCCCTCTGACAAGCTGTAACAGTAGGTCAGTACTCAATTCTTTTTTCATTTGTTTAAAAATGCGGTCATGAAGTGTATCTTTAAAGCTTTAAGGACACTGCACCTCATCATGTTTGTCTTTAAAATTTATGTGTGTAACTTAAACTTTTATTGCACTTGGCAGATGCCCTTATTCAGAGTGACATTTATCTCATTTATGCAACTGAGCAGTTGAGGGTTAAGGGCCCTGCTCAAAGGCCCAGCAGTGGCAGCACTGGGATTTGAACTCACAGCTTTCCAGTCATTAATGCAATGTCTTAACCACTGGGCAATCTCTGTCTCCCTTGTGTTTCTTTCATGTAGATAAAATTCCTAATAATTTACACTGTATTTCTGATTTATAGCAATAAGCATCCATTTTAAATTACTTTGCATTTTGGGAAAATATAAAACATTCTGAGGGTTTACAATGCATCACTAGGAAATGCATTTCATGTTGGGATATTTAGCTGCAAGGACACCTAATATTTTATTTCACTCACACTTTGTTGATCTGTGACACCAAGATGGTTCTTGCATCTTCTGACTGTAAGTTAGTTGTTTATAGTGTATTTCTGATGTTGGTACTAAAAATGGCAGTATTTATAGAACTCCTTGTTGCTCAGTCATTCAATCCAAGTGACCAGTCAACCACACTACTAACTGTACAACAGTAAATTTGATAATGGTGGGTTGTGATTTCCACTAGTACAATAAAAAAAAAACATGGCTATATGATGGCTATCATATAGAAATTCACATACATTATTTGGTGTTTTAAAACCCTTTTGAGCTAATGGTAGGTCTCAAGATGTGGACAGTGTGTGTCCTTTTACTTGCCTGAGTTTAGAGTGTTAATAGTTTAGTGAAATAGTGTAACATAAACCCTCTCTTTATCAATACCATCAGTAACTCTCAGTAATTCAAGTGTATACATCATTAATTCAGCATGTGTTGCAAAACTGGGTTACAAGGTGGTATAGTTAAATTGAAGGCAAGACTATTTAGATCACTACAAAATGTTGCTCCAATATTATATGTCACCATAGGCCAGCTTCCTGGAATGTCCTGTTAAGTGTCTTGACATCCAGGTTTAGGAAATATTACTCAAATAATCTTATTTTGCTTATATGAGGGCAGTTGTTTAGACAGTTATATTGTTTAGACAGATAGTTATATGTGTGTAAATAACTACTATGCAATACAGGGTAAAGATGCAATAGTTGCAGTGTATTGTGCAATGCTGAGTTTCCTATGTGGATATACAATCATGAATGTGAAGGTGCAAGGGTTTTCTAGATTTTGGTGTATTTGTGTAATAGTATTGTTGTGAGACAAGGTGAATTGTAAAGAAATTTCACTAACTGTTTCAACAGCCATTTTTCAATTTAAAAATTAAACAATCTGTTGATGACAGTTTTTTTTCCACAATGAATTGACCCAGTGTAAGCAGTAGCTGGCATTGTCCCGTAGCTAATTCCCAGTAGTATAAAGTGCATTTTGTGGTCACTGTTCCTGCGTACACAGTTGTTATTTGTCTATAAGCTTTGTGAAGAATAAAACAAAACAAAAGGCATGTTTTTACTGGAAAATTGTCAACAAGAGTTGTGTGATATGGCTGTATTATTTTCTATTATTTCACTTTTATTCCTCTCATGGCATGGCAATTTTAAGGTTGTTTTTTTTTTGTCTTTTTTTTTTACTTTTAGAAAGTACCACCTTCTATAAATGTTAAATAAATGTTTCCTTTCATAAAGCTTTACATTATCAGTGATTAGATACCTACAGTATGTCTGTTAAATAACAGCACATTAATCTATTTAATATTTGGTTTAGATTCTGTGAAGAGTCCGCCATTCAAATCCCTGTGAGTGAGTAGTTATTATAGAAACAATTAAGTATTAGCATGAGTGTTAATACAAATCTGTGATTTGCCTTGTGGCCAGGACTACTGTAAAAGCTGTGCTGTTAACTGAAAAATAATCAACACCTTCTGACCAATCAGATTTGAAAATTCAGTAGCAGTGTAGTATTACCAATTATAAATCTTCAGTATTGGGAAGATATTCAAGCCTCAATGTTATGAGTTTCACACTCATTAAATTGTGACTGCTGTGTGGCAGTGAGCCTCTATACTCTGAGCTCACTATGATAAATTGAGAGCAATATGGATCAAATTTAATTATACAGAAAAGTGTTTATTGTGGTGTTTACTTTTGGGTATTGGGCTTATTAATTCAAATGCTATGTAGGTAAAGATGAAGGATATCATGCTACACCTCATTAAACAGAACTCTATCCTCTCTATGCTTCTCCAGAGACAATTATCCAGTAAAAGTGTAAAATACTGGGTTCTTGCTGAAAGGCTATCCTCGAGCGCAGTTGGACCAATCTGGGCTTTTGACAACATGATGGAGTAATAATGAGCTCAATACAAAGACTTTAAACATTCTCTTTCCCTCCCCTTTTGTGTCACACCATAAGCAGAGCCCATATGTGGTACTGTAAACCTTCACAATATAAAGGTTCCCAGGGGAAGAGTGCTGACCTTTGCTGAACCTGTGCAGCACAATAGAACGGGGAAACATTTACACATATAAACTAAACTAACTGCACTATACACATACAGAACAATGAGCAGTGCTGTCAATACCAACAATAGGATGTGCTGTTAAATCAGGAGTAATACAGCCTACAGTATATTACAGCCTCATCATTCTTCTAGCTCTACAGTTCTTACTACCCCATATATTTAACATGTACTGTAGGTTATGTAGGTGTTTACATATTTCTTTTTATTATGATATATTGCTGAAGTAGTAAAGAATGTAATGATGTGATCTGACTAAACCACCAATATATTTGTCAATGTTGTCCAGGAAAGCTCAGGCTTACTGTTTCTCACATTCAACCCAGCTCAGCAATGTACAGATGTAGTTGTGATACTCTATATTATAATTTCTACAGTATTGTAAATGTCAATTATCAGCCATGCAGAATAAATGCCTGTGTGGAAGCTTGTTCTTCAGATCGGCAGCCTCTGTCAGATTATATTGTTGTTTTATATATATATATATATATATATATATATATATATATATATATTATATATATATATATATATATATATATATATATATATATATATATAAAATATAATATATATATATATATATATATATATATATATATATATATATATATATATATATATATATATATATATATATATATATACATATATGTGTGTGTGTGTGTGTGTGTGTGTGTGTGTGTGGTTTTTTTTTTCTCTTTTTCCCAGATACAATGGTGCAACCCACAATATGACAGAAGCACAGGAGGGTGTACTGGTAGCATTCTGTGCAAGAGATGAGCAAAATTGCAAAATGTATAAGGTCATAAATTCACAAATAGTAGTAAAACAAATGCACACAAACTGAACTGTACAAAATCTCACATTGTAAATTGAAATAGCAATATAATAAACATCTGTAAGGACATGACGGTCCAGAACACGATGCATTACAAAGTGCAGGTTCAAAAAAAGTTTGTTCGGCTCAGTTCAATCTGCAATTAGTTAACAGCATCCATATTATTCTGTATACTTTCAACTCTTATTAAGTCAGAGTTAATGAATAGAAACAGGAAAATTGCATTTATATTGACTCCCAGCTTGACTGGGTGCCATAGATTGTCTAGAAAGCGTCAGGTTGTGTTAGTGTTGTGTAGGTGTTGGATGGTCGGAGCAGATGGGCCTCGCAGCAGCATTTTTCAGGGGGACCCCTCGCCCCTCAACAGGGCCGCTGCAGTCCCACATGAGCAGCAAGAGGGGAGCCAGGTGGCCTCGGCCCCTCGGACCAGCTGCGAGAGTGATGGGCCATCTGACATTCAGGGAGAAAATGATACACTTTCCACACCGCACACTTTGCATGTCAATACGTCCACGGCACAATAAAACGCACAGACAGAAAAAGGGAGGCCAATCAAGGAATGGAGCTAATTATCGTGACAGTCTGCTCTTTTTTTTAAAGTTGTTTTTCATCGGAGCACAATCGAGCACTCGAGACAGAGCACAGTGCCAAGAGGATAATGAGATAACAAACCCATAATGTAAATGAACAATATCTGCACTAAACTGATATAGAGCGAAGGCCGGTGTACTGCAGACAGACAAAAAGCAGCAATTCTTCTTTCTTTTTTTTAAATACTTACAGGTTCACACTACACAATATAATCAGTAATTAAATTTCTCTTTTAATTAAATGCATTTAAGTGATATCTGGTTTGTGGTGTCCAGTACAATGGCAGTCACACTGATTGTGTTATGATGGTGGGGGGGGTGTTGTGACGTGGCAGACAGATTTGTTTTTCGTTTAGCTCGTTAGCTGCTGAGCAGCAGTGAGTCCAAGAGAAACTCCAAGTCTTGAGGGACCCTGGTTACAGTGAGAATGTGGCATCTCCATGACCTTTTCACCTTTTAGATTAGAACGGGTTTGGGGGTCTTTTTTTAATAGTCCGGTATTAGGGTTAGTCAAGCATTTCCAAGTGAGCAGAAGCCAGGGTCAGCAGCTGACATCACTCCCCCATCACTCTCTCATGGAGTCCCATCCACCTGTTATTGAGATGAGAATGGGTGTGGATGAACACAGATTGAGGGCATTTTACTTCTCAGAAATTATTGGATTGGTGGAAACTCTGCTGTCAATGATTGCACCCAGATGATAAATCCAATAGCAAAATGTTCATGCTTTTATACATATTAATCATCCTTGTTCTTGACTGCATCAGTGCTTTTAAAATCTTTGGCTAATTTCACGAATTCTTGATTTGACTGCTTGACTACTTTTTCATAATTCCAAATCTGCTACTATGCTGCCATCATTCTTTCTTATAGTGTGTCTGTCACACCCCCACCTCCCATGAGTTAGTACAGTCCCATGTGCCCATGTGGATGGGAAGAGGAAGCAGAGCAGCTGCGGACCGGACACTCACAAGCAGAGAGGAATGTTCCCATCAAGACTTTGTCTGCAGGAACAGCAGTAAGAGCTGTATCATCTTAATGCTTAATGGGGTCAACAAGTGACACCGGCTAGGGATTAGACCCCCAGTCTCTCACTCACTCTCTCTCTCTCTCACACACACACACACACACACACACAAACACACACAATCATTTGTCTTGCTATCCTTGTGAGGACCTTCCACTGCATTAATTATTAGAGCAGCTAATTAATGCTAGGTATACAATCTAAAAGCCCTGTGGAAATACATAGAAAATAAATATAAAATCATACCTCATACACAAAACCTGCCTGAGTATCTGTAGCAGATATTTCTGTTAAATTGCTATATCATGTCTTCACTTGTGATCAGACCATCATTGTCCTTTGGAGAAAGAGTAATCCACAGCCAGACAAATTTCAACACACTTGTCGAGTGGTTTATACCTCATCTTGAAGGTATTTGCAGCTTCTGTGATGGTATCCACTGAGAAAAACAAGCACATTTAACACAAGTCAGCCAAATAGAGCTATCTGAACTATAGTACTTGAGTTATCTGAATCTCAGCACCCTAATATATTGGGGTTGTTGTTGTTGTTTGTATTTTTATTTATTTATTTATTTATTTATTTTAGGTATAACCTTCTCCTGTAAAAAGATTCAGTCAGATGAATAGACCAGAGTGATTCTTTGTTGCCACCTTGTGGTAGACATATTGTCTTTTTTCCCCTTGTTGTTTCAAACACAATGATCTTACAATTTAGAATTAGTGACTAAATATCACAAAGCTCTAAACGGTTATGCATTCTGATCACATAATAATAATACTAATGATGCTAATACTAATAATAATAATAATAATAATAATAATAATAATAATAATTAAAACAAATTAGAATGCGGGGCCATGTTCAGCCACAGGTCTCAAATTACTCTTAGTAAAAAATGTTTTTTTAAAAACGGGGTTTTTCAAGGGTGCTTTGGATAGTTAAGGGTTCTTCGCGTCCTAAAGAGGTTCTGCTCGAAACCCTGCAAAAGGTTTCAAATGATTCTTGGAGCCTAAGGGAAATTTCCATTTCAGGTCAGGACTACATCAAAGGCCGTATGGAAAATGATCTCTTGCAGCAGTGGTTTGATGATGATGATGATGATGATGATGATAATGATGATGATGATGATGACGACTCCAGCACCTCTGATGAAGAAGGCTTCTTTGCACACATTAGGCATATTTCCAGTCAGGAAATTAATCAGACACTTACATGGCTGCCTTAGCAGCAAAGTTGGAAATTCACATGGAAATTCTGAAGACTGTGCATCAGTAACTAACATGTTGTGGCTTTATGAATCCTTTAAAACTTTCTGCAATTATTTTTGCAAGTTTATCTGTATTTGCATTTTTAAGTAGAGGTGTGTAAGCAGTGTTCTGTCACTAAGTCATATACGTTCTAGCTTTAGCTCTGTTTTCGTTACATGTTACTGCAGACATACTATGAAATAGAAAAAAAAGAATATTAAGCAAAAAAATCTGATTGTATTCTTAAAATGTACCAATATGAAATCGCAAATATATCATACATACAGTGCTGTAATTTCTTCTGTATTTCTCATACTAAATAGTTGGATGTTCAAACAAAATATAACATAAAACAAAGGCAACCTGAATAACACACAATACAGTTTTTATTTATTTTATTTTTCTATTGAAGAAAAAAAACATTATCCAACACCTATCATCGATGTGCCCCCTTAAACTTAAAATCTGGTTGTGTCACCTTTAGCAGCAATAACTGCAACCAAACGCTTCCGATAACTGTAGATCAGGCTTTAAATTATTTCTAGGACTAGGATTTACTCCTATGCTTTTTATCAATATTTTACGGAATAAAGACCAAACGGGTCTTAGGATTTTCTGGTAGAGAGTACAATTTCCCTCAGTTATTTAAGTTGCCAGGCCCTGAAGGAGCAAAGCATCCCCACACCATCACACTTCCACCACCATGCTTAAATTATCTATGTATCTATGCTTGACTGTAGGTATGATCTTCGTTTTCTGGATCATCAAGGTGTGTTTTGGCTAAATTCAGATGAGCCTTAATGTTCTTGTGGGTTAGTAGTTGTTTTCAACATTTGCCATTTTTGCCCAGTGTATTTCTGATAGTGGAGTCATGAACAGTGACCTTTACTGATGCAAGAGAGGCCTGTAGATCCTTTGATCTTGTCCTTGGCTATTTTACACAGTAAAATCCCTAGTGTTGAATTAACACGCAGAGTGTTTAAATGAGTCCAATGGCCTTATATAAACACTGTAGGGTGTGAATTCAACACTGTGAGTGTTAAATCAACATTGGTGATTTTGCCGTGTATGACTTGCTGGATGAGTAGTTGCTGTGCTCTTGTTGGAATTATGGATGGTCCGACACATCTGGGAAGGTTCACTACTGTGCTGAATTTTTCCATTTGGAGATAATGGCTCTCACTGTGGTTCTTTGGAGTCCCAGAGCCTTTGAAATAGCTTTGTAACTCTTCCCAGACTGATGTATTCCAATCACCTTCTTCCTCATCATTTCTGGAATTTCTTTCAATTTAAGCAAAGTGTGTTTCTGGGTAAAACCGTTTAACCGTTTTAACTTCATGCTGTTGAAAAAGTTCTATTTAAGTGTTGATTTGATCAAGGGGCCTTAAATAAAAAAAATTAAATGGTCAATATAAGTTACTTTTATCAACAAAGCCTGTGAAGTCTCATTCAATATAATACATTAGTGTAAATACATCACTACAAACCAGTTATTTTAAAGAACATATTATCAAAATTTCTATAAGAAAAAAACAAACATTTTTAAACAATGAAATTTAACATTTATTGTGTTTTGCTGTTTTATATGTTAACTAACTGAGTTAACTATGAAATGTATTTTTTCTAACTTTGAATAATTTGCTTTGATAAATTCACTATAGTTCCAACCAGGGTGTGTCTGCCTTGCCCACTGTTCCCATGATTATCTTGACTAAGCTGTTACTGAAAATCAATTAAAACATATATATTTAAAAGCAGGTGCAAAATTTAAATAGACAAAGGATGATCCTACTTCTACTCAGGTACAGGATTTCTGTACTGTGTCAATCATGTATTAATATCACCCTACAGTTGGAGTGTACACAGTCTAATGTACCTTGTATTTGTATTATTACATTGTTATAATTCATCATTCATTCATAATCATCCGTTTTCTCTATCACATCATGTTCCTTATGCACACAGGAAAGGATCAGAATGATGTGCACTTGTTGTTGCAGATATCCCCTGACTTAAACAGATGATAAATGCTGACCAGGGGAAACATAATAAATGATCCTAATAGAGATCCAGCCTGTACTGCTGCTCCACACCACACCAGGGCAATGTAGCTCTGGTCCCTTAGAATGACTCCCACCATCACCTTTACGTAGGACAACAGGCCAGTGAAGAGAATCCATGACAAGACCTAGAACACATGTACGAATGTTTAGATTGCATTATAATGTTGAATGAGATGTAGGGCATTTTTGAGAACACTGAGTACCAGATGCTGCATTGTGCCTCCAATGTAATTAGTTACCAATCACATACATTTTAGCAGAAGCCATTGGTGTAAGGGAGAAGGGACTGGTGTAAGGGACAAATTAGAATTAGCAATTTTGCTAGAATAACAAGAATAACAAATTGCAGATTGCTTGGGATGGCTGAATCTTAATGTGTGTACAAGAAGTAAATGTAAAGAATTAGAATGAATGTGTCAAATCTTATCCGCAAATGGCCGGTGTGGGTGCAGGTTTTCATTCCAACCAAGCAGAAGCCACACCTGTGTCGATTGAAAGCAAAGCTCAACTGATTAAAAAGTTGGAATCAGTTGTGGCTTGATTGGGATGAAAACCTGCACCCACATTGGCTCTTTGCGGATAAGATTAGACACCCCTGAATTAGCCTATCACAGGACTTTTGCAGAGGCCACCGTGGTCCAGGTGTATGTGACTTACAATTAGAATTTTTCCTAGTGGTGAGTCTTGCAAAAATGGACAGGGACTCATGACTGCCATAGCCATGTTGTATCCACCAAAACCAGTACCCAGCAAGCACAGAATACCCAGCAACATCAGCGAGCTATGAAAAACAATGAGAATATAAGAACATGAAAACATTGCACCTAATAGTGTTTAATAGCTAATTATTACAGGCACACTGAAAATAACAGTCACACTACTAAAGTTTTGATGGTGTAATTGCAGTGGAGTGAAATTAGTTTCTTAAGAGAAAATAAAGGCTTCTTTGCTCTGTCCAACTGCAAGAATCACTAACACATCCAGGTTTTACATTTCTTCATTTTGCAGACACTTTCATCTGAAGGAACTTCAACCTGACAGATAGATTGAACAGATAAGGGTTATGAACCTCACCAAGGGCCTTCCTTGGTGGAAACAGTAGTCCAAATCCATAATCACTGAACCACCACTGATCACTAGGTTGTTAGTTCCCCATTAAGAACAGGTTGTGGTAACCCCCAAAGAACCCCTGAGCCCCTACAGTGGTGCTTGAAATTTTGTGAACCCTTTAGACTTTTCTATATGTCTGCATAAATATGACCTAAAACATTCTAACAAAAGTACTAAAAGTAGACAACTAGAAACCAATTTAACAAATTTAAAAAAAATACTTGCTCATTTATTTATCGAGGAAAATGATCCAATATTACATATCTGTGAGTGGGAAAAGTATATGAACATTTGCTTTCAGTATCTGGTTTGGCCCCCTCATGCAGCAATAACTGCAACTAAACATTTCAGGGTAACTGTAGATCAGTCCTGCACATTGGCTCTTTATTTATAACTTTATTCCTCTTTAACAGTTCTTTGGTAGAATGACTTGTGTGCTTAGGGTTGTTGTCTTACTGCATGACCTACTTTCTCTTGAGATTCAGTTCATGGACAGATGTCCTGACATTTTCTTTGGAATTCCCTGGTATCATTCAGAATTCATTGTTTCATCAATGATGTCAAGTTATCCAGGCCCAGATGCAGCAAAACAGGCCCAAACCATGATACTACCACCACCATGTTTCACAGATGGGATAAGATTCTTATGCTGGAATGCAGTGTTTTGCATTCTACAAACACTTTTCATGTAAACCAAAAATTTAAATTTGGTCTCATCTATTCACAAAACATTTTTCCAATAGCCTTCTGGCTTATCCATATGATCTTTAGCAAACTGCAGAGGGGCAGCAATGTTCTTTTTGGAGAGCAGTGGTTTTCTCTTTGCGATCCTCCCATGTGTGCCATTGTTGTTCAGTGTTAGTGACAGTGTTAGTCACTGTGAGAGAGGCCTTTAGTTGCTTAAAAGTTACCATGGCTCTTTCATGACCTTGCAAACTATAACACATCTTGTTCCTGGAGTGATCTTTGTTGATCGACCACTGCTCGGGGGGGTAACAATGGTCTTGAATTTAAAGAGTCCAAACTCTTTAGAGATGGTTTTATAACCTATTCCAGACACTTTTTCTGAGGGCCTCAGAAATCTTCTTTGTTCATGACCTTAATACACTTCCACAAACATGTGTATCAAAGATCCGACTTCGGTAGATCCCTTTTCTTAAATAAAACAGGATGCTCACTCACACCTGATTGTTGTCCCACTGATTGAAAACACCTGACTCTAATTTCACCATCAAATGACCTGCTTATCCAAGAGGTTTACATAAGAGATATGTAATATTGGATCATTTTCCTTAATAAATAAATGACCAAGTAAAATATTTTTGTCTTATTTGTTTAATTGGGTTCTCTTTATCTACTTTTAGGACTTGTGTGAATTTTTTTTATATATATGCATATTTATGCAGATATATAGAAATTTCTAAAGTACAAACTTTTAAGCACCACTCTATCTTCTAAGAGTCTAGAATATCAATATTGTCAATATGGAAATTTCAATGTCATAAGATAAGTGATTATGATACCATAGCATACCGTTTGGGAGCAAACATGGCAATAAAGCAGGCCAGTGGGTTAGCAAGTGATGACAGAGAAGCTGAGAGGTGATAGACCATATTCCCATAGGGCATGCACGAGAATGTCTGTACTGATGGCAGTAGTCCATTGGTTCCAAAATTCACCCACACCACCATGCAGTAGATGAAGGCAAGCTCATATCTGGAATAGTATAACTTCACTATAAGAGGCTTGGGCTGGTCTCCAGTGGCACCTTCCTGGCTGTTCTTCCCTGAATTGTTTGCTGCCTGGTTTTCCAAACTGCCACTAACCATTACAACAGTACCTGGTTCAGACACCAGATCTTCAGTGGAGAGTGTAAAAGACCGAGGGACATGGTTAAGCAAGCCAAAAGCACCAAGACTTATCACCATCATGACCACCAGAAAAGAGAAGAAGATCTCTGTGGAGAAGTTAGGAGGAAGGTACTGAGCTTCCAGTGTGAAGTTCTCATGGCCAGGGTTTGAGAGGTTCCCTGATGTTTGGGAGACATCAACACATTTGGTCATGCCAACCCCTTGAGCCAGAGCTACCAGCCCAGGCAAAAACCCACTTAATCCTTCACCAATAAAGTACGTTGTGATGTATTTGTTTGGGAGCTGTGTCATGAAAGGCAGGAAGGTGACAGAGGATGTGCAATCCACCAGAGACAGGAAAAATGTGATAATAAAGAATGCGGTGCTTCTCGGTTGACCCAAAAACACTGTTGTCTTCTTCCAGAACACTGTCAGGAGGATGCATGCTAATATACCAATCATCAGCACTGCACAGATCACCAGATTCTCACGTAGTCGACCCGGATACAGTTTATGCACAAGGGTAACTAAGATAGGGCCGATATTGGCCAGCTGAATGATGACTGTAAGGTACGAAGGTAAGTCCCATCCTTCTGGTAGAACGTTGACGATTAGTGGGAGCTCCACCCACATTCCGTTAACGGCCACCCAAGAGCCAAGGCCAAAGGCGCAGGCCAGCACATGGATATACAGAGACATTGTGGGAAAATTGAATTCTAGTCTGAGATTGCAGGAATGTTTTTTTTAATGGCTGGTATTTGTTTCTTTGCTTCCTGAAGATATCAGTCCACCACTCCTGAAAGAAGAGCAGAGTAATAAATTTTAAGGCAACCCTTGAGAATTTTACTAAGAATAGAAACTATTGAAAAAGGGAGGAAAAGATCCCAGAGGATATCACATAGATGCTTACACTGCTTTTCAAGGAGAGCCAACTAGACCAAAGTGATCATAAATAACCAGGAGGCTGAGACTTAACAGGTGCATGGCTTCAAGCTCCACACAATTTTCTTTATAAATATGGTCCACTAGATTTTTTTTCCTTCTAAAGTATCACAAGACGTTCAGGGTGTCAGTAGTCCTACTCTATACCTTTTCATTATCAGCTTGTTTCAACAGTTTCACTGTTCAGAAGGAAAAGTGGTTAGATCAAACCATGGAAATTGGAACTGATTTCCATTTCTCAGAAACATACATGACTCATATTCATAGGATCAGACTAACAATCTGAATATGGGTCATGTAGGTTTCTGAGAGAGCGAATACTGAACTCTCTGTTCAGATGACTATTCCAATTAGACAAAGAAGTGCAAAAATGGTTCAATAAAAACAAATTATGAATGCAAATATGGAAAAAAAAAAAAACAGACAATGGAGCATATACTTTTGCAGCTACTTAAATCACTCTCATGCTGTTTCCCATGTTTCCAAGGAAACAAAGGATGCCATTCACTTCTCACAGGAATATTTACATGATATATGCTAACCATTCACTTTAATAGACAACAATAAATATGCCATTTAACTCATAGTCCACTAAATGTTCATTTGATCATTTTCACTGTTGAGGCCTCTTACCTGTTGGAATTAATTAAGCAATACTTTTTATTATTATTATTATTATTATTATTGTAAAAAATAAACAATAATACATTAGAAAAAGCAAGTTCAAAAATCCTCCTGCTGCTGTCATTTACATATTGTTAACATACATTCACTGGTCACTTTAATAGGAACACTTGTACCCCTGCTCATTCATGAAACTATCCAATCATGTGGCAGCAGCACAATGCATAAAATCATGAAGATAGTCAAGAGATTCACATTAAATGTTCACATCAAATATTAAAATGGGGGGGGGGGGATCTCTATCTGAGTAACTTTTACCCTGGCATGATTGTTGGTGCCAGATTGGCTGGTTTAAGTATTTCAGTAACTGCTGGTTTCTGGGATTTGCACAAACCATTGTCTCTATATACACGTCACATGTTTTTTTCTCTAATCTTCAAACTGTCCAGTTTCACCTCAACTACCTCAAGGTTCAACATGTGGTTATTTGAATTACCATAGCCTTCTTGTCAGCTTAAACCATTCTGGCCATTCTCCCTTGATCCAGAACTGATGTTTGCTGGACTTGTTATTGTTGTTATTGTTCACACCATTCTATGTAAATTCTATAGCCACACACGAATTTCTGTAGATACTGGAGATCCAGATCATTTCAGCCTCTGGATGGAGCTCAAGTCTCGAGTCTTCTCTACTGGGACTGCGGTTGCTCCGAAGACCATACAGACTTCATTTACATCCATACTGTACTATTTCACACTCTACTGTTACCCAGATGAGGACGGGTTCCCTTCTGAGTCGGGTTCCTCTCAAGGTTTCTTCCTTTAAACATCTTAGGGAGTTTTTCTTGCCACTGTCGCCACTCGGTGGCTTGCTCATTTGGGATAAATTCACACCTTTAATATCTGTATACCGTGTTTATATTTCTGTAAAAGCTGCTTTGAGACAATCTCTGTTGTAAAAAGCGCTATACAAATAAAATTTTACTGAATTGAATTGAATATAGATTGTTGTATATGAAAATCCCAGGAGTTCCAATCCCATAGTCAAAGTCACTGAGATCTAATTTTTCACCATTCTGATGGTTGATGTGAATATTATTGATGTGAGGGTATAAGAAGCTGAATCTAGCCTCTGAATTACTGCCTCAAAAGTAGGTGAAAGGGCACCAGCAGTTTAGCTCTTTTACAGAGGTTAGCGGAGTTAAAGTCTCCTTTCAGATTTTCCTTATTTTCCTTGTTACTTATTAACCACATTCTGCGATGGCGTGTCATGCTTTTTCTGTCCTCTCTCAAAAGAAACTATTGGAACCAAGTGAATAGGAAGATAAAGTTTATCAATTTAACTGATGTTAATCTCATAGTTACTGAGTAACAACATTCTGCAATAAGGAGCTGTGAGTAACATAAAATGAGGTGACTGTAAAATGACTATTTTCAAAATATTCATGTTATCTTTAAACAATAACCTAAGTTTAGGATTAAACCAAGGACCCTGGAGCTGTGAGGCAGCAATATTACTCACTGCACCACTGTACTGTTTATTTAGCACTTTCAAACAAGTGACAAATGAAAGCAAAAACCAGTGACTGATCACTGATGGCTGATCAGACTGATCACATTTACCCTACAATCAAATGTTTCTATCTTGATGGGAGTGGTATCTTCCAGGATGACAAGCGGCATGACGACTCACTGCATAGTTTGATGAGGATGAAAATGGGGAAAATCATGTGCTATGACCTTCTTAATGCAACACAAAAACACCAGCAATAAGAAAACTTTCTTGTTATAAATGCGATCTATGCTATTTCAAACAGAGACAATTTCACTTGTATTATCTCCAACATCAGCTTACTTTCAAAGTAAAATATAAGTGTTTATATTGTTTATCTTATATGTTCAGCTTGATGGAAATTTTGTTTCTAGTAACTTGGCCACTCATAAGGTTCATTTGTATAAACAAAAGGATATCTAGATGTAGAAAATAAATACGTTAAGGAAATGTTTGAGCAGAACCCAATGTCAAATACAACAATATAAACTTTCTCACAAAAGTGAGTACACACCTCACATTTTTGTAAATATTTGATTATATCTTTTCATGTGACAACACTGAAGAAATGACACTTTGCTACAATGTAAAGTAGTGAGTGTACAGCTTGTCTAACAGTGTAAATTTGCTGCCAACTCAACACACAGCCATTAATGTCTAAAACGCTGGCAACGAAAGTTAGTACACCCCTAAGTGAAAATGTCCAAATAGGGCCCAATGAATGAATTGTTGCTCTACATAAAGATGGCCTAAGCTATAAGAAGATTGCCAAGACCCTGACACTGAGCTGCAGTATGGTGGGCAGACCATACAGCGGTTTAACAGGACAGGTTACACTCAGAACAGACTCGCCATGGTCGACCAAAGAAGTTGAGTGCACGTACTCAGCATCATATCCAGAGGTTGTCTTTGGGAAATAGATGTATGAGTGCTGCCAGCATTGCTGCAGAGGTAGAAGGGGTGGGGGTCAGCCTGTCAGTGCTCAGACCATACGCCGCACACTGCATCAAATTGGTCTGCATGGCTGTCGTCCCAGAAGGAAGCTTCTTTAAAAGATGATGCACAAGAAAGCCCTCAAACAGTTTGCTGAAGACAAGCAGACTAAGGAAATGGATTACTGGAACCATGTCCTGTGGTCTGATGAGCATGTCAAGCGTGTGTGGCAGCAACCAGGTGAGGAGTACAAAGACAAGTGTGTCTAGCCTACAGTCAAGCATGGTGGTGGGAGTGTCATGGTCTGGGGCTGCATGAGTGCTGCCAACACTGGGAAGCTACAGTTCACTGAGGGAACCATGAATGCAAACATGTACTGTGACATACTGAAGCAGAGCATGATCAGTATGCAGTATTCCAGCATGATAACGACCCCAAACACACCTCCAAGACGACCACTGCCTTGTTAAAGAAGCTGAGGGTGAAGGTGATGGACTGGCCAGGCATGTCTCCAGACCTAAACCCTATTGAGCATCTCTGGGGCATCCTCAAATGGAAGGTGGAGGAGCACAAGGTCTCTAACATCCACCAGCTCCGTGATGTCATCATGGAGGAGTGGAAGAGGACTGCAGTGGCAACCTGTGAAGCTCTGGTGAACTCCATGCGCAAGAGGGTTAAGGCAGTGCTGGAAAATAATGGTGACCACACAAAATATTGACACTTTGGGCCCTATTTGGACATTTTCATTTAGGGGTGTACTCACTTTTGTTGCCAGCGGTTTAGACATTAATGGCTGTGTGTTGAGTTATTTTGAGGGGACAACAAATTTACAGTTACAGAAGCTGTACACTCACTACTTTACACTGTAGCAAAGTGTCATTTCTTCAGTGTTGTCACATGAAAAGATATAATACAATATTTACAAAAATGTGAGGGGTGTACTCACTTGCCTGTGCACATAGTGATTATGAGCCACTCATTCATCATGTTACTAAGACATGTATCAAATATTGTTCAAAATTAAACTATCAAAATCTCAATAATCTACAATACAGTTGCTAATTTTGCACCTTTTTGACTTCACCACTCTCAGCTCATAAATTTCTTACTCACGGTTTGAGATAGTTGAAGGAACAAAGTCCAGAAGTCCTGCGTTAGGTCACACAAATTCACAGCACTGTTGAATTTTAACAGCAGCAAAAGTGAGGAAATTCTCCAACAAACCTTTAGGACCACAACAACGTAGCACCACCATCCTGCCCTCAAATATTCAGTTAGGATTCTGCAGCATGGCAGCAGGAGTGTATGTGACTGCTTCTTATTTTACTACTAGTGTAGCATTCAATTCAATATTAACCTTATTTTATGACTACATTTACAGCAGTGTTGCATGAGTATGTATATTAGATTATACTTTATGAAATTGCACTTTTTATGGCCAGCTTCTAAAAAGATTAGACATAAAATTGACACTTATGACTATAGTAGACATGCCAATCCAGGCAGAGTTTTGTTTTGTTTTACAATGTTCTTTACTCTTGTGCTCTAGTGACAATAGTTAGAAGAGCCTTTAGAATAGCAAGACACATCGTCTGCAGGTATGCAGATTTATGAGAGGTAGTTTAGTTCCAAAGATTTTGAAAGGTGTACATGCAGTTCTGTGCAACTCCTTTTTTCCCTGTCTAGTGAAACTTCAGTACATAACTCGTATTGAAAAGGTGAGTACGGAGTGTGAGTACTGACAGCCTGAACTTCTTGAGATGTGTCAGGAAAAAAAATCTAATTGACCATATATATAATGGACATCGTGTTTATCCTCCCACTCATTTAGCAAAAGAAGACATACGTACTGTATGCTCAAAAGACAATTCCAATTCTCTCCCTCTCTCTCATATATATATATATATATATATATATAAACACATATAAACACCTTGAAATTAGCCAAGTGAACTGGAACATTGCTTCAGTGTATCAGATGTCTCCTCGTGGACACTTTTGAAATTGTTATGACATGACATACATTTTTTTTTCTAAGCACTGAATTTCAGACAAGCACAAACTGGAAAGTTGCTTAACTAACTTGTTTCATATTTGACATGGTTGTATTTTGTCATTCTTGGCCGAACATATTTCACCAATTATTACCTGACAGTTATGTTAGTTTAAAAAAACACATCGATAACACAATTACTTATTTCAGCATGGGTCATGATTTATTCCCATCTAGGGGAAGTTTAGACTCACCAATTCACATACCAGCATGTTTTTGGGAAGTTTGAGGAAACCAGAGAACCTGGAGAAAACCTGTACAGACACAGCTTTGATGCCATGATGTCGATTCATACAGCATTCCCATTTGAAACGTGAGTAAAACCAGGTCTACAATACACTTTCTAAATAATGTTTTTCCATGGTTTTTTGCAATCATGATTTGTTTCTTAGGCACTTTTTATTAAACTTTTCTCTTTTTATTTCATTTGTTTATCAGGTTTCTGCCTGCAATATGTGCACATTTGCAAATGACGTTAAGACAAACATAACGTGTATGGACTTCCGAGGTTCAGAGAACAGATTTTATATGTACCCAGGTTTAAATATCATTTGACAACTGCAGATTGCAAATACCAACTTTACTACCGAACATCTACAACGACATTACAATGCATAAAGCTGAGCTGAATTGCACTCAAGCAAAAGATTTTCGATATGAAAATGACAAAAATACAACCACAAGTCACACTCAATAAGATTATTTATGATATTATACAATCTGAATTTATAACAAACAATAACAAAAACAAAGATTAGTAAGATGCACAGTATTCAAATGATTTGTCCCAAGACAACCAAAGAACTGAACGCTCATCTTTCATTCAGAAAAATGAGAAAAGGGAGGGACCGTAGTGGGATGTGTGCGCGAGTTGAGGCATGAATTCTTTCCAGATGGGGTTTGTATATTTGCATGAGAGACAGAAAAAGTCTAAGAGACAGATAGAGCAAGAAAGAGTTTGCACATTTATGAATTCAAGGATGACTGATCGGAGAGAGGAATGAAAATGAATACAAATGAGAAGAAAACAAAATGCTAAAGGCAGACTGTGTGTGTGTATTTGCAGTATAGTACAGTCTCAGTTGGTGTAAATCTGTCCCTCAGGCGGTTGTGGGAGCTTCATGTTCTCTTTGCACATCATGAGTCGTCTAAGCTCCTGCAGCACCACTCGGATACTATAGGAGTCCTGCCACTTTGCCAAAGATGACACTGCCCTCGGTTCCACCTTAAAACATGCATAGAAACATAATAGCAACATCATAACACATTTTAAATCATAAAGAAACACACTGCATTCACAGACATTACTGCAGAACATATAAAAACACTGAGCATTTATCTGTTGCTCTGTGGGAAGATGTGCAGTTGGCTAAATAGCATCACTGTTCGTGTGATAAAAACCGTGTTCGTGTTTGTGTCACGAGTTAGCAGGATGTTACTGCAGCAACTTTTCTAAAATCTGTAATAAAAAAAATAAGGTGAGTGCTAAAAGACAAGCTCTTGTTAAGAGCTTTTCATCTTTTATCAGGTAGCCTACTCAGTACCTGTGACGGGTCTGCACAATAAAGTCATTTTGTTCTCTTAACACTCAGTAGTATTTCATGTCACCACCATTGCTGCACATTGCCTGGTTTGGGAGAGTGTCTTAAATTCTACAATTCCAACGGCATGTACTTACAGCTGTAAGATTAATGCAAGCAGTGGATGAACATTCTTAAATATTCTTCAGTAAGTAACTTGCAAAAGAACATTCTAAAACCTATAACAGAGAAACTAAAAACTTCTAACATCTGAATCAGATAGTAAAATTCTAAAATCTGAAAAAAAGGCAAAAGTCTACAATAGGCTGAAATTCTAAAATCTGCATTATAATAGTGAAATTGCAAATCTACAATTAATGGTACTGCACTGTAATTATTATTATTATTATTTTTATTATTAATTAATTATTGGCACATTCTAATGACAGTCACCTGATGGTCATCACCTACACTACAAGCACTTTACTTACTTTTGTTGCTACTAAGCATTTTATTTTTACCTTGATTTATTTAGTTCACTGATATATGGGTACTGTAATCTGTGTTTTCTGTGCATTGACTGTGCCCTTGTTGTTTATTGTAAATTTCCTTCAAGGATCAATAAAGTACTCTGTCTATCTCTTGGTAAAATTCTAAAATCTGCAACTACGAGGGTGAGATTGCAGAAAGAGAAAAATTCTTTTTAAAAAAAATCATGAAAGCAATGAGCATGAAAATAGTAACACCTGTAATAAAGGACAAAATTCTCAGATCTTCTAGAGAACATAAAATTCTAGAGAACATAAAATTCTGAAATCTGCCATAAAGTGGGTAAAATTCTAAAATGTGCAACAGAAAGTATTCTGAAAGATACTGCAACAGAAAGAATTCCGAAATCTGCATTAGGACAAAATTCTAAACATCTGCGATAAATAAAATCTTCATTAGAGAGCAAAATTCTTAAATCCACAATAAAGAATACAATTGCAAAGTCGTCCTCAGAGGGTGAAATTACTAAATCTGTAACTAAGAGGGTGAAATTCTAAAATGTGCAACTATATGGGTGATATTTGAAAATGTACAATAAAAAGCATGTAAAAATCTCAAATCTGCAATAAAGCATGAAATTCTTAAACCTGCAACTAGGAGGATGAAATTCTAAACTCTAACAGGGAGAAATTTGAAAATGTCTAATGAGATTAAATGTTTGACATTTGCAATAGAGGGCAAAATTCTAAATTGTGCACTAGTGTGTGAAAATCTAAAAAAAAAAAAAAAAAAAAGTGCTATAAACGGTTAAATTTTAAAATCTGCAACAGAACAAAATTCTGCAAGAATATGTAAAATTCTAAAATCTACAATAGATGGTAACATTCTAAAATGTGTAATAAACAAAATCTGCAATTAAAAAGATAAAAACTTTGGTAGGGAACAAAGTATTGAGACACTATATTACAAATATATATGTAAAGCTAACAAAAATAAATCCAATTAAAAAATGTCAAATATAATTGGGAATATACTTCAAAGATATTTTTCTAATGAATTCGTAACGGTGGCAATAATTGTTGCACACCTATAGGTAACAAAGATATATATATATATATATAAACAAACAAACCTGTGTTGTGTGCAATTGTTTGATATCCATGAGCAGAGAATTTTTGTGATTTATATTTTTTTAAACGAAAGATCAAACGGTTAAACAATAATGACAATTTTCCATAGCCTCCTTTGCTTATATTTAACCAGGGTGCAAATATTAGTGGATGGCACTGTACCTGCAGTGGAAGTACATTAAATAAAGTGGAATATATACAAAAGCAGAAGTATCTAAATATTTATTTCCCCTCACTGTATTTCCATAATAGCAAATGACATTCAAGATACATCACATCAAATATAACCACTGTAGTGAGCGTTCAGTTGAACACAAATTCAGTCCATGAAGAGCAGGATGAGTCATCCAGATTCACTCACAATTCCATTTCACAAAATGACAATATCTACAATAACTGTAGCTATTTGTTCCATATATAGAAATATGTGATGACACAAATGGAACCACACACAAAGCGCTGAATTTCATGGGCACTTTAGAAATGTTTAGATTTTTTTTTCTATCTACACTTTAAAGGCTCAATCACTAACCAGTGCAACAAATTTTGGCACCATAGAACAGTACAAATAATTCAGCATGTTCCTAAAGTGGGAAAGAAAAAAGAAACTCACCACACCACTGGAGTTGTGTACTCCGTTTAAGTTGATCTTTGTCACAAATCTCACAAACGGGGGTGTTTCTGGATATCTGGGTCCACACTCCACTCGCAGACTGTACATCCTGTTCTCATAGATGGTCTAAAAAGAAGAGCAGAGGGGGAAAAAATTGCACTTTAATCAGAGAGCCAGTCACAAGAAAAGGCCATGTTGATGTTTTAGACCAGGTAATTTATTTGTTGTATGCAAACCGGAAAGGTCACAATCATCAAAAAAAAAAAATTGGAGCATTCACATGCTACAAGTTAGTAATCTATTTTAAGCATTAACAAAATGTTAAATTAGATATGCTCGATTTGTCTAAACCAAGTTACTGTTTCACACCCTGGTATCCTGGGTCTTGGTTCATAGCAGAAATGTCAAACTGACAGAGAGGATGTGACTCATCATTCTTTATAAAGCAGGTGACATGTGTTCCATATGACTAGCAGATCGGTATGACAAGTCAAGGGTCTGAGAGAGCAATGGAAGGGCTAAGAAAAGTGAATTCCTACTTTACAAAACAGACCAGTGGGAAGATCTCACAAGTACCAGTGACGACGAGGTCAACATCGAAAAAGGGTCTAGGTCGAACACTTTGACTCTGTGTTATAACAGTGGGCCAGAGTGCACTTCTTGAGCACTTGAATTTTGTGTTAAACCCAGAAGAAGAAAACTTTTCAATGTGGTTAGATATGAGCATAGACTGTCCAAAAAAGAAGCCAACTTGATTCCACCAAACTGATATATGAATTACCTTTAGGAGGAAGAAAAAGAACACATTTATACTTGCTTAAGTGCAAATGAGTAAAAGTGGGGGCTACTTACTGTATTACAATATCTTTTCATCCACATTACACTAGTCTTTCTGAATGGGTTGTCAGAAAAGTTGATAGCCATTTTGCACAGAAATGTTGAGAAAGCAACTGCAGAGTATTTTAGTAGTGGATGTAGAGAATTTTTAGTTTAGCATAAAACACAGTTTCCAGAGAAACAGTATTTTCACTTTATTCAGGAAGTTTCACTTCCTACAGCTTTATAAGCACATTTGAGAACTGAACCCATTTGACACTGACTACATGGACATTAACAGCAGTAATCTAATTATTGAGCTTATTCTGAATAAGACAATATTGTGATTAAGGACTTTAAGTGAGTTGTTTTTAGAATACTCCATTCATGTTCCCATTTTAAAATGTTATAGAACATAGATCGATTAACGGCACACGTCATTACGTCCCCACGCCACACCGTCCAAAGCTCCCTCCAGAATTTCACGTATCGACATACAGTTCGTCTTCGTTATGGTACCATATAGAATTCCGATTGTTTCATTTTTAATTTTACAAATTATTAATTATTTGTCATGCTATACGTGCAAATAGACCACCGATTGAAGCCGCAGGCTGCGTCCCAAACCGCGTACTAACCCACTATATAGTAGCTGAAATAAGTGTATTTTGCCTATTATATAGTAGGTAAGCACAAAGTTTCAGACACAACCGCATTCTCCTATTTGCTGTCAAACGGTTGAGCATGGCCGTGTGTGTATGTGTCGTGTCGCAAAATGTGGTGAAAACTCCCACACGATGTTAATAGTGTGATTAAGGTGTGTACGTGTCTGTAATGCACAACGGTAATGCGACCAAAACAGGAATACTCCACCTGTCTTAATTCGATTTGTGTTTACTTCGAGTATGACTTCAGTCAGATTAAGGTCATCAATAATCGCTGTTGACATGGTAGCTTCTTAATCAGAGTCTTGTCTTAATCGGGTTAATATAATACTGTTGTCCATGTAAACGTACTGACTGTCAGTCTCTAAGTCATATATTACCTAACTAAATCAGACCAAGGCTAGTGAAGGAGAAATATAATTAATCGTTTTACTGTTCAACGTCATAAATAATCCTATAAAACCTTGCTTCCACCTTATGGTTAAGGGAAATGCCGCCTGTATAACAGTAAGTTGTATTTAACATACAGTAAGCAGTCCGGGTACGACACTGCTGTTGTGAGAACAGTGTTGAATGAGCTCTGCTGCAGCATACATTTATTTAAAACAGACATATACAGTGCATTCAGAAGGTATTCAGACCCCCTCATTTTTTTCACATTTTATGTTCCTCATTTATGCTAAAATGCCTTAATCAAACTACACTCCATACCGCAAATTTCTTTCTTTCTTTTTTTTTTTTTACTTGAAATATCACATTGACATAAGTATTCAGACCTTTACAATGACACTTGAAATTTAGCTCAGGTGCATCCCATTGGATCATCTTTGAGAAGTTTGCACGTTGATCACCTGTGTCAAATTCAATTAACTGGGCATGATTTGGAGAGGCACACACATGTTTATATAAGGTGAAAATCAACATCAGAGAAAAAACAAGCCATGAGGTCAAAGGAACTGCCTGCAGAACTTAAGAGACAGGATTGTGTCGAGGCACAGATCTGGGGAAGGCGTCAAAAATTTCTAATTCCAAGCAGGCTTTCATGTGTCTTGCACTGAGGAGCGGCTTCCGTCTGGACACTCTGCCATAAAGCCCAGATTGGTGTAGTGTTGCACTGATGGTTGGCCTTCTCCACATACAATCTCTGGAGCTCAACCAGAGTGACCATCGGTTTCTTGGTCAACTCTCCAAGGTCCTTCTCCCACGACTGCTCAGTTTGGCTGGGCAGCCTGATCTAGGAAGAGTGCTGGTTGTTCCAAACTTCTTCCATTTAAGAATTATGGAGGCCAGTGTGCTCTTGGGAAACTTCAATGCAGCAGAAATGGTTTGTAGCCTTCCCCAGATCTGTCTCTGAGCTCTGCAGGCAGTTTCTTTGACCTCGTGGCTTGGTTTTTGTCCTTATTTTCGGCTGATGGACCTTACATAGACAGGTGTGTTTCCAAAGCATGTCCAATCAATCGAATCTGCCACAGATGGACTCCAATCAATCCAAGTGTAGAAACTTCTCCAAGATGATCCAGAGAATTGGGATGCACCTGAGCTAAACTTCAAGTGTCATAGCACTGAACACTTATGTCAGTGATATTCGCCAATGTTTTTCCTTCAATTTCCTTCATTATCGCAAATCTGTTTTTTGCTTTGTCATGATGGGGTGTGGAGTGTATATTGGTGTGAAAAATAATAATTGAAAGCATTTTAGCAGGCGTCTGCATAACAAAATGTGTGTGTGTGTGTGTCGGGGGGGTCTGAATACTTTCTGAATGCACTGTAAGCACAGCAAAAGCCAATCTAAAACTATTTGCAATAGTACACAAAAAAAAAACAGGAGGCAAAGAGAAGCAGGAGATGCCTGAATTACACATGCATGTTTCCTACAGTGGCCAAATCATTTTCATATTTGCTCTGAGCTAATATTGACTTAATGGTTGTTTCTTTACCGAAACAGTTTGTTTGTGCATTACCCAGCATAACTATGTATGTTTTTAAAGCGTGTAACCCATAGGAGGCCGATTATGACAGCAGCGTGTTACCCGTGGTGGTCCAATGATCATGCCTCTCCAGCGTGTGAGGGTCATGTCATCATCATCCTCCAGCCCCCAGCTCACAGTTCCATCCCCCACTCCTTTCTGGCCTTCCTCCAGCTCCTCCAACAGCCGGAAGTTGCGTGGCACCTTCACGCCTGACCACAGAAACACACATCACAACATTTTGGAAACACAAGCTTCAAGGAGTAGCCAGAATTACCACAGCTATCTAATAACAAACTCAGACTTTAAAGCATCTCATATTCTTTACTCAGGAGCTGTAATGTCTTATTAAATACAGTTAAATGAACGTATCATACCCGCCAGGATTTAGTGAATTTGCGATCGCCGAAATTAACGCAAAATCAAGTGAACGCCGCAATATTCAGAGGAGATTGCAATTTTTTTTCTAAATTACTGCAGATTTTCCACAGATTTGAGACAAGACGTGTCATTTGACATCGTCATAACGCACATTCAGCCAAAGCCCTCTTCGAATCCCGTGCGTCGAACATGAGTGCAGCTAAAAGCTCTCATTTACCAACAAATATCACTGCAATATTCGGGCCATGCAAAACAATTTTGAGCAACTGCAATTCTTTCAATTCGAGTAGTTTTGAGAAGGAAAAAAAAGCACAACACACTCCACAAGTTGCATCGGCAATCTTGAAGAAAAAAAAAGCCACAGTAAAATCAAGCCTTTTTGCCGCAACGATCACACACAAGAAAAAAACTCGGCGAAATCCTGTACGGACTGATGTATAAACTCAGTCAAATATCACTGCAATTCCCAGAAAAATCCAACTGCTCCTGCAATGCAACACAGTTCACGTTCTCATCAACCAAACACTGCAGATCACCACGTTCTAGCTGAAAGCAGAATCCACCCAGGCAAGGTTAAGTTGTAGCCGATTCAGCTCAGTGGCAGTGTTTTGTTGTTGCGGGCGTGAAGGACCTTCACTATTTCTTTCAAGGGCATCTGTCCCAATAGGCCTAAACCTGTGAAACTCTTTTTTACACATCAGCCACGTGCATTTGTCATGGTGCACTTCATTCATCTCGTTCTCCCCCCTGCAAGTTTGCACAAGCATCACCGGAAAGCTCGGATGCCATCCGCATTACCTCATCTGTCTTTCACGCACACACTTCGGCTGCAGTCCCTCGATTTTGAAAAGCCAGCAGTGTACACATCCAGTTTAAACCGTGCACACCACGGTCGAATCGACAGCGTCAGGGTACGTGCGTTTCATTTCACTTATAAAGTCCACTTTCATGCAAACGCAAACAAGGTGTGGTTTTTTCGGTTTTTTTTTCTTTCATCACAAAGTCTCTCCTGAGTAATTTCACTCACACCTAAATTGGCAAGAACTTTTTCACAGAGTGACTCCACAATTCAAGAGACACGTGAAGCTGCTGACTTTGGCTTCTGCTCCATATTGATTTTTATTCCGGTGATGAAATGTTTCACATGCGAGCTGCGGTATAATATACATCAAAGATTTCCACAAAATAAAAAAATAAAAACACTGCACAACATAAGGAATGACATAGACAGAAATGCTGAGTAAGATGCAGAGGCCTACAAAAAATATTGCTGAATCATACTAACTTTTCTCTCTCTTTTTTTTTAAAATGGAGTATATTACGATGAATGCTTTGGAGTAGTGTTGCAGAATGATCCCCATAATTACATTTAACATATCAGATGACTCCAGATCAGGCTTTTGGGTAGTGCCTTTGCAGTAAATGGCACTCAGATGTGAATCAGCTGTGTGAACCCTGGCAAACTACTGGCACCGATGACTCTGCTTACAGAAATAATGTTTGCAATGCATGCTTCTGGTTAAATATTCAAATGAAGGGTTAATAAGGTAAAAGCATGCACTTGACTAAGGCTTACATCATTCCCACTGAATGAATGGTGCTGCAGTGCTGTTACCATTCATCGGTTATTACACTGGGTGGGTTTTCTTTCTTTCTTTCTTTATTATTATTAAATAAGATTCCTTACAAGCAATACAACTATAATTACGAAAGTATCCAATCCAACGCCCAATATTATTCACCGAGGAACATCAACAAAGCTTAAGGGACAAAGCCACTGGCAGCTGAATAAATAAACCTAGCACAACACACACATGACAATGAGCTGACGATTCATTTACACACCCCATTCCTCTAATTAACTGCCAGGCAGTTTTAGCGTTGAGGTCAGCTCACATTTAACCACTATAAAGAAATAAAATAATAATAATAAAAATAATCTGTCTCTCCAAGAAGCCTGCTGATGAAAAAAGATAGAAGACATGAATGTATCCGCTTGTTAGCCGGTAGCCTTGCTAATACCAGCCAAGTGCGCTGCGTCTCGGCGGAACTGACGCGCATTCATTTACACCTCTGTCAATGTATTTATTGCAAACATGCCTAATTAAACACACCGCCGTAATCTCCTGCTTATCAGTGGGTCTTTAACCTTCCCATGCGAGGCATTAAAGAAAGACCTGAAAATGAGGGAAATGATTTACCTGATCCGGCGGCGACCGCCATTTTGGAAATAAACAGTTAACGAGTGCGCGCGCGCACACGTGGCCGCGCTCAAAACCTACAGACTGCGCATGCGCGATCAAAATGTAAATTTTCAATGAAATGGTGAATGCAAAAAAATGTATATATATATGTGGTCTGGCTACATATGTGGCTATCTAATAGGTTTATTAGTACACTGCAGTTCATCCAACTTAATTAAATATATTCTTAGGAAAAAGAAAAGGTACTTTGTAGTGTAATTTATGATACTTTTTTGATTTGTTCCCTCTGGAGGATATGTTTTAAAAATGATTTAAAAAAAAAAGTGGTTTCCTTTCAAGGGAGGGTTCGAACTGTTGTAGGTTTCCCTTCAAGGTCACTGTAATGTTGTATGACCATGAATCACATTTCTAATATGTCTATTATATCGGATAGTGTTACTCATTGGGTGGCGTTGCACCTTCATGGCTCCAGAGTATCCTGGCTTGCTGTCTATGCGCAGTTTCATGTTTTCTCTGTGTTCGTGTAGGTTAATTCCAGGTTCTCCAGTTTCCTTCCACTCCTAAATACCTGCAGGTAGGTAGGTGACTTGGCTACGGTAAACTGCCTCCAAGTGCACGTGTGAGAACGTGCGTGGTTTCCTGCAATAGACTAGCATCCCATGCCACTTTTAGCACAGTGTTCCAGGAAAAGGCTCCAGATCTACTGCAACCCTGATGAGGATAACAAGCATACTGAACACTCTTAAGAAATAAAAAGGTTAGATTCTAAAAGTTTATTTCATGTGACCTTCTGTGGAATACTGTATGTATACAACTCTACGAAGGAAGGAAGGTTTCCCCATCAGATAGGTAGAACCTCTACAGGAACCTAAGAACCCTTTACAAGCCAAAGAACCCAGAGTAAGCATTTATTTTCCTAAATGTGCATATACAGTGCCTTGCGAAAGTATTCGGCCCCCTTGAACTTTTCAAGCTTTTGCCACATTTCAGGCTTCAAACATAAAGATATAAAATGTTTATTTTTTGTGAAGAATCACCAACAAGTGGGACACAATTGTGAAGTGGAACGAAATCTATTGGATTTGTGAAACTTTTTTAACTAATAAAAAAATGAAAAGTGGGGCGTGCAAAATTATTCGGCCCCCTTGCGTTAATACGTTGTAGAGCCACCTTTTGCTGCGATTACAGCTGCAAGTCGCTTGGGGTATGTCTCTATCAGTTTTGCACATCGAGAGACTGAAATTCTTGCCCATTCTTCCTTGCAAAACAGCTCGAGCTCAGTGAGGTTGGATGGAGAGAGTTTGTGAACAGCTCTTTCCACAGATTCTCGATTGGATTCAGGTCTGGACTTTGACTTGGCCATTCTAACACCTGGATACGTTTATTTGTGAACCATTCCTTTGTAGATTTTGCTGTATGTTTGGGATCATTGTCTTGTTGGAAGATAAATCTCCGTCCCAGTTTCAGGTCTTTTGCAGACTCCAACAAGTTTTCATCCAGAATGGTCCTGTATTTGGCTGCATCCCTCTTCCCCTCAATTTTAACCATCTTCCCTGTCCCTGCTGAAGAAAAGTGAAAAATGATGCTGCCACCACCATGTTTGACAGTGGGGATGGTGTGTTGAGGGTGATGACATATCGTTTTGCATTGTGGGCAAAAAGTTCGATTTTGGTTTCATGTGTCTCCCAGGTGGCTTGTGGCAAACTTTAGACGAGACTTTTTATGGATATCTTTGAGAAATGGCTTTCTTCTTGCCACTCTTCCATAAAGGCCAGATTTGTGCAGTGTACGACTGATTGTTGTCCTATGGACAGACTCTCCCACCTCAGCTGTAGTTCTCTGCAGTTCATCCAGAGTGATCATGGGCCTCTTGGCTGCATCTCTGATCAGTCTTCTCCTTGTCTGAGCTGAAAGTTTAGAGGGACGGCCAGGTCTTGGTAGATTTGCAGTGGTCTGATACTCCTTCCATTTCAAAATGATCGCTTGCACAGTGCTCCTTGGGATGTTTAAAGCTTGGGAAATCGTTTTGTATCCAAATCCGGCTTTAAACTTCTCCACAACAGTATTACGGACCTGCCTGGTATGTTCCTTGGTCTTCATGATGCTCTCTGCGCTTTCAACAGAACCCTGAGACTATCACAGAGCAGGTGCATTTATACAGAGACTTGATTACACACAGGTGGATTCTATTTATCACCATCAGTCATTTAGGACAACATTGGATCATTCAGAGATCCTCGCTGAACTTCTGGAGTGAGTTTGCTGCACTGAAAGTAAAGGAGCCGAATAATTTTGCACGCACCACTTGTCAGTTTTTTATTTGCTAAAAAAGTTTAAAATATCCAATAGATTTCGTTCCACTTCACAATTGTGTCCCACTTGTTGGTGATTCTTCACAAAAAATGTAAATTTTATATCTTTATGTTTGAAGCCTGAAATGTGGCAAAAGGTTGAAAAGTTCAAGGGGGCCGAATACTTTCGCAAGGCACTGTAAATCCCTCTTCCTTGAGATCTACCTTCCTGCAGGTTTCATTTTTAAACAAAATCTAACACGCCTGTTTAGTTGATCTTCTTAAGGCTTCAGGAAGGTATATCTCCAGGTTTTGATGACCACTACTCTAGAGCAATGATTAAGGCAATACATCAGTGCAATTATGTGACTGTTCATTTTGCACAAGGAAGCAAGTTATTCTGCAAACGATGTACATACTAATTGAACACCACCAACCTCATGTTTTGCTACCACATGCCTAAAACGTGGACGGCCCACTCTTTTTGTTTTGCATTTAGCCTACACAGATCTAGTCAGCTGATTATTTTTATTCATGTATTCCCAATTACCAATCTCAAAAATCAACATAAACACCACACAATGATTATATCTGACAGTTTATTAATTTCATTATAAATATAATATATACAATATAACATTAAAGTCTTCCTATTGGGAGACAACAGAAAGGCATCAAGGCATTATTTTTGATATTTAAGTTGACCGCCACAAAATCCACTTTAACCAAATCCACATGAAAACTGTTCACGCAGAATAAGATTAAATCGTGTTAACTAATCTGAGACCTTGAGGTGTGGGACATCAAATAAGAAATTGCTACAGATAAACTAGATACCCACTTGGAACTGCTACCTTCTGTAACATAATCTTCAAGTCAAATAAATCAGGATGGGACATGTGCAATAAAAGAATAAATATCATTGTCCTCCGATTATTTTTACCCCATGAAAACTGACATTACATTTGGTTTCTGTCAGTGTTTCAAAAATCTGAGCACCATCGTAAGCTTCTCCAACATACCTAAAGCCACATTAAGTGATAAAATCAGCCAGTTTAGTAGACCACAGGAATAATATTAACATAAAATAACTTCAAACATGTAGGCAAATGTTATGACACTTCATGGGCAAGTTACTAAAATTCCTGCAGGTTAGAAATCCAATGCAACAGCTTTACAGTAGTAAAAGTGGAACCTCAAAGACTGTACCAAGCACGGTCACAAGTCACTTGCACACCATTACTACTGAAGGACTGTTTCAACCAATGCATTTAAATAGGGTTTTTTTTTCCCCCCTACATTTTCAAAATGTTGACCGATTTGGAGATTATGTCCCAAAAATTTGCACATGACTAGAACCTCAACATCAGTAGAACATTGATAATAGTCCAGCACTGATGGAAGTGCCCTTTAATAGCTTATCGACAAGCTAAATAAGTGGATATATTTAATCATCCCATAAGCATGGGGAATAAAATAGAAGTGCCAGTGGCATCAAATTCGTGTGGATTTTAACATGGGATCCAACATGAATGTATAAAATAGGATTACATTATTCACAAACTACAACTCCAGTTATATTCCAATTATTCTTTTCTACCGCTGTAGATATAAGTAATTTTGTGAGAAAAATTGTGCATTTACCCCATTCAGATCAGTATCAAATGATGAAAACACCACACTTAAACCATCATTTACAAACCCATACTTGGAACAAAAAATACTACAAATATACAATGTAAAAAAAATAATAATAATAAAATAAAAATTAATGTCTGAAAATGTGCACATTTCACAATCAAATATTGAGGAGAAAAAAAAAGAAAAAAAAAAAAAAAACATCCTGGCAGTTGTTCTTATGCTCCAAGTAATTTGACAACTTTATAGTTAATTACCTTTTTTAAAGCGTTGACCCATCACATATCGAACAGTACTAATTAAATACTTTTATAGCCAAAAATAATAATAAATGAAAAATGATTCAAAAAGACAGAGCTTAAAAAAAATTTGGCATACTGGCATATGATTGAACATTTCATACATAGGAAGCACCCTACTACCATATTACATGTAAGTTTGTTTTTTCATTTGACCAGACAAGGATTAATATTTTACTCTCAAGGACAGAGATCGGAAAATGTCTAAATGGAGGATTACACTCAGTATATCACAATCTGTTAAAGTACAGTAGGACAAGATCAAGTTGACAAAAGGCTGAAAAAAAAATCTCAAATAAAATACATTTGGACAAAATAAAGCAAGTGATTGTAATTTATTAATATAATACCTTGTTTATACAAGAAAGCTATTCCTTCTAGACACGTCACTCATTTTTATTACTAGAGAGTCATATCATTTCAAGTAATAATCTTAAAGAGTGTAATAATGAGGAATTCTGACCAGCACTAACTAATCCATGTATAAACTTCTCCAGGGGAAGGGGGAGGACAAAAAAAAAAAAGAAAAAAAAAAAAAAACACTATTTATTCTATTTTTCCCTTAAATCAAGCAAAGTTGTTCATGGCAAGTAGTAAACTACTCGTAAATGTAATTTTGTGCAGAGAATATACACATAGCTTACAGTCCCAATATATACTGAGAACAAACAAGTGGAATAAAGCAAGTGACTAGTAATTCAATGTAAAGCGTTGCTTTATATTGACATTATTCAAAAACTACAACATGATAATTAACATTCTATTTTGGTCATTTTGCAAATATTCTGCAGTTAGAGAGCCATTAGAAATTGATTTATAACAAGCTGCACGAGTGCATGTCAGTTAAGTGGTATATGCAGCTTTTGGAAGTGTTCTAATATTCTTGAGAGCAGCTTCACATGCTCAAACTGACCTAAAACCTTCTCTCTCTCTCTCTCTCACATGAGCCATGGGCATGTAAAGACTAATAGCACAAGATCATCCAACTGAGCAGCCATGCTTAACTATGTTTAATTGATCATTTAAGACAAGAAATAAAAATAAAAATAAAAAACTCAGATTATATAACCAAGCCTATAACTATGCTTCTGAATTATATTTAGATTTAGGATCTGTTTAAGTGCTAAAGACTAAAAATTCAGTCTAGAGCACAAGTAACTGTTACAAATAGGCTGTGTGTATGTTTTGTAGAGCCAGAACATTAATGGGTGAGAATGTGGTTGTGCAAAAATAAATCTTTATGGTTGTATAACAATGTGGAAAAGCATACTGTAACAAAAGTGTTTATGATTCATAGGCATAAGCCAAAGGTTTTGTATAGAGTATATGTAGAGTGCAAGGTGTAAATAGAGGAGTGGAAAGTGTCAATTGTGGAGTGTGTGTGGGTATGGGTGTGTGAGAGACCAGACTTAACGGTCTCTGCTGCATGTACTGCATAAGTAAGGCGGACTGAGGAAAGACTGCATATTCAACGACTGTCTGTTCAGACATCAGCAACGGGTGAAGACACCGGTTCCAGACCTCCATTATAACGAGCCATGATGTCAGTGTTTAAAAAAAAAAGTGAGAGAGGGGCCAGGAAAGAGGTGGTTTCCTCCTAGCAGACTGAAGTGTTAAGAAAGGAGCCGTCATACAGTTAATCAGTCTAGTCAGTTTGCAGAAATCTGTGAGCAGTTTTTTTTTGTTGTTGCTTTTTTCAAAGGCATCTTTTTGAACTGCAGCTCACTGTTCAAGTATTTTTATTTTTTTAAATGCAGATTTTTCATTTTGCTTTCAACATGGCATTTTTGGATGCTTAATACCCCTATACCAGAGGTAAAATGGCTTCTTTGTGCAGGGAAAAGGGAGAAAACTGGTGAGTATATAAAACAGATTTGATAACTGTTGATGGATGAGAAGTGCAGAGAAGTATTGCTTGCAAACACACTCTCCGCTTCTCACCTCCTTTCTTCTCTCTGTGGGCTGGAAGCTTTTGCCTTATCTGAATCATTCAGTTTCTTATCAGCCCCACTGGCTGGGTGAACACTGGGGAGCTGAATGAGGAGGAGATGGAGGCTGGACCTCTTTGCAGAGGTATGAGGTAGGAGAGGGACGCTGGCACTAGAGGAATGTTACTGGGTTTTTTGGGCCCATTTCAAGTCATCTGATCTGGGCTTCTCTCCTGTCAGGCTCTGGATGAGGTCCTCTAGATTCCTCCAGAAGCCAAGCTTCTCCAGTGGGTAGTTCAACCAGCCTGTTTACACACACACACACACACACACACACACACACACCTCAATAAGTTAGTGTTTTAAAAACGTTATAGTGTTATAGTAAATCAAATAGTGTGCATGTTAACCATGTGCAAACACCTGTAACGTTATACATGAAATAAACAGTACAGTATGTTTATGGTTTAAAGGAATGTAATTTTTGAGATAAAGCTGTGGTGTGTGTGTGTGTGTACCTGTAGTAATGCAGAAATAGGTCTCATGAGGCGCCACATGATGAACTCTGTGGTGTTTGCGAGGGAGGATGATGTGGCAGTCCTGCAAGAACATGACCCAGCGTGGCAGCCCATAATAGGTGTGAGACCACTTATGGATCTGATTGGTCAGGGTCACAAAGATGGCCAAAGAATACAAGTAGCAATACCAGGGGAAGATATGATAAATCTCCACTGAAAAAAAAAGAAAGAAAGGAGATTATGACCATGGTGCTTATATGGCAGAATAAATTCACGAAGTCTGTGGGTTGTATTTTTGTGCCAGTGCACCTTGTAACTTTATGGTGTAAGGCTGACATTTTGCTTCTTTGTTTGGTCCTGGGCCATTCCCCCCCTTTGCCCAGCTGCTATTTTTGAATGTGCTAACGTAGGTAGAGACATGCAATAGGGAGTGTGCATTTCTAAATCTGCCAGCACAGTGGTATTTTCAAGCCCACTTTGGTCCATAATTGTGCTTGTTCACATGGACTTGTATGGCGGATGCGCCAGATAATCTAAAAATAAACTGAATAAAAAGGAAAAACATATTATTGATCTTGATATGGTGGTGTTTTCTCCAAGTAGAATTTTTGGAAGGAGTCTCCATTGTCAGTGCTTTGCAACAGTCAGAGGGTAAAGCGCCTTTAAATTTATTGCAGTGGGAAAGTGTTTAAAAGAGAGGAGGTTGCACTTTAACGTTTCTTGGTAACAAGCTTTTAAAAAAAAAATTAAAAAAATCAAATAAATAAAAAAGTCATTACTCATATGGAACATCATAATTAACATATCATGAGGACCAAAGACTACACTCTTATAACTACCATTGTGGGCACTATTTTTGCCTTATATTTGCATTTTAAAGTTCATTAAAATTTTTCACCATGAGCAAAAAGTCATTGTACGTAATGTAAGTGTTCCCAGCGTATAACCGCTGTCTGTGTGGGAATGAGGACACCGGTCATCTGCCTTACCTGGTGTTAGAGTATGGAGGTTGTAGGCCATGTTAGCCAGCGGAATGATAGTCAGCATGCAGTTATCACCGTTCGTCTCTATGAAATCGTGCCGTGTGATGGCTGTGGGATCGATATGATGTTCCCGAAACGGACGGATGAATGCCTGAGGGACAGAGAGAGCGAGAGAGAGCGCGAGAGAGCGCGAGAGAGCGCGAGAGAGCGCGAGAGAGCGCGAGAGAGCGAGAGAGAGCGCGAGAGAGCGAGAGAGAAACATTCAATCCTGGCAACTTGCTTCACTGAGACAGAACACATCATACTGTTCATAAACACAAGATTCTCACTCTGCACTCTCCTGAGCTAAAAACAGCATACCATCAAAGATCAACTGTATCTTTCTGACAGTGTTAAAAATTTAACGTCCCCTCAACACCTGAAAGATTTAAAAGACAGAAGCAGGGCACAACTTGCTGTTATTCTCTGCAGCTATATAGAACATTTAGTATATTCATGAGGACTGGGTTTCTTTCAAATGGCCAGTTTGTGCCAAACTGGCACTTCCCCGTCCCAGTTAATGTAGATTTATTTTTAAGTACATTTACAGTATAGTAGAGGAGAAAAGTTAAGTCTGGTCTGTCCAACTCCATACCTTTCCAACGATGGGCAGATCCACAGACCCCCACGTGTCAGCCCCCCAATGGACCAGCCCAGAGGCAAAGTCTGCAGTAAGGATTCCTCCCACTGTGTACACACACGGTATTAGAATAAAAAAGAGGAGTATGTATTAACTTAGAACAATATAAGAAGAGTTTGTATTAACTTACATAGATATAACTTTATCTACATTAAAAATAACTAGAAATAATACAAGATGAATCAGATTTTTTCACTGTTTAAGTTATTGCCATTAGAGGTCGACCAATATTGGATTTTACAGATATCGACAACAAAGTTTGGCAGTACCTCCCAATAACCGTTTAAATCAAACCGATACTGAATGAAAACATACCACTCAAAGTAAAATATTGCTGAACTTTATTACAAAAATAAACAGTTCTGACTGTACCATAAAAATAAATAGCACCATAGCAATCGGTAATCTTTGCCGATATATTGCTAAAACTGATCAATCGGCCGACCTCTAACTGCTACTGTGAATTTAGTCCTTTTTGCTGCTGAACACTGGCTACCCAATTAAATGCATATTAATGGTGAAGACAGTTGATATAATTAGACATAAATCAAACATTATCAATTATATCCATTAGGGATGGGAGGAAAAAAAAAAGGTTTGGGATTCTGTAACGCAGATTCTCTCCTGAACATTTCCGAAACATTCTATTCTAAGTTTTATACGGGTGCAGGCATGCTGGGAATTATACGTCTACACATGTCACACCATTTGAGATTCAATGTGGCTCAGAATACATGTAGCTTAACATGGGTTTCAGGACAAATTCTTAATTTTATATTTAATTAAATTGTTTCATGACTGGAAATCTGATGTATTTACATATACACTTGAGGTCATGCAGTTATTCAGAGTCTTTTTGTACAATGATGCACATTTTGAGAAACAGTGGCATTTGTTCTGTCAGCCCTAACAAGCATACTTTATGTATGACAATGAGAATCAGAGTGAACATGATGCTTACATTTTTAAAGCAGCGTCTTTTTATACTGGGAGGAAGAAAAAAAATTGAGGTACAGGTACACTAAGAGTCATAAATATTCATTTTCTAACTGCACCTGAATCAAAATTGAAGATTCTCTACTCATAATACTGATTATGGTATACTGTTTGGCTAAAGTTATCTTGTTTAAATTTAGCCAAATACAGTAGCTATCAATTTTTTTTTTCTACTTAATGAGGTACCAGTTTAAATGGTTTTAACTGTCTGCGAGACTGTACTATGAGGTCTAACTATGTTTATGGGTCCAGTCGTTTTTTGAGTCATGGATTTGTACATTTTAAGAAAGGCTTTTCCAGGCATATAATGCACAACGTAAAAGAAAAGGCTATTTTATTTTCATGAATGATGAAATGATAAGTGACAAAAATTCTTAAATTAGCGGAATATTTCAGACAAAACTATAAATATCATGACTATTATTTTAGCTAGTAATGTGCAACCTGAGAGCACACATTACGTTTTGCACTTCACGTAACTGTGTTACAGATTGCATCATGGAAACTACATTTTGAAATTTTGTCAAAAAATACAACCTGTCTCCTCCTGCAAAAATCTGTCACAGTATGAGGACACTGGGGACCGTGACAATGTTCTAAATATACATGCCTACTCAATTCAAGTCTAGAGTTTCAGTCTAGCTGCTTACATGGACACAATCGCGTGTGCTGAGTCATACTGGGTGATTAGTACAGCACAGGCATGTTTGTTAGTCCATTGTGTGATCTTGCATGCGTGTGTACGTGCGTAACTCACCAATTCCCAGAATGATGTACCAGACATGGCCCAGGTGGAACTGGGCGAGGAGGTAAAAGAAATTAAAGGCCATGAGCGTGAAACAGAAAATAACACTGATCCATTCCTGACACCGCTTACCTAATGAGAGAGAGAGAGAGAGAGAGAGAGAGAGAGAAGAGAGAGAGAGACATGCAAAATAGCTCAGATTTCTGCCTTTTCTTCGTGTCAGCATATTTCTCTAATATAGTTACACAGAAGGACACCCTGTAGACCTATTAGCAGCTGTATATGGGTGTGTGTGAGATTCTGATGGGTTAATATATCTGCCCTGTACCCAATTTCTGCATCCCACTCAGTTCACAGAGCAAGAGGATTGTTTGACTACAATCACCATATAAAGGGCCATTCATATCCATGAATGAACAACACTACAAGATCACCGTCTCCCACTTCTGCTCTGCTACAGTCACTGAAATTTGATCAGTCAACACCATGCGTTTTGCTTGCTCTTTTGCTCAATTTCAGTGCGTACTGCTCCTCACTCCTTTCAGGCATACACTCCTGCATGCGGCGCATCTCTTCAGCATGAGGACACCTGGAAAACTGCTGCACGACAACAAAAAGATCTCATCTTTAGTGGATTTCCTCATGTTAGCTCTGACCATCCATTGTCTTCACAGTAGCTTAAAAGGTCCAGGAGACAATTATCAGGTTCCTCACAAGAGTAGGAGCCAGGTTTGGTACAGCTAATTACACATGATCCCACATTTTGATGTCCTGTAAACAAGAACCAGAGCAGAGGCGTGGGATTGAGCTAGAATTAGTTCAGATTATTGATCTCTTTAAACGTAACAGACTCAGAATATAACTAGCGGGAGTCAGTTCTCCATCCATCCATTTTCTGTTCCACTTAGCCTACACAGGGTTGCAGGGGAACCTGGAGCCTATCCCAGGGAACTTGGGACACAAGGTGTGGGACACCCTGGAAGAGGTCCAAACCAACGCAGGGCACAATGGCAAACCCATTTACACACTACAGACAATTGAGAAATGCCAATCAGCCTACACCGCATGCCTTTGGACTGTGGGAGGAAACCGGAGTACCCGGAGGAAACCACACCCCCACGCACTGGGAGAACATGCAGACTCTGTGCTAACAGGGCAGAGCTGAGGCTCGAACTCCCAACCTTGGAAGTGCACGTCAAATTAGCAGATTTTTTTTTCTTAACCCACAATTATCTATCATCATTAATTAGCTGGAACATGCCTTTCTATTAAAACATTGTTTTTCCATCATGCTAAATAGTTTATCCTGCGATATGCCTACTTTAACTTCCTAATCATTACTTTCATAACAGTTCATGTAGCATTTTACAAATCATCACCTACAGGAACCCTTCCTACTTCCACGGGTTGTGACTAGCAATTGTGCCTCCTATCTGGCTGGAATGAAAGCCTGCAGGCACACTGGCCCTTTGTGGACAAGATTGAAGACCTCTGCTCTAGAAATTGTCAGGCACTTTGCTTCACAATGTAACCATTGTTGTATTTTTTCATATTTACAGTCAAGCAAAAAAAAATGAGGAAATTGTTGCCTTTTTTGAGATATTTGGACAAGCAAACATTTGATCTTTGAAACCGTGCCTATTAATAAAGTTGATGTACTTGAACAAAACCACAAGGAAAATGAATTTTTCCAATTATTTATTCAACATAAATTTTAATAGATGTTGATATTCTTACTGATGTTGATATTCTTACTGATGTTGATATTCTTACTGATGTTTAATAGATGTTGATAAAGTACAGTACACCCTTGGACTCAAAGACTAGTATTGCCCCCTTTAGCAGAAAAAAACTTCTTGTAGGCGTTTTGCATAATCGTCCACCAGTCTCTATTATCGGCTTGCTGGAAATTTTGACCACTGTTCCATGCAATATTATTTCAGTTGCGAGATGTTTGAGGGTTTTCTTGCATGTAACTGCCCATTTCAAATCCCCCCCACATTTAAATGGGATTCAAATATGGGCTTTGACTAGTCCATTCCATAACCCTCCATTTTTTTCTTTTTGAGCCATACCTTGGTGGATTTGTCAGTGTGCTTATGGATCATTATCCTGTTTAAAAGGTCCACTTTCGGTTCAACTTCAACTTTCGGATAGATGGCCTCGCATTATCACATAAATCACTCTTTGATATGATGCAGAATTCATAGTTGAGATCAATTAATGCAAGCTGTCCAGTCCGTGAGGCAGCAAACAACCCCAAACCATAACATTTCCACCACCGTGCTTCAGTTGTTATGAGGTGCTTCTCCCAAAAAGCTTGTTTGGCAGAGACCAAAGACACGCTCTTTGATTAGTCTGTCCAGAGCACATTATCCCAAAAGGCCTGGTATTTGCCTATATACTCATTGGCAAACTGTAGTCTTGCAAAGGCTTGTTCCTGGCACGCATCCCATGCAGGTAAATGGTCTGCATTTATATTGCGCTTTTATCCAAAGCGCTTTACAATGTGTCTCATTCACCAATTCACACACACACCAATGGTAGCAGAGCTGCCATGCAAGGCACTAACTTGCCATCAGGAGCAACTCAGGGTTCAGTGTCTTGCTCAAGGACACTTTGATATGTGGAGTCAAGTGGGCCAAGAATCGAACCTCCAACCCTATGATTTCTGGACAACCCACTCTACTTAGCCACAACCGCCAACTCAAATTTGTGCAATCTCCTTCTGATTGTAGAAGCATGCACTTTGACACCAACAGTTACAATACTTACTAGCAGATCCTGTGATTAAATTTGGGGGTTCTTGGAGACTTCTTTTTGCATCAGATGGTCTGCTCTTGGGCTGAATTTGCTGGGACATATAGTCCTGGACAAATTGGCAGTCGTTTGAAATCTGCACCATTTGTAGATGATTTTCCTAACACTGGAATGATGTATTTCAAATAATTTGGAGATCTTTTTAAATCTATTGCCAGACTCATAGGTACCCACAAAAAAAATTCTGAAGGCCTTCCAGAATTCTTTAGATTTTGGCATGATGACACCACACACCTCAGCAGCAAAGGGAACACCAGAGGGGGGTATAAATAAGACATGTTCCACCTGCACTCCCTAAGCAGGTTCTAATCACCAACACCCAATCTTGAACACCTGATTCTAATGTTATGGATTTGAAGGTGTCATAAATGTAGGGGTATACTTACTTTTTAAAAATGTGAAAATTACTACAAAATGTCAATTGTGTGTGTTATTTGATGGAGTGTACCAACTTTATTAACAGGCACTGTTTCAAACAGGATCGGATGTCTGTTTCTCCAAATATGTAATAAATAAATAAATAAATATAATTTTATATATATATATTTATTTCTTTATTTATTTTAGAATATATATATATATATATATATATTTATTTTCCATGGGGTGTACTTATTTTTCCCATGACAGTATGGTCATTGGTCTTTTCTCCTCTGAGTGCAAATCTGTGGAAAAGAGCAACACCTGTATCTCCATTAAACAAACAACACCAAAACACACCTTCACCTGTTTGTTTATTACCTTTTCTTGATGGATAACCTGCAAAAAAGGTATAATTCTGAATAATAATATTTAGATGTTCAGCATCTTCAGAACCTTATCTCAGATGCTTCTCAGAAATATTCCTGTTGAATCAACACCCAGGCTTTCTTTCCCTATGCTCTGTTGCTCGTTTCCATTAGTCACATAGCTAGGAGAGATACATCTATGTGCATTTACTGTGCACCTTTGGTTTAAATCATTTTCCTAATCATCTGTGAAACGGCTGAAGGGGAAAAGGAACTGGGAGGAGCGCCAAAAAGAACACACAATGATAATACACATGCTGGTCAAACAAGTTTTTAGGTCCAGGCCAATATGGCTGAATGCTGAAGAGTACAATGGTAGAAGTGACCGCTAATCACAATATAGGTCACAGCTCACTGTGCTACAGTTTTTTCAGCATGGTGTGTTTTATGAGCATACACACACAAAGCTATTAAACATGTCAATATCCAAGTTCTGAACCTCTACAATCACAGGGTCATTGTCATCATCAACATGTCAGGTTTCTGGCTGAACTTCAGTGGGGGGGGAAAAAAGGCCATTTCAGCATTTGCATGTGTACTGTGCTCTGTCATGGCAAAAGAGACACAACATTCCTGTGGGTTCCAGGTCACACCTCTCTCTCTCTCTCTCTCTCACCTTTGTCCATTCCATAACGAATTCTTTGTACGTATTAAAAAAAAACCTAGTAGAACTGCCAGAAACGTAGAAAGTTTATTACTTTCATTACTACAGTGCGACAAACAATTCAAACGCTAACTTTAAATAATTTCTAGATTTTATTTAACTATCAGTATACAATCCCAATACAGGCCATCAATATGCTGGTATTGTACTCGACCTATAAACAAGTCACCTTGTGCATACATCTTGTAACACTCATACAATACACAAGCATATATAACACATATGGTACATTAATTCTCCAAAAACTCTGTTGACAGCTCTCAGTAAATGTGACATGTTCTGGTCCCTGCCCCCCAGTTGAATCAGATTGTAACTTTCCATCACCTGTTACCAGAAAGCTGCCCATGATCACAACACAACTGGTGTGTGCACTACTGTGTTTATAACAAAACAGGTAACGCCTGCATAATGCTGAATGAAAGAAAAGTGAAGGCACGTCTATTTTACAAATCACCCGACAAAAGAAAAAAAAAAGTGTATTCTGCAACAGGACAACAAACCAATCTATTTTCAAAAGACATTTTGTTATGACCCTCCCACTCTCAAGACCTAATCTGAAGGAGACAATTCATAGGATTTTGACTTCTAGCAAAGAATGTGAATGTATTACAACTGAGAGGAGGCAAAAGAAGTTGGAAGGTGGTCCACAGCAATCTGCCAACAATTCCTTTTTTTATTAAATAAGAAACAACATACCATACTTAATCTTTTTTTTTAACGTTGTGGGAAGTCTGCAAATCAATTCCTTGTTATCACGTACATTATATCAGCTATAAAGAGGCATTCCCTCACCACCCTCTCTTTTTCTCGCTCCTGAAATGAATAATAGAAAAACCACCACTTGTCATGTTACTGAGAAACCACAAAGCCGTCCATCCTGAAGACTTTCCTGTGTAGGAGATCATAAAGACCCAAAGTTCACCTTCAACTCTGGACACTACTAATCTCACAGAGAACTTCACCAGATCAACACGTTTATCAGTGTTTGTTGAGTGTCTGCTGAACATGTCCTCGTGTAGGTTTTGTCTATTGAAATGATAAGTCATTAGAACGAGCATGTTAATATAACATGCTCGGACACTTCGGCATGTGGAGTCACCCGGGCCGGGAGACTCCACCCAGGAACCGAACCGCCAACCCTATTAGTGGACAACCCGCTCTACCAACTGCGCCACAGCCACAGCTACTAGTACCCGTGTTGCTGCTGTTTCCATTATGATGATGATGATAAGTAGTAGTAGGAGGAGCAGTAGTACTAAAACTACCTCATGGCACATTTAAACTGACATTATTGCACATTTCCACTACATCCAAGTGAATTGTTTACAGTGAGTGTTTATACGTTTTTTTGTTTGTTTTTTTTTGGGGGGTTTGCAAAGAGAAATTCCCACTGCACCTTAATACATTAAAAAAAATTGCACTGTACTTCTTTATTTTATTAATGTTTACCTGTAAATGTTTGTTTTTCCACATCTAAACAACTGCATGGTCCTGTAGGTTCATCCTGTACAACATCAAGAAAATCAGACCCTACCTCAACGAACAGCCTACGCAGATACTAGTCCAAGCTCGTTATCTCAAAACTGGACTACTGCAACGCACTACTCTCGGCCCCCCGTCCAGCTCCATCAAACCCCTTCAAATGATTCAGAATGCAGCCCAACCAGCCCAAGACAACCCATGTCACACCCATCTTCACCTCCCTCCACTGGCTTCCTGTAGCCGCCCACATCAAGTTCAAGGCCTTGATGCTCACCTACAAGACCTTGTCTGGAACAGCACCCTCCTACCTCAACTCTCTCCTGAAGGCCTACGTTCCCACACGCAATCTGCGGTTGATTAGCGAACGACACTTAGCAGTGCCTACTCACTTAATAGTGCCTACTCACTTAGTGGTGCCTGCATGCCTTCCGTGGCTCAAGATCCCTTTCAAGAACATTCAAACTAACTGATCCTCAGTGGTGGAATGTACTTCCACCACTGAGAAGGAATACATTCTGCTACCGAGAAGGAATACATTCTGAGCACCACCTGAGAGCACAAAGCTGTATGAAAGATGCATGCCTTCCCAAAAGATCTGGAAATGACAACTTCTCTCCACGGCCCGAGTCATGGTGATGTGGAGCAAACAAACAAACGCACGCGCGCGCGCGCGCACACACACACACACACACACACACACACACACACGCACCTCCCAGCAGGATCATATGGAAGTGACATGGAAGTGCAGCAGTTAATTAGATTACGGTTACAGATCACTCACTATTATATTACATAAAAACACAACAGGATCTTACGATATTATCAACTTATACTAGGCACGGAGTCACTTCACATCGCGTCGCATCCTCACTTCACATGTATTAATCATTTACCGAGGAGCTACTAACTTCACATATTTACATATAGTACGAACCTGAATATAAAGCCGAAAGTTCTGCGTGATTCAGAGCAGCTGAAACTCGTGACTAGCCCTCATTTTTTAGCACCAATAACCGACTAGCTTCGTTACTGTCACCGGCTAGGCTACCGAGCTAAGCATAAACCTGCCCTCTCACCTGGGGAGTACAAATTTGCGAGCTCCCGAGCGCCTGCGTGTTGAGGACCCCATCTGGCCGAAGCCCGTGACGGAGAGCTCAGCTCGCCTTCCTGACTTTGTGCCTCCGTAGTAGCCCCGTTTTCACTCGGGTTGCTGGTCATGTTGACTCCGGGTTTAGTTCACTCTCCCCCGGTGAGGAAGTCAACCCAGCCAGATCAGTTCCTCAAACTAGAAACCACGCCCTAGTCCTCTCGGTCACGTGTATCATCCTCCAATCATCAATCGATGCAATGGCTTCCCGTTAGTAATATTGACCAATAGGATTACACCGAGGTCTAGACGTCTTTCATAACCCCACCCGTATGCTACCAATCAGAAACAGCTTTATGGTGTAAAAAAAAAAAAAACCAAGAACATCGAAAACCACACCCTATTCACCAGTGTGTTTAGTTCATTACATTTACATTTTACATTTATTCACTTAGCAGACGCTTTTATCCAAAGCGACTTACAAATAAGCAAAGCGATATATCAAGCAGGGAACAATATAAGTAGTAATGGTTCTCAAAATGGGGCGCGTGACGCACATAGCAACTAATTATCGAACTTATTATATTTATTATTGAGGTCTTATAGTTATTAACAATTAACATAATCGAGGGGTCACTTAAATTTGAATCCAAACCTCAATAACTCAAAAATGAGTAGGCCAATAAACAGTCGACCTGAATGTAATGATACTTTTCATAGTCATGTGTTCTGTGAGTGGAAGGTTCAAAAATAAAAAATCACCATGGGTCCAAAAAGTAGTCAAAATATTAATGTACACATTAAAATGATATGCCCAATGTGTGAAAAGTAGGTATGACACCCAGTGCATACAGTTGCAATCAAAATTATTCGACCCACACTGCAAATCAGGTTTATTGTCAAAATGTACAGACTATCAGCTGTTTGCAATGAACAAATCAAACAAAAGCAGTTGAAATAGTTCAACACAAAGAATGCTTCAAGTGGTTTCTCCAAATTCAACTGAAAACGCAACTTATAATAACTTCTCCAGTTTCAAAATTATTCAACCCCTTCATAGCAAGCATCTTTAGTACTTTAGTAGAGCACTCTTGTGCTGTTATGATCTGTTGCAAACAAGATGCATAGCCAGACACCAGCTTCTGGCAGCGTTCCTGGGGAAACTTAGCCCATTCCTCATGAACAATGGTCTCCAGTTCAGTAATATTCTTGGGTTTGTGCTTGTGATGGCCCTGTAGAATCTTCCAGGACTTCAACTTCAACAAAGCCTTGGTGGAATTCAAGGTATGCTTGGGATCATTGTCCTGTTGGAAGGTCCAATGACACCCAAGCTTCAGCTTCCTCGTGGACGGCATGAGGTTTTCTCCTAGGATTTCCTGGTACTTCAATGAATCCATCTTGCCTTCCACACGCTGCAGGTTTCCGGTGCCAGAGGATGCAAAGCAGCCCCAGAGCATCACCAAGCCACCACCACGCTTGATTGTGGACAGAGTGTTCTTTCTTGATTCTACTTCCTCCAGACATACCACAGATCCATCGTGCCGAAACGTTCCAATTTTGTTTCATCGCACCACAGAACAGAATCCCAAAACTTCTATGGCTTATTTATATGATTTTGAGATGGCTTTTCTTGTGCTTTTGGGTCAGTAGTGCCGTGCGTCTTGGAGTTCTGGCATGGAAACCTTCTGCGTTTAGTACGTGCCATACTGTGATAATTGAAACCTCAGTGCCTGTTGCCACCAACTCTCGCTGCAGATCTTTTGCAGTCACTCGACTTGCCTTCTCAGAAATCTGGTGGCAGTAATTGATAGCTTCCTTTTTCAGCTCTGTCCAGGTATTTCATATATCTTCCACCCCTAGCCAGTTCAGATATTTCATGTGTTCTAGGTCAAGCACACCTGCTGCAAATAATGAAGCCATTGATTAACTGCATCAGGTATGCTTGAGACAACACTTGTTCTGCATATTTGTGCTGTTCTGAGGGATTTTCATGGGGTTGAATAATTTTGAAACTGGAGAAGTCATTATAAGTTGCATTTTCAGTTGAATTTGGAGAGACCACTTGAGGCATTCATTGTGTTGAACTATTTCAATTACTTTTGTTTGATTTGTTCATTGCAAACAGCTGAAAGTCTGTAAAAATTTTTATATATTGCTTTGCTTGATATATTGCTTTGCTTGTATTTTCTCATTTGTACGTCACTTTGGATAAAAGCATCTGCTAAATGAATAAATTTAAATGTAATATAAATTTTAACAGTAAACCTGATTCGCAGTGGGCGTTGAATAATTTTGATTGCAACTGTATGCATTGGGGGTCAGTTGATTTTTTTTGGTTAACAGCAAAATGGGTCCATGGCTGTAGGAAAGAACCAAAGAACTGGATATTCTCATTAAGCTCTGCGTGAGACTAGGAAATGACAAAAAATACCAAAAATATTACATTAGTGAATAATGTGCAGTTTCGGACATACATATTTGTGTGCAAAAATTTCCCCACTTCCTATTCCCTACAAAAGTAAAAGTGTTTTATGGTTATTCTGTATTGTCTAATGTACACTGGACACTAACTTATTACAGTGCATTGTGAGAGCCATGGATAGTTTCAAAAATAGCGTACTATAGTGAACATTTTTGCACATTGTGCTTTAATGCTGCCTATAGTGCACACTGCACTGGTATATACGGTATATACCACACTCTATACAGTGTACACTATGCTGTAATGAATGCAATGTGCATCACTGTGTACTGTACGTGACTATCTGTCAGTCCAGTTTAGAATTAGACTGCTTAGTCTAATTAGGTGTTAAAATTAAGTTAACATGAGGCGGCAGAGAAAGGCTTTAAGCCATGCAACCAGTTTAACGGCTTTAACCGTTTAAAACAGGAAAGCAATGCAAATAGAAGCACAACTAAAATAAATCATGCTTTCAGTTCTGTCAAATAAGTCATTACAAACTTCCTGGAAAAAAGTTTAGTCTGACCAGCTGCCAAAGTCCGAATTGGTAGACCATCTTTACCAAATGCTAAGTTCGGCTTCATTACTAGACTGATCAGAAAGTGTTGGAGAATTTCTAATTGCCTCACTGTTTTGTTACGTTATTTTAAACAACTCATTTACAATGTAGAGTTTGTAGCAGTAATTCACAAACTGCCTCCCTTTCTTTTTCTTTTTTTCTTTTTTTACCAGCATGTACCACCTAGCAAGGATGCTCTACCAGTTTGACCAGCTCGGCCAGTGTTTTAGCAGCTAGTAGCTGGTTAGTCTAAGCCAGATTTTTCAGCAGGGAAGAATAGTTTTTGCCTGAGTAAGTCATCGAGGTGTATTTAATGTACAGGAAACGAACAAGGTGTTCACATACTACGTATTAGATATTGCATTACGACAGGTTTACTCCCATAGGAACAGTATACAAAGTATGTCATTTCAAATTAAATTGTATTGTTTATATGACTGTCACACCCAATAAATCAAATAAATATACACGATACATCACAACAAATAAGAGTACATAAAAGGTCAATTTCCAAAGAGTTTTGCATATAATTTGCAACGTGATGCTACAAACACGCTAAATAGTTCTGCAGGGAATTATCAACGCCTTTTCCTGCAATAACGCAAAGTCTCCGCCAGGTGTCAGTGTAGCTATTGTTTGGCTCCAAATGAAGCCAAACATTAGCTCTATGGAGTTCACGGACACATTCGGATTTACTGACTATGTAAACAGCAAAGTCCCAAGTGTTGAATGATTATTTATTTATTTATTTATTTTAACAGTGTTGAATAAATTTTTAAAGTGTTTATTTGTGTTCAACTGCAAGCATTTTGTGTTTTGGAAATGTGTAGTGTATCAACTCTATTCCGTTTATAGTCCAATTTCTGTAGGTTACATTCATTGCCTAGCATTATTAATGTTAAGTAGACAACTAAAATAGAGACTTGTAAATAGAGAGCTGCAAAAATCCAGCTTACTCTGACTAGCTACTAAACCACAGGCTCGAGTTGGTCAAGTTGGTGGACCATCTTCGCCAGCTGGTGAGTTATTTTCCAGCTTCCTTATTACTTGACAAAATTGATCAACTGGTGTGTTGTTTTCTTAAAAACTTGTCTACAATGTAACACTAGTATCGGTTGGTCAGAAACCAGCACTTACCAGCTTGACCAGCTTGGCCTGTATTCTGGCAGTTGATAACTGGTCAGACTAAGCTGGGTCCTTCAGTGAGTAGGGTTGTCCTATTTCAGTACGTTAAGAAAAGCTTTGACCACAGGCACTGTAAATTGGGGAAGCCATAAATGATGGCCAAAGCAAGACACACACCTTGGAATTAGTTCCATAAGCCAGATACGGTAAGGTTGAGGTGGTGGGCTGCCCAGTGTCAGCTTTTCTCAAGTGGTTCGGGATTTCTACTCATGCCCTAGCCTGCCCTCATGCCTATAATCACTCAGTTAATCCACACTATGGATCAGCTTTGCCGTTGCAATGGTAAAATGCCATGCTGAGGCCCTTTAGGACTGTCTCCTCTGATCCACTGTGGCATGCCTGAAATGTCATTGGTAGTATAATGAACAAAAATAGGAGCATATTCTCAAGTTGTCTTCTTTTACCTTGTGGTTCTAAAGTTACTTTTCCTAACATTTTGCATTGAAACAGGATCTTCAAGCAGAATTCCATCAGGATTTTATATGACTGTGAAAAGTGGGTGTCCCAAAACAAACAGAGTCAGACTCCGACACAAATCACAAATCAAACATCAATGATTGTTTTTATTGATTGATGGGTTTTTGTCCCCCCTGCCTCAATATGCAAGGTCACAAGCCAAAAATCTACATTTGTTTAAAAGCATTTTCTTGTGTCATAGTCTTATCTTCAGACGATATTTATTGTGTAATCTGGTATGCATGATATCGCAAAGTCTATGACAGAATTTGGCCAAGATTGTATTGCCAGGATCTCATACAGTGTGATATGATAAGCCCGCTTTTATCATACAGTGTGCAGATAGTTAAGCTGACTGTTTAAAGCAAAAAATTAAAAATAAATAAACCACACATCCTTATTGTAACTGACACAATGGTTCTCAGATATTTTGCATCAGTATCTAATTATTTTAATGATTCATGGAAAATTGCATCAGGCCAGTTCAATATTTTCAGCAGGGTATGTGATTGTGCCCTGTGATGGATTGGCACCCTGTCCAGGGTGTACCCCGCCTTGTGCCCCATGCTCTCAGGGGATAGGCTCCAGGTTCCCCGTGACCCTGAAGGAAGGATAAGTGGTATAGAAGATGGATGGTATGTGTAGGTGCTATAGCCTACCTATCTATGATTGACGTTTTAACAAAAACGATACAACAAATCTGTTTATGGTGTGTACTGAAGGTATAAATGTAGCAAAGCAGTTTTACAATCCAGATTTAAACCTTATCTATGTATCTGGTGTTATGTTACTGTACCATTCTGTTTTGTTTAACAGCCTGAAATATGTAGGCCTAATGTCTGCCAAAGGGGCTGATCAGATTTTCTGATTTGAACCATATTGTGTTTGTTTCAGAATAGTTTACATTTTCCAGTTCTTTATTACTCAGTGGGCTATGTTAGGCTCTTGGGGGTCGAATCAACTTGATATATAGTTGATATGTTTGTTTGGTGTAATTTGTAGTAAGGGGAAAATGACATCCCACCTCAGTTAACACAGACCAGCAGGTTTAGGCCGGTTTGCACTAGGAGCAGGTTTTTTGTTTTTTTTTTGTTTTTTTTTCGCTTCTTCTTACGACAGTCACTTCTTACACGCCCACTTCCTTAAGCGCATATAAACCCACCTCCGAAACATGGGACTTGACAGCGCGTTCATGCACGAGCATACGGAGGATATCAAGATTAGATCAGATCAGACAGATTTGTCAACTTTCAGAACTGGTGTTTCAGGAAGATTTGTACTAAAACGTTAATAGTGCTTGTTGCTGGTTGTTGTTGTTGAATTTTTTATTTATTTTTTTTCGAGTTCGTGGGTGTCAACTTTTGTCAGGGCAATCAGCCCGTGCTTCATCGTCCTGCCGCAATCCGGCGGGTGTTAAGATCCATGGAAGTGGTCGGTATTTACGAAAGGGACTGCCTTGCATTCCACAGCGGCCACAGTCTGGGTCCCGTGTACAAAACCTCCACTGACGGCTCGATGACGAAACTCGGCATCTCCGAGCACGAGAAGGCGATCGACTTTAGCATCTACTTGGACTCCGTTCCCCACTACCCTCAGCCGGCAGTCCACGGCGAGGAGATCTACACCGCGGACTTCTCTATCAGCGAGGACGCCAAGAGCAAGCGAGCCGCCTCGGAGGCGCCCGGTTACAAGAGCTACGCACCGCTGACCGAGCGCGACGCCAACCGGAGCCAGCTCGGCTACCCAGAGCTTCAGGAGACGCGCCTCGACACCGTTTTCAGCCCGGACTTCCTGGGCGCTTACGGCAAAAGTCAGTGGCGAGGCGACGTGAACGAAGACCCGCGGATGGACGGACCGGGGGGCTTCGACATGCGCTCCTACCTGCAGTACCAGTCGGCGCCAAGCGGAAGCCTGGGAAACATCTCCAACGCTTCCTCGTCGTGCTCGAGCCCGCCTGGCACGCCCGCTCCTTCCAGCAACGATAGATCGCCTCAACCGGGCGGTAAAATCCCGTCTTCAGGTAAAGGCAAGAAGCGACTGGACAAGGACAGCGATGAGTACCGGCAGCGGCGTGAGCGCAACAACCTGGCCGTGCGCAAGAGCAGAGACAAAGCGAAAATGCGCAATCTGGAGACGCAGCACAAAGTGCTGGAGCTGGCGGCTGAAAACGAGCGGCTGCAGAAACGTGTAGAGCAGCTTTCCCGAGAGCTGGCCACCCTGCGCAACCTGCTCTCCGCCACCGGCCAGTGCTAACGCATACTTCATCACCCTTTCTACACAAGACTGTAAAACATTGCTTCCAAAGAGTATGCATTATCATTATTTTTTATTTTGTTTTTATTTTTGTTTTTTACAAATAAGTCAGTTTTGCGTGAAAATGACAAACCGTGCTTATTAAAAAAATGTTTACAAGAGCGAAAGAGCGTGAAAGGGGGACTGGCGCCTGGATTGCGCAACACTTTCTCCCATGCTCGATGACTTTGTCACTCTGGTGGTGTTGTGGAAGCCCGCTCGTGTACTTTGATCTGTACAGTATTTTTGTATGGGTGAAATGTCTACTGTTTTAATAATACTCTGTTATTTAAATACCTTTTCCCCCCATAATCTGGGGCAGTGGCTGTCGAGGGAAGAGTTGTACTGCAGAGGTATGATGCAACGCATTGTAACAGTATTGGCCATGCAATGAAGTAGTCTGCTAAAACAGAATAACGGTAGATATCATGTATTGGTTATATAATATTTTATTGAATTAAATGATTTTTATGTCTTTTTGAGCTTGGTTGTCTGACTGCATTTTTGTCTGATTGCACTAGCTCAAGTCACACACGCTCAAGCCATATTTTGACACTTCATTTAGACAATTAAAAACATTCCATATATAAAATATAATCATTCAGTTGCTGAGTTGCAGGAATGTAGTTTGAATCCATTCTATTTAATCACTATTTTAGGATCAAACGTGTATGTGTGTGTATATAAAATAGATAGATTTGTGTGAAAGGAAGGTTATTCACCAAATTCCTCCATAGTCTTGAGTCACGTTGTGTCATACAGTGTGCAAATAGTTAATATTAAACAACAAAATCTATTACACTTCACTGTAATGTAAAACCTACTCTATATATATATATATATATATATATATATATATATATATCTCTCAAATATCTGTATATAATACCATAATCTCTGTTGGGGAAAACACACCTTTTCATAGCCTACATAGGAATTAGAAGAAACCTTTTTACAGGTTTGTCCTTTGTCCATGTCAACTTGCAGTAAAGCAGAATTATCTAAAGCACACAGGCATTGTCAATAGTCTACTGGGTTCAGTGCACTCTCAGAGCACTGAAGGGGTCAAGGCCAGACCAGCAACGCCCCAAAATGACCAAACTGAAGCTGGTTCTTCTCTAAGAACACATACACAGACACACCATGGAATTTTAATATGAATGTAATATTACGAACCTAATTCTTGAAAACATTTTTTTAAAGATAGAGAACTGAGATTGTGTTCTAGTATAACTAGGACCCACAAGAGAAAAAACAAAGGTAATATTGGTCATAATATGGGAAGTAAACCTTTTACTAGGTGTCAAAGATTTAAGACATGTTTGGGCATTTTTATATATCTCAACAGTCCAGAAATAAACATCATAATCTTAAATCATCCAAATTAATGCTTTCATCATATTACTGACATAACAAAGCGTTATACAAGAGTATTATGCCCAGGCCTAGGCTGTAATTAACCACACTGCTTGAGCCAGTGCTCAGGGCCATAATAAACTTCACCATTATGAGCCAATAAACCTATTCTTCGGCACTTCATTGCTTAAAGTGTAGTGGCGGCCACATATTTCCATCCACAGTATCAAATAAACAAACCTGCACTGAGGTTTTCAGAAGCACTGACATTAAAAAAGCATGATCAAATCTTGAAAGGCGTTGCATCACGGCACAAGAGATATCTTACATGGGAAAATTGGCCCTGAGATGATATTGTCAATTGTGGGGTTTTTTTTAGATAGCAAGGTAGTTAAACCTGTTTGTTTCATGGGGTTGCCAGTGGTGCGTGGTGTATCTGCCCCTGCAGGTAGAGGACTTCTCAAAGCTGGTGTGTGAGAGCAGAGGAACCAGACAGACAGGTGCTCAGTGGTACATGAAGATGAAGAAGAGACCCCCCCCACACACACACACACACACACACACAACCCCCGCCCCCATCCCCATTCCTTGATCAGAGATCATCACCATAACAATAAAGGGTGGGAGAATGAAAGAGACAGAGAAAGGGAGAGAAAGAGAGGAGGTGAATCAAAGGTTTCTGTGACACATATAGCAACTTTATTAAACAATGTATTGTATGTAATGTAATGTAATTTACAATCTTAAATTACAATCTGTAAACTACAATCTTTACTTATTATATCTTATCTTATTGTATAAATTTTGTATCAACTACCATCTTTTTTTTGTCTAAACATTCTTCTCACACCTAGAGCAAAGGAGGAAAATTATTTCGCTTCTATCATTTCGCCCAGTTCCAAAACTTTGTTAACAATATACAGAATATCAAATATAGAGGTTCATATATAATTGTTAATGGATATTTCATCAGTGTACTACATTTAGACACAAGACATCAGGCCTTAATGCCTTTAAAAAAATAATAGCTTTTAAAAATTCAGAAATTCACCATTATGCTTTTTTTTTAATGCAGAAATTGATAAATTCTTTAGGTTCATTAAGCTAACATTTTGAGAATAACTTTTTTTTTAATTGATGAACTTCAAGGAGGCTGCATAGTGGTAGCATTGCTGCCTCACAGCTCCATAGTCCCCAGTTCGATCCTGAGCATATCTTAATGTCTGTGTAGAGTTTTGCACGTTCTCCCTGTGTCAATATGAGTTTCCTCTTGTTTCCTCCCACCTCTCAAAATACAGTAAGTGGATTAACACTTGTAAATTGCATGTAGGTGTGAGTATTTGTGTGCATTGTGCATTGCGATGGACTGACACCCTGTATTCCTGCCTCATGCCCAGTGTTCCTGGGATAGGCTTGGGATCCACAGAGATGATAGAGTTGTTGCTGAAGATGAGATGAATTTCGTGATTACAGTTCTGTGCCAGCTAGGCCTATATTTAGCTCCTTTGTATATTTAGCTGATGATGTCATAATAAAAAAGATGCTATAGGTTATTTATTTTTATTTGACAAAAAATTGGTGGAAGAAAACTAATAGACCTGGTGACCTGTCATTGTTTTTGCATGAAGGACATTTCACAACACTTCCCATTCTGGAGTAGAAAAGTAGGGTAGATGTGTGTTGCTCAATGTCACTTCCTTCTCCTTCAAAGCGGCTTTTTCTGTTTCCCAACCATCACAAGCAGTACTCAAGAACAGCTACTATGCTGACGCAAAAATTAGACACAGAGCAAAAGAGCAGTTAGACAAAGATATGTTACAGTTTTCCAAGCAATAAATGCAAAGACACATTTTAACAAACTAAAACAATGTTAAAAAAACCCATTTTGCTATATATCAATGCTTTCTATTGGAGTATGTTTTCAAAACCACTAAAGACATGCAATCTATATATATATATATATATATATATATATATATATATATATATATATATATATATATATATATATATATATATATATATAATTGATATGTGTGTGCCACAAAACTGTTTCTCACATGCATGTACTTGTATCTGTGCCATAAATGTAAATAAATGTCATGTATCTCACAAATGGTTACATTACTATTGTTTAAGCCACACATGGTGATTAGAGTTATTAGTGTCATTATTTTAATTTTATATCCTAAAAAATGAAGTGGCAAAGGAAAAAAAAATACTTGTAAAGATTGTAGACTGAATTGGTTGAATGTACAAAAAACTTGGTTATCATGACTTCACAGTGAGTGTCTTTATGCAATGCTCAAGAGTTTGAATTTGAAAAGGGATGTTGCCACATGTGTATATCAACTTCCGAAACATTTATATTAGCCTCTTGTTGGTTTCTCATTTAATCAACTTAAAAATTTCAAACTACTAGGTATGTACCAATTGTCAGTAGTGAGATTAATAGTGGCCTAAAATGCTGGATATGTACTGAATCAGATTTGACAAGGTTTCTCATGTACATCAGACTCTGATAGAAAGTTAACATTTTCCTTGTTACTTTCATGGTTTAACCAACTGAAAAAAGGCAAAACCACTAGGAATATATTGCTGTAATACTGAGTATCAGCATTTAGGTGAATACTGGCCTAAATAGTGGATCAGCATTGGATCAGATTTAAGATATTGTCTCATCTATATTTCAAAGGCTTATCATGAGCGTGAACATAGGACCCTGAGATGTTTCCCAAAGCAAGAATGATATGATCCTGGTGATACGATCCTAGAAAGGCAATTTCCACCTCTTGACTATCTTTATTCCCTGCACAGCTCTTTCAGAGTAGTAAAGATGTCCCCGGTGTCCTGGTGAAATTCCCCATTGGTCCTTCTCTCTCAAGGCCCCCTAATAATCCCCATCTCTGAATTGGATACATCACATTCTCCTCTCCACTAATAGCCGGTGTGAGGTGGGTGTTCTGGCGCACTATGGCTACAATCACATCATCCAGGTGGATGCTACACACTAGTGGTGGTGGAGGAGATCCCCACCCCCACTCCCACCCCTCCCATACTATGTAAACACTTTGAGTGTCTAGAAAAGCACTATTTGAATGTAACTGTGGCAGTGGTGGCTAAATGTAAGTCGCTCTGGATAAGGGTGTCTGCCAAAAGCTGTACCTGTTATAAAGTAAACGAGTCGTAAAATCAGTTGCAAATTAAATTCTGCTTTATTTGTGTAGAGCTTTTGTAGAATGCCTTTTTATATAATTAACAGTAGGCTTGTAATCAGTGTCTTTCTTTAAGATGTATTGGTAGGTCAGGTCTATGTGTTTGACTGAATGACCATGCTATTTGAGGTCAACAACTAATCTCCTAATTAAATACAGCTAAATCTAATAAAAATGGGGGGGGTAATTATAAATAAAAACATTTCAGCAAAAGTAATAATCTATCCCAGGGTTGCCCTATTTTTAACTAAATTTTCACTTTTTAAGAAAAATAGGAAGCTGGGAAACTTGTCTTCTGAATCAGCTAGTCATTCTCACAGAGACAGAACTCAGCCTAATTCCCCCCCTAAATCTTTGATTACGTTACTAACTTCTCTTCCACCATGTAAAAATGCTGATATGTACGCTACACGCATTAATAAGACCTTTGTATCCTGTGAACACATGGGTACACAGAGTACACGACATTTTGGACTTTCCGACTCTCTGGCACATTATGGGTCAATCACCGGAAGCGGTGGATTAAGCCCTGCCCCCTGGAGTCATGCTCCTATCCATGTCTCCAGGTCGCGCGCGCTGGGTTTTCCCACATGATCATTCCTGCATAAGCGTCTCCTCCTGGACGGAAAGACACGCCCACTTTTGTTCCCGACCGGAGTTTACCGGCAGTGTCGGGGCTCGTGGTCGTAAACGTTCGTTGCGTAATTCCTTGTGCAAAACAAACCAAGCGGTCCTGCATCCAAACATGCTGAAACGAGCTCCAAATCAGTTACACTCCAATGTTTTTGGGTTGGTTTTTTTAAGCTTTGTTTTTTTGTTTTTTTTAGGGGGAACACATTCCAGCTCATATGCATGCCTTCTTTCAGGACTGTTCCAGGAAGTTATCTCTCTAGGAATGGCGTGGTTGAGTTAGAAGTGATTAATCTGGGTGAAATTCAAACCCTTTTGAGAGAACACAGCAGAACAGTTCCACCAAAGCTCTGCCTTTAACAGACTTTTAGTGGTGGTTAGACTCGCTTCTCTATTTTAAGACTTTTTTTTTTATGTTGTTGAGTTCTTTCACTATTGAAAACCATGTGTATTTCCTCGCCCCCTCCCCCCCACAGGAAAGCGATAATAAAACCATTTAGAAAGCAATGTACTAGACAGCGGAATGTTGACGCTTTAATACCTGCTGCACTGTAGGAAAATCATGAATGCTTAATGCAAATTTGTCTCACAGTGCTTGAACTCCTTGACTTTTGTATTCTTCGGATGATTCATTTGCTGCCAGTGTTATCACACTGGTCGGGTTTGTATCCGTTAACACTTTAATCAGAGTGCAATATCCATCCATCCATCCATCCATCTGTCCATCCATCCATCCATCCATCCATCCATTTTCCATACGACTTATCATAAACGGGGTTCACGGGGAACTCGGGGCACAAGGCAGGGGACACCCTGGACAGGGTGCCAACCCATTGCAGGGCGCAATCGCACAAACATCGACACACTACGGACACACTCCTCTCAGTCCCTAGATCTCGTCTCTCCACAATGGGTGGCAGGTCTTTCAGTGTTGTAACACCCAAGATCTGGAATTCATTCCCATGACTCTTAACAGCATCACATCCATCACCGTGTTCAAATCCTAACTTAAAACATATCTGTTTTCAATGTTATTTGTCTTAATGTGTTGCTATGCATTTTTTCTCAGTGACTGTTCTATTTGTACGGTGTTTTTCATTTTCTGTGTCTGATTGTTCATTGTTTTTCACATTTTGTGTTTGTCCATCATTGTTCATTGTTTATGTTTTATTGTATTGATATCGTACAGCATCCTTGAGCCCTGGAAAGGCGTTAAACATATTATTAGGAGATAAACATATTAAACATATTATTATGTTTCATAATATCAATCAGTCTACAACACATGTCTTTGGACTGGGGGAGAAATCCAGAGTACCTGGAGGAAACCCCCTGGAGCATAGGGAGAACATGCAAACGCTGCACACGCGAGGTGGAGGTGGGATTCAACCCCCTAACCCCAGAGGTGTAAGGTAGGCATGCTAACCACTAAGCTACTGTGCCCCCCAGATGTGCTTTAGTAAATTATGGGCTGACACTAACTAGATTTTCTTGCTTTTATAATGTAAGGTATGCAATCAATTCACATACTGTATGGGACTGTGTTTGCCAGCACCATGTTGCTGTGGATGTTTGTGGACGTCCACTTCTCGGTTGGTCCGCAACACTTCCAGTCTTTTTGAATTTGTTAATAAGTTTGGCAACATTGTTGTGTGTGATGTGCTCGCCATGTTTCCTGTTAAAGTCCATCGCAACCTTGCAACAGCTTCCCGATCCTGCCGTGAGAAAGATTTCAGTATGTTCTTCTTTTGTCAAAGGCGTTCTTAAAGGCTGTCTGAAAAAAAAAATATATAATATCAACTAAGTATGAAAAAGACATTTTGCTAAAAAAAAGTGTTCATTTCCACTATGTATGGACACCCTGTACTTAAGCACCTCACGCACACACACATTTTTTAATTATAGTATAGTATTAGTATATCATCAAAATAATAGTTGATATTGAAATTATCATATTTGTAGCACATTATTAATGAGTAACATTGTATAAATACAACAATTTAAAAGTAAACTATCATTAAACTAGTCTTTATTTATATCCTGATAAGGCACATACTTTAACTTAAGTCACTGCAACTAGCTAGCTGGTCTAGCAAAGTAGTCTCATTTAAAACCACCTGCCCTCATAATCACTCACATATGTCATGTCATATGCGCTTGCATATACTTACACATTTATATCATAGCTATGTCAGATATTAGCCTATGTGTGTAGCATACCTCTCACCATGAAGTATGGGTAAACCTCACGCGTCCTCCTCAGCTGCTCTGAGGTCAGTTGAAAACCAGTTATCAGTACTGACTGAATAGTATTGGAATGCAAGTATTTTTCCATGTAGTAGGCTACATTCTTCTACCAGGTGATTGTATAAAATTACAGGGGTCCTGACCTCACTGTCCTCAGTGCTACTTACGTCCATGCATAGGCTTACTCTTAAGTTGACTGTTGTGGTAAGTGATTAACTGGGCACTTAACAGAATTTCTACCTAATTACAAAATAATATTTTTTCCCCCAGATTTAGAGTAAATATGTGTACTGAGTTATGTGGCACCATTGTCCAACACTCTTAAACACAAAAGGTTCCATCTAGCACCCTTATTTAAATTTCCCTCTTGAGGAACCCTTGAAGTTTGAACGTAAAAGCTAATTTGTCTCACAGTGTTCATTTCCTTTAACCACATCACTGTTAATCAAAATGAGTTTCATACAACACATGTTTCTGTACCCGAAGGAAACCCCCATTTAAATGAAAACTCTTTAACAGAGGCTTTCCGTGATTCCAAGTAGAACCCCTTTGGAAGGTAATAACCATTATACCATTTAAAAACTATTCAAAGAACCCATAAGCAACCCTTTTATTACTTTTACCACTGTTGAACAGAGAGAACTGTAGGGCGTGTCTCATTTATACTGGCACCATGCCATGTCTTTTACCAGCAAAAACTTGATTTGCATTTCCTCGCATATTCTGAGCAGGTACACATTAATGAAATGATTTGAGCACTGCTTATGTGTATAAGAAAAATTATCTGTGGATGTTGAATTCCAAATAACAAAACGATTTCTCCTATATACACACACACACACACACACACACACACACCCACCTGTGGTGCCAAGACAAAAAACTGAATTTGTATAGATATAGGCTGTGCGTTTACATAAGTACATGTCCTTTCTAAATGCACACACAGTGGAATTTTGGGATGAGAAAGCATGTGTCAAATGAGATATAAATAGCTGGTATTCATTATCTTAACTTGCTCTACTAAGTCCCAGTGAAATCCTACATCATTACAGAACTCATGACAGGGCCAGTCAGCTTTCTACATCACATCTTATGAGGTTTCCAGCTATGATTCATTTTTACCATTCAATCATCTATTCACATTTCCCTTCGATACAAAAGACTAAATGGCAACAACAAAAAGGAAGAAACACAAACTGACAGAAAAATAATATTCTGCCAAAAAGGTCTTTAAAGGCCAGGAACATAGCCAAAGGGTTGCTATAAACAGTCAACAGTCAACTCAAAATTATTAGTACCCTTCAAGAGAATGTGCAAAAATGATTGTGTAAAATTAATATTGCATAAAAATTCCACTGAAACAGCTAAAGCAACTTTTTTTTTCAAATTTTTAATAGTATGTTCTCTCAACAACATATGTGGCAAAATTATTGACACCCATAAAGAAATTGGCATCTCTGAAAATATTCCTTTTGGGTTCGTTTTATTGCTCTCAACCTCCGGAAACTTAACTGTAGGCCATATGTCAAATAAGTCATCCATCACCACAAGAAAAAAAACTTTGAAAACAAAAGAGGTGGATGGATTGATAAGCAATTCAACAAAACATTAAGCACAGTCATTGTCATAATAATAGAGCTTCGTTAGTACGGAACAGGAAAAGTGTATCAGAATAACACAAACATACTGTACGTCTTCATTTTTTCTGCATGGAACTTTGTGAGACATAACACGTAGAGCCCCATGGTGTTGTATTGAAGAACAATGTAAAATGTAGTAAAACATTTATGATTGAAAAATATATATAAAACTATACAGCACCCTCCATGTATTATTAGTTAATTATATTCGTCTTTGCTGAGTTTCAGGAAGGGTGTGAATCATTTTTAATTTGAGCGTATTTTGATTTATGAACGTTTACATCCAAGCAAAGTCTTTTAAACTGTTCATCTTTAAAATGCAAACTTTTAAACAGGGAGAACATCTTTAAAAATGGGTCTCCCTGTTAAACTATAACATCATCATTATTATTATTCCATCCATCCTTCCATCCATCCATCTTCTACCACTTACTCCTTCTTCAGGGTCGTGGTGAACCTGGAGCCAATCCCAGGAAGCATCGGACACAAGGCAAGGTACACCCTGGACAGAGTGCCAGTCCATCGCAGGGCACAATCACATACACACTCACACACCCATTCATACACTACAGACACTTTAGACACGCCAATCAGCCTACCATGCATGTCTTTGGACTGGGGGAGGAAACCGGAGTACCTGGAGGAAACCCCTGCAGCACGGGGAGAACATGCAAACTCCACACACACATGGCCCCGATGGGATTATTATTATTATTATTATTATTATTATTATTATTATTATTATTATTATTATTATTATTATTATATTATTATAATAACCTGGATGGTTTTGACATTAAAATGGTTTCTGTCAAAATGCCAAATCCCATTGGTAAAATGGGTGGAGTTGATTCAAACATAATACAAACTCATTTGCCTTGCCTTTGAATTACAGTAACATTGCCTGGTTTAATTGCTGGAATTGCACAAGCAACCTTAGTCATGCAACAACAAGATAGCAGCAGTGTGGCCAAATATGCAGCAGTCATGCCATGTAAAATGGAGATCATTATACAGATATTTCTCAAACTGACTCTGAATTTGAAAGAGAGGCACTAGCAGAACATAGAAGAACTATACCAGGGGCAGTGTATCCCATATTTCTGTGCTCTGTGTTGTATCAATTATTCAGTTTAAGCAAGCATCATACATACACACAAACATAAGAAGGCATCATGGAGTGCTAAGCAGGTTGGACAGAATCCTGGCATTCTAAAAGTCAAGACACTAAGGGTTCAAATGAAAGATTTCTGCAATTTATCATTATAACACACCACAGCAGAGATTTATCCAATATGTGCTGGCTAATTTTGCGGATTCTGTCACTGAACTGGTGGGAAATCTACTACTATTTCACCTCTTTATGCAATTTGACATAAATGCATAGCTATTACTACATTATACATTACAATGATGACCCTTTCAAAAACATAGAAAAATGTATTGTCTATATGTCAAATGAATGTTCAGCTCGATCAGAAGTCAGAATCTAACAGCACAATGCATTAGGCAAGCTTTGCCTCGAAAGTGAGTTCTAGCAATATTCTTCCCTGTTTCTTTCTAACGTTTGGCCTGTGTGGTACTATCAAGCAGAACTACATGGTCCATGGACCTTCGAACAAGCTCGTTCAGAAGACTTGAAGAAAAACCGCAGCACGTCCACGATAGGCGGAAGTCCGGTTTTTGGTGGTGCCATTGTCGGGAACTCAGGCGTCTGTGCTGTCCGTAAGAGGAGGAGCTCTGACTTTATCCAGGCCCAGATTTCAACACACAATGTACTTCTCTTATTCTGGCCATAGTGGCCGCGTAGTGACAGCGTCCGCTTGACGTGTCGTGAGGCCGCAAGGTTCACATCATAAGGCCCAGGGTTGAGCAACAGCATGCTTTCCTGTTCTTACAACACTGGGGAGCAGAGATGCAACCCTGAGGTGCACTGACAGGGTGTGTCATATCTGCAGATTAGGGGTCTTAAATTTTATCTGCAAATAGCCAGTGTGGCTGCAAGCTTTCATTCTAGCCAAATAGGAGGCACACTTGATAGTTGATTTGAGTCCAAGAGAACTGATTAAACAAATGGAAACAGGTGTAATTCCTGTCTGGTTGGAATGAAAGTCTGCAGCCACTCCGGCCCTTTGTGGACAAGATTGACGACCCCTGCTATAGATGATACACCATGTATCAATATGATCACATATACATGTGTGTTCACAAAATATGGAGTGTTCTGTGATTGGCAGTTGAAGTTGTCCAAGTCCAAGTCTGACATGCAGTATGTTTCAGTTGCCAGAATGAACCCACAACAGTGAGTGTTAATGTCATTTTGAAATAGTTATCAGGCTTAAGGGCAAATTGGGTACGCATATTGTGACGCACATTTTTAAGATGTAGCTCAGACAGGAGGATGTATTTGATGACGGTGACTGGAGATTAAGTGATTTATATCTCAGAATAATCCATCATCAGCTGTAAACAATGTGTGAAGAATCATAATTGAAGCCTTGAGGCAATAACTATGAATCCTTTTTAAGACTGTTGTCTCAAACAATGAACACCTACACCTGTATTGTATCATGGTTCCAGGAACTATGATTTTGACAGAAAGCAACAGAGGAAGTAACTCTTAACATTCAGAAAACTTTTGAATCAGCTTTAAGCTGTACACTTCAGACCGACACATCGACTGTTAGCTGTGGCACATGAGTGGCACCTCAAAGTGTTCCATTAGTTAGCGGCAAACATGCTTTTGCAGCACTGATCTGTGTTTCTGGCTTAGAGCTACGCCGCTCTTGCCACAGCACAGCAAAGGTTGTGTCTGATGTCATTGCCCCTAGCACAATGAGATAGGAAAACAGTGCAGGTCGCTCAAAATAGGCCACTTTCACAATCAGATCAGGCTGATATTGGCTTTGTGTGTAAGAACGCATGTGGGTATGAAAAAAAGTACGTCTCAAAAACTCACGTGGTGGAATCTCAACCGTCTGCCCACAATGTGATATTGGATCGTTTCCTTCCTGTGTAGATAATGCAAATGGGAGGAACAAATAAACAGAAAGAAAGAAAGGGCTTTGCATTGCAGCACAAACCTGATCAAATGAGTCATAACCATTTTTGATAGGGCCGCTTTTAAAAAGGTGCAATGGTTTACGTTAGATAAATCTGACTTTTGAAATCACAGACATTTCCTGGAATTAGTATCTGGGTTGTTTTTTAAAGGCAAAGACATAGGTTTTCTGTATAGTGTAGACTCTGTTTAAAAAGTAGTATGCTATCAAGCTAGGATTGATAATTTTCTCTGTGTTTATCATTTCTTCTTTAGAAAGATCGAAAACCTAAAGTAAAACTGGCATACAGAGCTTTGTTGGGTTATATGAAAGATCTCAAACATTTTTGCCAGTACGTATGATGAGAATTATCAGGATAATTTATTGTGTACATGTTCAAGCATGCCAAGATGTTCCCAAAAAAAAACAGAAAAAAAACAGTGACTCATGACGCAGTATTTTCAATAAATATACTTTCAAACAGCAATTTTTTCCCATGTTCTTCATGTAGACCATATGAAGCTATCTGCTTAACAGCCTGTGACTATGGAGTTACAGTTAAACTGTCCTCCAAAGCTGACTCGTCTTCTCTTCTAATGTGGTGATTGTATTTTTCTTATGTTCTAGGCATTTCAGGACTTCTGTGGCACCCGTAAGATGGATGTGCTTGCCCTTATTATCACTGCTAACATTACCCTGTTTTGTTTGTTTAGCATTGGTGCTCACTTCTCATTCTCCCTCTGGTTGTCAGATGCAACCACTGGACTGGACCATGTACAGTAGGTGCATCTGCACAACACATATTTTGATTCCAATTCCTACACTTTTTCCTCTCTGTAGCAGCACACAAGAAGACTTCCAGGTGATTCTCAGTTTCAAAAAAATATAGTTGTATATGTAACTAGCTACAGATTTAAAAAAGCAAAAAAAAAAAAAGAAAAAACAGGAGCTTTAACAAATGCAAAGTTAATATATCTCAGATATATTAACGCTTATTAAACAAGTAAATAACAAAACAAAGACACAAAGACAACTAGGCATAACACCGTAGCATGAAACAAAACATCATGACATAGAAGACAAAAGTCTAAGACAACAAAAGACAGAGAAACAGTGCAGACAATGGCTATATATACACAAGAGTGCTCATGAATCAGGTGCAGGTGCTCATGTGACATGTAGTGCAGTGCAGTGCAGTGGCTGATGGGAACTGGAGTCCAGAGTTTCTTGACACATGACAGTATGCAGTGTGAATGGGTTCAAAATGGCATGTTTGGTTGCAAACAGGGAACTCTACATAAGTAATTAAACTATATGATCAAACGTACATGGACATCTGATCATCATATGTGCTTTTTGAACATCCCATTCCAGATTTAGTCCACCACTATGCTGTTATAAATAATGTCTACTCTTCTGGGAAGGCTTACAGTAGACTTTGGTACATGCCTATGGGTATTTGTTCATTCAGACACAAGAGCATTAGTGAGGTCAGGAGCTGATATTGGGAAAGGAGGCCTGATGTGCAGTTGGTATGCCAGTTCATCCCAGAGGTGTTCAGTAGGGTTGATGTCAGGCCACTTGAATTTTTCCACATCAACCTTGGCAAACTATATCCGTATGAGCCTTGTTTTGTGCACAGGGGAATTGCTGGAACATGTTTGGATATCTTAGTGCAACTGAGGGAAACTAATTATACAGGATAGGAAGACATTCTAGACAATTGTGTGCATCCACCTTTGTGGCACCAGTTTGGGAAAGACACACGTACTGTATGTGTGATGGTCAGGTGTCCATAAACATTTAGTGTATGTTACATAGGCAAATCCAGGTATCTAGAACCAAAGGGGAATTATACACAAATTGGAATTTAGGAGTTACAACAAAAAGTCTATGGCTAAAGTACTTTCAGTATTGATTCCCTTTAGAAAACCTGACTACTAATGTGTGCATTCTGCATTTACTATTTAAAAAATTCCCAGATTACCAGAGTTCAGCCTATTGGTTTAGCTTCCTTTTGGGTGCTGAGCCTGCTAAGGAAGTGAACTCTGACACAGTCATCTTTATTAAAGTTTCTCCTTTCACATCAGACAAGCCACATTTTGATATGTGATTATTGAACTGCTTTCAGTAGACTTGTTGTTTTATCCAAATCATATTGTCTATTCACATGAAAAGCTTGAAACTTGATACATTTAAGAAAAATTCCTTTTTATATAGATTAGCATTTTAAGGTGTAATCTCCTGGTCTATCACCCCTCACGCTTATAATATCACATTAGCTTAATCATATTGTATGTTTTCCATGTATTTAGTGGATTATTAGCCTTAAAGCCAATTCACACTGGAGGTGATGCATGGTGCATTTTTCGTTATCCATCTCATGGAACAGATCTACTTCTCTTTTAACCAAGATTTCATTCCACTCTAGCTCTGTAAGGCCTATGACTCATGTCTGTCAAAAAAACGCAACTTCATCCACCCGTTTGTGTTTTTTTCGCATGCTTGAATGAAGCATATGTTGAAATCCATTACATTTACATACTCACAAATAACATAACATAACATAACATAACATAACATAACGTAACATAACGTAACGTAATGTAACATAATGCAACTTAACGTGACATAACATAACACAACATAAAATAAGGGTGATATGCTTGCACAGTGGGTAGGTTGCATTTCACAGTTCCAGGATCCACAGTTCGATTCTGAACTCCAGTTACTGTCTGTGTGGATTTTTACATGTTCTCCTTGTGTCTCTGTGGGTTTTCTCCAAGTCTCAGCTCTCACAAACTGCTACTCAGTGGATTGGCTATACTAAATTAACCCTAGGTATGAGTGAATGCGTAAATGTATGTTGACCAGAATAGTGGTTGCTGAAGATAAATGAATGAAGGAATGAATGACATAAATAGTGAACACAGTTAAGCACAATGAATGCATATAATCTCACTGTCTCATGTCAAATTTTTTGTCAAGGTTAGCTGTGTTGTAATTGCAGCTGCCCCCAACTTCAACTCTCTCCCTTTACACTTCTTAAGTTTAAGAGGTTAATGGGTTGGTGTGGCTCAGGTGGTAGAGCGGGCTGTCCAATGATCGTATGGTTAGCAGTTTGATTCCCGGCGCACGTGACTCCACATGCCAAAGTGTCCTTGGGTAAGACACTGAACCCCAGGTTGATCCCAATGGCAACCTTGCATGGCAGCTCTGTTACCGTGAGTGTGAATGGGGGAATGAGATACAGTGTAAAATACTCTGGAAAAAAGCACTATATAAGTGCAGACCATTTAATCATCCAGGTTGTTTTTGTAAAGCTGAATCAGTTTATATTCAAGAATAGTAATTAATAAAAGGGGCAAAGATCTGTTTAGCTGACTTTTAAAATCCATCCTACCCACACCCCAGCTACAGTAGTCTCATTGAGGGATTTGTGATATGTCTATTCAGTGATGCTTTGAGCTGTGGTTGAGATCCCTGCACACTCTACGGTTTATGTCAGCCAGACTGATGCAATCTGAGAAAGATCTCCCGTAATTCAGGTCCACTTCAGAAAAGGAAGAAGTCTTCTTTTGCTTTGGCTGCTCAGCCTTTTCTGGCTTCTTTCTATTTGCCACACCTAAAGAAGTACATCAACTGAGTCATGCTCATCTGATCAAGAATTAAGGCATAGGTCAACTTCAGGCACATCACAGAGATAAATGGATAAGGAACGAATCTGAAAGACAGCGGCTTTCAGTACATTTTTATAGCCATGACACAGATAGACACGCACACTTACAGTGGGGGAAATAAGTATTTGACGGGTCAACATTTTTTTCAGTAAATATATTTCCATTGAGGTTATTCACATTAAATTTTCACCAAACATCAGTATTAACTAAAGAAATATGGAAATATTTAGAATTCACAACATTAAAACCCATAAATAAAGTTATGTGTAATAAAGTGAAATGACACAGGAAAGGCAGTTCTCCAAGGCAAGGTAAGGCAAGGAACCAGCTGAAATCCATAAGTAATTATACCCCTATGTGTGCAAATGAATATCAGCGGGGTTAGTAAGTTAATGGTCTATGAAAAGGCTTTTCGTTAACAAGGTGTCACACAAGAAACATCCATGATGGGTAAAAGCAAAGCGCTCTCCCAAGACCTTCGGATCCTTATTGTTGCAAAACATATTGATGGAATCAGATACAGATGTATTTCAAAACTTCTGAATCCTCCAGTAAGCACCATTGGGGCCATTATCTGCAAGTGGAAGCAACAACACTTCATCATCAACCGGGCATGCACAGGAGCTCCTCATAAGATATCTGACCTGGGAGTCAGAAGAATAGTCAGAAGAGTAGCCCAAGAGCCAAGGACCACACAGAAAGAGGTCCAGAAACACTTGGAGGCAGCAGGTGCCATCATCACAGAGAAAACAATAGGCAATGCACTCCACTGCTCACACTCAGAAAAGGCATGTCGAAGCTCATTCAAAGTTTGCTACAACTCATTTGGACAAGTCTATGAAATACTGCGAGAGTGTTATCTGGTCAGTCGAGAGCAAAATTGAACTTTTTGGCTGTCATACTACACACAATGTTTGGAGAAGAAATTGCAATGCACATCGCCCTAAAAACACTCGCAGTGTATACCCACAGTGAAGTATGGAGGTGGAAGCATCATGGTGTGGGGCTGTTTTTCATTGCATGATACTGGCAGACATCATATAATTGAAGGAACGATGAATGGAGCCCTTTAACAGGAGATTTTTGAGAAGGATCTGCTGCCATCCACCAGGATGATGAAGATGAGACGTGGATAGACCTTCCAGCAGGACAACAATCCAAAGCATACAGCAAAGGAACCTCTCAATTGGTTTCAGAGAAAAAAAATCAAGGTATTAGAATGGCCCAGTCAATCACCTGACTTGAATCCAATTGAAGAAGATTTAAAGCCAACATATTTACAAGAATGGGCCAAAATCACACCTGAATACTGGGGCTGATTAATTTCTTCATACAGAAAGCATCTTGAAGCTGTCATTACAAACAAAGGCTTCAACACTAAGTATTAAATACATTTAGCATATTAGTGTGTTCAATACTTTCTCCTGTGTTATTCCACTTTATTACACATAACTTTATTTATGGTCTTTAATGTTGTGAATTCTTTAGATTTAAAGACTTCTTGAGTTAATACTGATGTCTAGTGAAAATGGAAATATATTTACTGAAATTTTTTTTTTACTTGTCCAATTCTTATTTCCCCCACTTGTACGTGACTTCATGCACACACAAACACACACACTCAGTAGGTACACTGTGGTAGAACCAACAGGAAGTTGACTATGTCTGTGTGGGTGTGACGTTTTGAAAGGACTTGTTACACATCCACGCCTTCCTACATTCCTCACCCACTCATGTGCACTGTGCTTCTTTTCATAACTTACCTGAGATTTATTGTGGTTGCTCCCATACACCTTCTCAGTAGGTGCGAGTTAAATAGCTACCATAGTAATATAGTCTAGCACATTTATATTATTCTATACACTGACTAAAATAAGCAAAAATCCCAAGGCCCAAAAAACATAAGGTAAAAGAGATAGTTCATCTAAAAATGACAGAAAATTCTGTCATCAGTTACTCACCCTCATGACGTTCCAAACCCGTAAGACTTTTTTTGATCAAAGTAGGCGTGGTGGATTGTAAAAGACCAAAATTTTGCTCAGGTACTGTATACTCATTGCTTTATAGGTCAGTAATAGTATTTTATAATCAATGCGAAATTTTACTGGGTGCCAATGCAGTGTGGATAAGGTAGGGGTGACGTGGTTCTATCTTCTGGTTCTAGTAAGGACTCTTGCAGCTGTATTCTGGACTAACGGGAGCTTGAAAGTTTTGGTTACTGGACTGTAAAAGGAGGGACAGAAATCTCCAAGGTTTTATTAAAATATGGCTTCATTTGTGTTCTGAAGATGAATGAAAGTCTTATGTGTTTGGAACAACATGAGGGTGAATAACTGATGACGCAGTTTTCATTTTTGCGTGAACTATCCCTTTAACAGTAACAGTTGTGAAGTTACATAGATAGATAGATAGATAGATAGATAGATAGATAGATAGATAGATAGATACATACATACACATACATACATACATACATACATATATAAAGACATCATTAAAACATATTGGGATTTCAAAAGAATGAGATAACTGGGAGTAGACTAAAGATAAGACTGTATAAATAGGGCATTGAGTCTGTGTACAGATTCAGATCACTTTGGGACGACTCACTGATTGGATCTCATGTTGCTTTTTGAAAAATAAACTGGATTTTTGCTTCTCTCATCCAACATGCTCTAGATTTTTATGTTCAGTTGTGCTTTTGAGTATGATCACTTATGGAAGAAGGTCATTATCACTTTGACACGACTATAGGTATGAGTATGTTTTAGCCATAAAGTCTTTACATATACAAACATACAGACTTAGACAAAGGAAAATACTTTGATTCATCCTCACTAGCCTCTTTTCTCTCCATCCACCTTCTACTGCTTTTCAGGGTCACAGGGGAGCCTGGAGCATCAGGCACAAGGTGGGGTACACACTGGAAAGGGTGCCAATGCATCACAGAGTACAATAGACACTCACACACCCATTCATACACTACAAACACTTTGTTACCCATAGTGCATTCCCTGGAATCAAACCCATGACCCTAGAGTTGTGAGGCGAACATGCTAACCTCTAAGCCACTGTGCAAACCCACATGTCTATTATGAGGTGCTTGGGAAGCTGGGCTCATATTAAAGAATTGTAGTATATTTAAAATAACAGGAAATGCACATTTGCTTGTTAGGTTTTCTGTTTATCCTATTCCTCAAATGTGACTCTTTCATAAAAGCTCCCCAGCTGGCACATTTAATGTGGCTGCGTATTAAAAAGACTAGCATTCAAATGTTAGCAGTTCAGCATGTGAAATGTAGATGGACTTGATGTGTCAGCAACAGACAGGAAAAGCAACGTGCGTACATTTGTGTTTGTATTAATTTGCCTCTGCAAACACTCAAGCTACACAAGATTTTGAGGTTACTCGAGGTAATTAGATTTTTCTGTGTCAATCATTTCTTTATGAAACTTTATGCTTGTAACTATTGCTCCAAAACATACTGCATTTTTTTAAAGAGCAGGCCAGCCTCAAATTTTTTTTTCATTGCATATGACAGGACTCAAAGATGACATTTTTGTAATTGGCTCAGTGACAGATTGTACACACACACACACACACACACCTGACCATAGTATCATATTTCTGTTACACTGTGAGTGTTTTATGTGTGCTGGAGTTTCTAAATGAACAGATGAAAATGTTTTAATGGTCTCAGTAGTGTCCATGCACTTCTCTGCATTTGAAGCAATGCAAAAAATCATAGTAAATCTGAAAGCGATAACAGTGTTAGAGTGACATGCAACCACAAACATGAGGGCAAGGGTTCAAACTGACAAACAAAACAAGATGTACTATCTAACTAACTAACTCTAGCTGGTTAGAACTGGTTACGAGTTCATTATTATGACTGTGGTGGTCTCCTATGTCAGCAAAGTACACTACGGTAGTGCTTTTATTTACAGTCCTAATACAACACAAACACAATCACACATTCACATGCGTACATGTAAAACACGTCAGTGAGAAAAGGAAGGAAGTGTTAGGGGAAGCACCGCTCATAGTTTGTAGCCAATTGCATTTTAGTGACGAAGGCCTAACAGTCTACTTATGAGCATGTGACGGAGAACATAGCATGTTGCTATGGAAGCACGTCTCAGAAATATTGAGATGTGGTTAGAGGGCACCCTCAGAACAGCATGAACTTACCTCATGTCTGTTCCATCTGTTTATGTTGTTAAATATGTCAGAGCAAGGTTGGACTTTTACACACAGTGGGTCATTAGAAGTGTACATGCAACAAGAGTATTGAATTAAATACTTGGTTGTACTGACATTTTCCTTGAGTACAATCTGTAGTACTTGTGGTTTTATGTTTTGCAACAGATATTTGACCTTTTGCCTTGATTTGTCATATTCTATATAGCTATGTGGCCTCAGACAGAAGTGTGTAGTTTATCAACAAGTGGATCAGAATCCAGCATCTGTGATTTGACCCTGAGTATGAGTTACTGACCATGTTGAGCTTTGCATGTTGTCCTTGTGTCCTTGTGGGGTTCCTCTCGGTTCACTGGTTTCCTCCTGCCTCCTAGAAACAAGCCAGTGGGTGGATTGGCTATAGGTGTGAATGTGTGTGTGTGTGTGTGTGTGTGTGCGTGCCCAGTAATGGACACGAGTCTCATCCAGGATGGATTCCCACCTTGCACCTGGTGTTGTTGGGAGATGCTCTGGATCCACTAATTTAGTTCATACAATGCTCCAAATACCCAACCTACAGAGAGATACACAAACACCCTCGCCAAAAACACCCTGAAGTAAACTATGAGCCCCATCACAATATTTAAATTAGGAGGCATTGACTTATAAAAGTTTAATGAAGACTTCAAAATTCCTCTGGGAGTTTCCACTGTGCCGGAATTTGTTTAAAGATGTCCTGTTGCTGAGCAAGTAGAGCTGCAAGACTGCAAATGTCTCTTGTCTCAGAGGAAAACATTGAGTCATGTGTGTGTATACACGCTGAGACAGCAATGCTCTATGAATTGCAACGGCTTTCGTTTTCCAGGAGTTTCCACACACATTCCTTCCCAGGAAGTCTTCCAGATGAAATAAGGGTGAGATGGAGGCGGGTATGAGAGTATAGTGGGGAAATGGAGAGCGATAATGAAAGCAGACTGGCTGACGAGAGCCTGTTGAGAGGGGTGGGGGTAGGGGGGTTGATGGTAGAGAGAGAGAGAGAGAGAGGGATTGGTAAAAAATAAATTCAGATTATGGTGTCCTCATGGAAGTTTGGAAATTCCAGATTAATGAATAATCTAAGGCACTGGGGGATGGGACTGACTTGGATTCTCATAATATGAACTGCGGCTATGTGACAGACCAATATGACACAGACTCTCACACATAAGTACACACACACACACACACACACACATATCTATTAGCCCTATCTGACCACAGTAAAAGCACTTTGCCCTGCAGCAGCGTTTTTGGTTGGGTTTTTTTCAAAATTTCAACGTCACCTTTTACTTGTCGTGTACAAGTTTTTTGTGTCTTTAATTCAACCACTTTTTCAACAAAAATGTAATATTTGGCACCACAACAATATAAAAAACGACAAAAACAAATCAAATGTTGGAATGGAAATCAACCGGTTGCAATAGCTAGGAGCCAACAGTTTAACTTTGAGGTATAACAGAAAACAATTTGCTTAATCAACAGTGATATTTAACTACTTAATTAGATTATTAGTAATTAGGTCAATAACTTATGCAAATTTATTTGGGACCAATTGACTGAAAGAGATTTGAGAAACACGAACAGAATTGATTTCCATTTCCCCAGTATACCGAATATAATCTAATGATCCTAAATCAATCATGTTAACAATTATAGAAAAATTGATGTTCTTAGTGGGAACTTTGTGACCTGAGTATCACAGGATAAAGCAAAGAACATAAGTTCTTTCAACACAAAAAAAACATAAAGAACATAAACTTTTTCAACACAGCAGATTGATGTTATTGGATTGTTCACTTGTGTGACTTGGGGTGAGGAGAGAGAGAGAGAGAGAGAGAGAGAGAGGGTGGTGCACAGGACACAGCTATAACAGACAACATTAAAAGTGATGAGTAATAGGACAGGAAATGTGACTGCCTGCTGTCAAACATAAGCTACTTGTTTTCATGTCACACTTTTAGTATGCTCTGTGTTTACATTAGTGCAATGCACAAATGTAATTCTTGAATGACGTCTAGTGTACAAAAAAGGGAAACTCATTTTCTCCTGAGACAGACAGACAGAGAAAGAAATCGAAAGAGAAATTTAAAAAGTTTTAATTTCTGTGGTTTTTTTTTTTTCATCAGGTTGTTCACGTCTCATTCACACAGCCCTAAAATGAAACTCCAATGAGAGAAATGCATACGCTCCTTATTTAAGAGTTCCGGTGCCAGGTCCCAACCCTTCAGTATTTTTCCTGGTCTGTTCAGACCTGTCCTGCTCACGTCATTACCGCATGGTACAGGGAGTGCCTTGACTCATACACACACTCACACACAATCACACAATCACACACACACACACACAGAGAAAAAAAATGACATTCCTAAACATCATGAACCTCCTGCTGTGTGAACATATTACACACACATACACTTTTAATTCTTTTGTATTTTGTTTACATGCAAGCATATACTGTATATGTTGACACACATACATGTTGGTGTTGGTATTACTATGCTTATGAGGAACTTCCATTGACATAATTATTAAACCTAACACTTAAACCTATGGGTTCTATTAGTTATTTTTAAATAAATGGCACATCTTTACAAAACGCAGTTTTTCCTCATGGGGACCAGTCAAATATTTTGTTTAAAAAAATATAAATAATAATAATAAGGTTAATGGCATGTTGTTATATCTTGGTCAAATGTCCCCACAAAGATAGGAATAGCTGCCAATTTTTTACTTTTATGGACGTTTTGTCCATACCAAGTTATAAAAACATATCCATTACCACCATCAACACACACACACACACATGTGCATGCGCACGCGCACACACACACACACTACTGTCTCTCACTTCTGCCTTTTCCAATACACGCATGCAGGCGACATGGAATTTACACTTGAACACCTGCTTCTCTTTCAGCTTCCTGTTGATTCAGCCTTTTCTTATAAATGAACTTAATCTGGGATTATACAGTACATATGATCAGAATGCCTGAAGCTAGTTCATTTCATTTAATCCCATAAGTAAAAAAAAAAAAATCAACATAACTTTACATTAGGATAGCACTGTGGCACTATGCTTGTATATAATCTTAGACAAATAGAGTAGAGGACACACAAAAAGGATGATAACTGTACCTGAGAAACATAAAAGACTTCATTAGACTGGCTGCAATCCCAGCTACAATAGCAGTAAGTTGAAGCTTTACAAACTAGACAGGAGAAACCAGTTATGAGTAAGACCGAGACAACAAGACAGACAGAACAAACACACTGTAGAACAGCAGTCTTTGTGCTGAGAGAAGAGCATCTTCCTTTTCTCCTGAACGACACTTTCAAGCCATTCAGAAGTTTCAGACAGCTCTCATTAAATACTATTTCAGACACAGCCACAATAACAACTATTTTGAGCCCACCTTATGGGGTTTCTGCTTGGTCATTTTCATCAGAAAATGAGGACACTTCCAGAAAAAAGGGCTGAGTAATGCTACAGGAAATGGAATGGAGGAGTGCCAGAGGTGCACGGATTGCTCGCCAAGCTGGAATTCCTCCCCTCATAACTGCCTCAAATAAAACAAAACCAAATATTTCATGTGGATCAGAATCACTTATTAGCACAACTTCAAATAAGTACACATAATACACATGTATTAATATTACAACCTTTACAAATATAGATTAACTCTAGGACTTCTGGGAGTTTTTCTCCATCATTGAAGGTTTCTGTTAGAACCAAGTTTGTCTAAGTATGTAATAAATAACTTATCTAATCTCACAGTTAATTGTAGATGTAGAAACAGGCTAGTCAAAGTGCTAATGTTCTCTATATATTAATATGAAATATAGGAATAGAGGCATTACATAAAATAGAAAAAATAATAAGAATGTGATACTTGTGGATCCAGGAGAAAATACACTATGTGGCCAAAGGTATGTGAACACCTGACCTTTAACCTAGAAGTCTGCGCCAAAATGTTGGGACAAAGTCACAAGCATACAACTGTCTTCAATGTCTTTGTATGCTGTAGCACATTGGTCACCAACCCTGTTCCTGGAGAACTACCTTCCTGAAGACCATAATCCACCGGTTCCAACCATAATCGTGCCCACGTGCCCACTTAATCTTAGCTTTAAGAAGCTCTTGATCAACTGAAACAGGTGTGTTAGAGTTTTGGTTGAAGATGAAACCTGAAGGAAGGTAGATCTCAAGGAAGAGGTTTGGTGACCACCGTATCATTAAGATTTCTTCTTCACTGGAACAAAGGGGCCCTGTGGAAAATGTGAGGTCCATAAAGTCATGGTTTGCCAAGGTTCAGGTGGAAGAACTCAAATTGCCCAAACCCTGAGCTCAACCCCTCAGAACACCTTTGGTATAAATTGGAACACAGACTACGCACCAGGTTTTCTCACTTGACAACAGTGCTTGGCCTCACTAATGCTCTTGTGGCTGAATGATTACGAATCCCCAGAGCCACACTCTAGAATCTAGTGGAAAGCCTTCCCAAAAGAGTGGAGGCTGTTAAAACAGAAAAGGGTTAATGCCCATGGTCTTGGAATGGTAAATTGATAAGTAACATGTATACCGCAACACTGTAAAATGCTTGATTCTGATTGGTCAGAAGGTGTTGATTTATTTCCTTTAACAACTCTGATGTTAGGCTTAGTGCTTAGCACGTTTGCCTCACACCTCCAGGGTTGGGGGTTCGATTCGCACTGTGGCCCTGTTTGTGTGGAGTTTGCATGTTCCCCCCGTGCTGCAGGGGTTTCCTCCGGGTACTCGGGTTTCCTCCCCCAGTCCAAAGACATGCATGGTAGGCTGATTGGCATGTCTAAAGTGTCTGTAGTGTATGAATGGGTGTGTGAGTGTGTATGTGATTGTGCCAGTGATGGATTGGCACCCTGTCCAGGGTGTACCCCTCCTTCTGCCCCAATGCTCCCTGGGATAGGCTCCAGGTTCCCTGTGACCCTGAAAAGGATAAGTAGTATAGAAGATGAATGGATGGATGGAACTCGGATGGTAATCCAGACTGCAAGGTTTATATATCTATAGTATGTAACTATACTAAATACTGTAGAAAATAGTATATCCATCCATCTTCTATATCTCTTATCCTATAAAGGGTCATGAGTAGCTTGGAGCCTATCCTAGGTGACTTGGGCTACAAGGCGGGTGACACCCTGGACAGGGTGCTAAACGATTGCAGGGCACAGACACACACCCATTTATATACTTCGGACAATTTAGCGATGCCAATCAGCTGTACAACGCATGTCTTTGGAGTGGGGAAGAAAACCAGAGTACCTGGAGGAAACCCCGAAGCACAGGGAGAACATGCAAACTCCGTGCACACAGGGCGGAGACTGAAATCGAACACCCAACCCCGGAGGTGTGAGGCAAACATACTCAATTTTGATCTACTTTCTAGAACAGCACAGGTCAGAAAGTAGTTCCAGCTGCAAGGTTAATATTAATTTGCTCATTCTAATATGATGTTTTTTCTACAGTACCAACACAAAAATGTTTAATGATAATGAACATTATCATGTGTTTTACATTTATGGAAGGAGTCTCCAGTGTTAGCACTCTGCAACAGGCAGAGGTAAAGCTGTAACTTCAAGTGTAAGTCCTGCCATGTTTTATAATTTCCATAATTACAAAACAACCTGTTCACTTTGCAGATAACGATGGGACAGTTGCGGAAAAATGTTTAAAACATTTAAAACTTTACACTTTATTCGGTTTGTTCCATTAAACGTTTTGAAACCGAACAAGCCCTTTCCTGGGAATAGGCTTATTGAGCTTTATTTAACATTACGGTTTTCACCAGATGACTCGTGTGATTGAGCACGTCTAATGGCTTGATCTTAAAGGACACACTTTTGTGTAGTAAGCTATCTGAAAGATATGTCATAACAAGTCTTTCCAAAGAAACTAAACTAAATTGGACTGATTTTATCAGTGTTAAATATTTTCATGTTGAGATCATTAATGATCAATTGTAGACTCCCCCCCATAAACTTGGAAAAAGTTTTTCAAGACAAGAGAGATCTCATTCCTTTCTGCTGTCGCAAGCGTGTTTATAGTCATGTTATCTTTAATTCATTTCAATCTCCAGAAGTAGACAAACATCAATATCTGTAATGAAAACTTTCTTATCCTGAAGTTCCCCCTTGTGGCAGCTAAATGATAAGCATAGATGCAGACAACAATAAAGAGTGGGCATTTGTTAAACCACAGGGTCATATATGAGGTATATATTGTGAGATATACACTTAATACTTGCACTGTAAGAAGGCCACTGTAGATAAAGTTAACCAAACCTGGCCTGCCACTACACTTCCACTTCCCCTTGAGATGATTATAAAAAAATGAAAGTTCGAATCACATGAAGAACCCGGCCTTGTGAAATAAACCGCTGGCCTTCCAAGTAATGGCAACATATTATACATTTGGCACTTTATTTATCCAAAACTCAACAAACACCAGCTGCATGTAAATATGCATGCTCTAAACTCCATCTATTTAGCCATTAACCCCAGCACCAGATGTGCATGGATGTGAACACACACACACACACACACACATTTTGTTCTACACTTTCAGTACTAGGTTGTGTCATGTGACACGGGAATATCCAGTTTGCTAAAAACAAAACCAAAAGGACAAAACTGTAAGACATATGATTTTATTACCACATTTGTTTGGTTCAGTCTTAACATAAAAAATTTAAATAAAATTTCCAATGCAAATCAGATCCAACCACAACAAAGCAGTTTTTTTCCCTTTTCTATTTTTTTAACAAAAAAAAAAAAAAAAAAAAAAAGAATCCAAAAAGTTTATTTTATTTAGTCTAAAAATATAAATCACACATTGGCATACACACTCAAGTGCTATACCTGGCACAAAGCAACCTATTATAACAAGAGGATGTCCATGAAGAGGTTATTACATTCTAGAGGACACAGGACAGGACACAAGAACTGGGCATTGTGTAATGGGGACTAGATTAAACTGGACCTTAGCACGCAAACCAGGAATCCAAAAGGTGCATGTGGATGAGCACAATCCTTTTTTTGATGACAACAAACGAAAAACTGCCCATGACTCTCTCAAACAACTGTTCCGGAGTAACCAACGATGAGCAAAACTTGTGTTTTATTCACAAAGCTGAGCAGAAAACTGCAGGGATGACCAAAGCATGTTACTGGCACCATTTCTTTTTTATTTCCATGTTTTATCATATTTATGTATTTTATTCATCTTAGGTTGTCTGGAATATACAAATGACAAATTCCTAAACAGCTTTCAGACCATCCAAAAGTTGTCACAAAGGACAAAACATGGGAATGGGAAATCATATACTCTCAAGCAGAAGAGAAGGGGGAAAAAAATCATTTACCCATGTTGGCGTTTGGCAAAAGAACCAGACGTCAGAGCTGCCATTACAAACTACAAGCTGCATCCCAAGAACAGCCATTTCTAAAGACACACAGATGGATCAACATATTGCTAGGGAAGGAGCAAGAAGAGGAGGAAATGATGACCAAACCCCTTAAAAGATGCTTTTCCTGATAAGCAGAACTCAATGCTGCCTCCTGGTGGCTATTTGATGCGTTGAATTTAAAGCTTTTTAAACATTTTTACACTGCCTCCACAGTCCTATGATTGCAAATGCAGAACTGGGTTTGGTATCAAGCCACGGCATGTCCTCATTGGATGACCTGGTGGTTTTGTGCGTAAATGCGGCCTGCAAAGGTTACAGAGTCATAACCCAGAAATAACGTTTAAGTAACGTTCAGAACATCCCTCCCCCCTCGTCCCCCTCCCCAAGACATGACATGGGTCTGAGCCAGAAAAGCTTTCAGGGAGCTGGACTACAGCATACAAACGAGGTGAATGTCCCTGATTCTGTTGATCCAATGCTTACAAGATGGATGGAAAAATGGACAAGTTGTATAAAAAAAAGTGTGGGGGGGGAATGGAAGCAAATCCAACGTAGAGAAACAAAACAACAACACATTCCACGAGTTTCTGTAAGAACTAAAGCAAATCCATGCAAATGAGTAGGATGGACACGCTGGTGTCTTATCTTTGATCAAGATATTTCAATTATGATGTTCCATTTTCAAAACAGGCTAAGTGCAAATGCGAGCCCTTGCATTGGGCAGGAAGAACATAAACCTTTATTTCATGGCTGGCAAGATTGCTTTCGGAGTGGACTCGATACCACTCCCTCCTCTCCCCACTCACACATCACACACATAAAACTCAGAGCTTTGCAAGGGGCATCATTAAAGAATAGCAGAAAAACGGAAGAGAAACAAACACTGTATATTTAGGAAAGGCTAAATAGATTGCCAAAGCCACAGGAGTCCATGTGTGGCAGTTATGGTGTACTCAAACTGCAGTGATTTTTTTTTCCCCCTCAAAACGCTGACATGAACTGTGACACATGTATTCACACAACCTATTACTTGACCACAAAAACAGACATCCTCTATACACACACAGTAGACACACACACACATATACTTGCTTATTGCAGCAATAATAAAAGGGATTATTTGGATAAGTAAAACCTGGATGTCATATTTGGGGGACACCTGAAACGTGAGGCCCTGAGCTATCGAACAGACAGACTGCATGTGTGTGTGGTGCGTTTGTGTCGCGTAATAGGGTACAGCAGTTTGCCTAAGAAATTCTTTTCTCTACATCCTTCCCCTAACTGTGTAGGGAAAAAAGTGGGGAAAATTTTGAAGCGAACAGAGACAGGGCTTGATGGCAGGTGTCTGTCCCTCTCAATCTCTCTCTCTCTCCCCAATCTCTTATCTAATTCTCTCTCTTTCTCTCTCAAAGGAGGTAGAGAGAGCTGGCTGGCCAGTAAAATATATTCGGCCAACCTCACACTAATAACAGACAGAGGGAGGAATAGAGAGAGAGAGAGAGCTAGAGACGCAGGAAGACAGACAGAGAGAGTACGAGAGAGAGAGAGACAAAGAGGAAAAAATATTTTAAAAAATCAGTGAAAGTAAGTGCGGTAACAGTATGTTAGAGCAACTACACTGGCCACAGACAGCGTGCACAGACACACGTTAACCAGCAGGGGGTTCCACTGTCCCACAGGCCTCTTCTCTGGTGGTGACCTTGACGGTTTGGGCGGAGCTCCTGTCGTCGTGGTGACCGCGTCGCTTGGCTTCGGGCCGCTGGCATCATCAGGCTCGTCGGTGGGCACTGTTGGCGTCTCAAACTCCGCTGGTGCCGAAGTCGCCAGTGTTGCCACCGTCCGTCTGCGAAACTCCGGTTCTGAAGGAGCACTGGGAAGTTTTCAAAAGAGATTAACAATTAAGCAAATAATGAATGTTTTCGAAATAACTGTGGAAACTACAATTTCTGTCCAACAGAAAAGTTTGTTCTTTTCATTTAAACTATTGTTCTCAATCCCCAGGAATTCCATTCAGATTGATAAAATATTCATGCCATTCACTAAACCAACACGAAAAACACATCATAATGCAAGACTGCATGAGGCTTATATATAGAATACATCATGCAGAATGGCTGACTGATTGGGTGTGTGGTTGTCAGAATATTCTAAATGGTTGTATATTGCACAATGCCACTGATCGATTTTCCCTCTTTTTCTCAGCTTCAAAATGGCTTGCTTTTCTCTAATAGACAGCTCTCTGATCTTCATGTTGGCTTATCCTTTGAAACAACAAATGCAGTCTTCACAGGTAAAACTGAAGGCTTACACCAAGAATAGATGTTCAGAGCTATTTCTTGTTTAAATTATTTTTTTTTTTAAATCAATCAAACAGGACACACCTGGGGAACTAGAAACACCTCGCAGTCACATGTTCCAATAATTTTGCTCGCCTACAGATTTGTTGTATTTGGTAAAAATAAATAAATAAATAAATACATAAAAAGTCACCTCGGAAAGTATTAAAACAGCAAGGCCAATTCTATTATTTCCCACTATACGTTGAAGCCATTTGGGTTTGGGGATCAAAAGACGAATATGAGACTTTCATTTCCTCATATTTGCATCAAGACGTAACATGGCACCTTATGTTTTTGGCCACCCATTTTTTTTTTCAAGTGATCAAAAATATTGGAACACACGACTGATACGCGGTTCTTGCTGTTAAACTGACTGTTTAAAGAATGAATAGCTCTGAATGTCTACTCTTGGTTTGAGCCCTAGGTGTACCCTGTGAAAGAGTAAAAATCTATCAGAGCCATTACACAACATTGGGCATAGCCAATACAACAACTTGGAACGTCCTGAAAAAGAAAGTAGCCACTGATGTACCAAACAGGTCGGCCAAGGAAAACAACAGCAGTCGATGACAGTATTGTGACTGTATAGTATGAAGAATTTTACCTGTGTGTGTAGATGACGTTGTTGGCCTGTATAATCTCATGCTCAGGGAAAAACTGGGGCGTGGACTGGGGTCCATTGTAGGGAGGCTTTGGTGGACGTGGCCTAGGAGGGGGAGTGAACTCTGGGGGAGGATCTTCCTCATTTGACAACTCCTTCCATGACTCCTGAGGACACAAACACAATGTCTCAATGCATTTGCTACCAGGTTATTTCTAACATGCCAGGAATGTAAACAAATCACACTTGTGCATGGATATTGTTGTCCTCTAAAGTGGCCCATGTGTGTACAAGACTTTGGTAAACAGTGCAGATGTGTGCACTCACCTGGATAGAAGTGTCTCCCATGATGCACTTAGCACCCTCTATGACAGCGAGGTAGGAGAATCGGAGCTGGTCTGCTGTTTGGATTAGACCCATCCGGTACCCCCTCATCTCCAGGAGAACATCCTTGATCTTGACTGAAGATGGGTCTTTCCGCAGAGACATCTACATATACAGAGAAGAAACTTGTTTGAAAACACAAGCAGCCAGTTTCTTAGAGGTTATCAGAGAAGATTATCAACAGGATCCTATTTATTTACAACTGACTAGTTGGGGCTACATTTGTAACATTTCATGTTTCTAGAATTATTTATTCAATCTTCTGGACCGAAAATTTGCTCATCTTTCAGCTGGCATTGGAGGAAGAAGGGTCGTCACCATATTTATTACGATTGCATACATTCAGTTCATGCCACAGGCAAATTACAAACTGCTCCTTTAAACATACACTAAAATCTAACCAAAAACTCCCAAGTCTCCTCTTGAATTTTGTCACACATTAACCCCACTGAAATACCACAGCAAATAAGAAATTAGCCTTGCCCATCTCTGTCTATAGCAGGGATGTGCAATCTTATCAGCAAAGGGCCGGTGTTGGTGCAGTTTTCCATTGCAACCAAGCAGCAGCCACACCAATTGAAAGCCAAGATCAACTGATTAAACAGGTGGAATCAGGTGTGGCTCCTGCTTGGTGTAATGAAAACTTGCACCCACACCAGCCCTTAACCTGCGTTTAAGATTGGACACCCCTGGTCCTATAGGAATAATAGAAAATAAGCCACTTGAACGAATATAAATCTATTTGGAATAGGAAGACGCATCACCTCACATTGTATATAAAATATCCTTCACTTGTCATAACTATTATTCCCTCAAATTTATCTAATAAGTGTAAATTAGCACAGAAGAAATTCAGAACATAATGCATAGGGCTGCAATAATTAATCGATAATTAAAATAATTAACAACAAATTATGTCATTATGGATTAGATGGGTCTGTGACATCACTGTGGAGAATCACTTCACAATGCTGAAAAACACATTTATATGAATAAAACGCATCCGAGAATCAGCAGAAGTCACAGAGTGCGCTGCTGTGGGAAAAGTGCACGATCCGGGTAGTCCAAGACGTGAGAATGTTTTATATTAAGAGCTTCAAACAAACTCGTAAGTGTATTAAAGTGGCTTGTCGTGTCAGATCATGTGACAGATGCGTGTGCTGTTTATTGTGTTCCAGACATGTTTTCTTCAGAGAAGAAATGACATTTTTACCTTTTATATCCTTATCTGGAAATGTTAGAAATTCATGCCAGTGTTTCCATTTTACATAAAGCCTCGTCCTGACAGCGAGCGAGTCTCTGTTAAACTTCACTGAATGAGCGCGAGTCCACGCATGTGCATTGAACAGTGCGCAACAGAAAGGAAGCGCAACAACTGAATAAATTATTCATTTTGATCAAATATGTTTTGATGCTATAGTCATTTATATTTAGAAACAAAAGAAATTGTGTTTTTATGAGAGCAGTAACTGTAATGGGGTTAGAACATGTAATTGTATATTAATGTAAGAGGTGTCATACATTTACAGAATAAAGGAACATGTTACGGTGTTTAAATGAGTGAATGTGTGTGTTACTGCAGATCATTCAACCTCTTTCCACTTAACACTTAGTTTGTGCTTTTGTTCTTCTTCTTTATCATTTTTAATAGTGATTTAACTTCTGCTTTAAAGCTTGTGGAGAATCAGTTGTTTTTTTGTTTTCAAAATATAAAATGTCAATATTTTTTAATATATATATATAAAATATATCTATTTTATTTATTTATATACACACACACATATACATACATATACACACACACACACACATATATATACATATATATATATATATATAGCACAGCCCACATAGATGCATTTAATACCTTTTTCATAGCTTTCAATTTGCACAACGTTTGAAGGAGAACATTGGGAAGAATGTGAAATAGCATGGTTTTTTAAAAAAAATTTTTTTACAGAAAATAAAAACTGACCTTTTGATCCAACTAATCGAAGAAATAATTGACAATCTAATCCAATCTAAATCTAGTTGCAGTCCTAATTATATCATTATTAAACAAAAGACCTCACCAGTAGGAGGCAGGTGTCTACAAGGCAGAAGGTTCCGGAGCGACCGATGCCAGCGCTGCAGTGGACCACCACAGGCCCTTGATCCGAGTTTAGACAGCCTGACTCTCGCACCTTGAACAGGAAGTTCAGGAAAGAGGCAGGAGACTCGGGCACACCGAAGTCAGGCCAGGTGGTGTAGTGAAAATGAAGAATCTCTCTGGTTTCCTGAGTCTTTAAACAAGCACACACCCTCAGTTTTTTATTACACATGGGTATACATGTCTAAATAGAAGTGCAACCAACCTGTATAATAAAAACTATCAACATTCTGATTTTAAATATAAAAAAGTTTCATAGTGTCTCACTGAAAGATTCTCCAGCTCCAGCTGCCGGACTGTATAGTACGATTTCACGTCCTCCGAGACAAGAGTAAGCTTGAAGTTTGTGTCCTCGAAAACAGCTTCCCGCTCCTCCCTCTGTGGCCAGTACTGCGCACATTTCACCTGATCCAGCAAAATACACACAGTAAATGTCAGCCCCCTCATTCGCCAACAGTACTTTTTGGCTGCAAAGTAAATTGTTTGTTTCAGTACGTTATGGTTTCTTTGCTAACAACTTACACTGGGACTGTGAAAGGAGGTTAAAAACTAGAGTGTAATTGTTGATCTGGTGAATCAACAGTTTTCTGCGAGATGTTTATTTAGCATTTTCCGACCACGTCTCCAGTGTCAGCGCTTCTTAAAAGTTAACGGTACATCTGCAACTTTAATTTTTCCTCAAAGACACGGGAAAGTCTTCAGGACTTTCTTTGTGCTTTGCGGTTTCTCACTTATCTTACAAGATGCTTTTTTTGTCTAAGTAACTTCAAGAGAGCGAGAGAGAAAGAAATAGTGGCAGGTCAGGGAATGACTGTTTACGGCTGTTGTCATCATCATGAGTAATAACAGGAACCACCTTGTCTCGCGGACATTCCACAACATTAAATGTAAATATAAACTAATAAAAAAGGTATGATGTGGCATACTTGAATTAGTCAAATAAGTAATTGTTGGCAAATAGTTGTGGTATAAGAGAAATAATACACTTCAGGAGGTACTGTTCTAGGAAAACACACAAAGTTTAGGGTGTTATTTCCCTTTCCATTATTGATTATTCGCCTATAACAGCACACCCAATCATGTTTTATTCTTTATTCTGTTCATAGAAGCTTTCAACAGATCATTTATTCCGCAGTATGAATGACATAATCACAAAGATAAATATATTTGCAGCACACAGGGAACCGTTGATTCTTTACGAACATCATCTGTTCCTAATAATCAACATGTCCGGCTGAATAGGAGTGAAGGTTGAAAAGGGTGACGCTCACCGAGCCCTTCTCTATGACACGGTTCAGCATGACTACTCCACGAGTCCTCTGCTCCCACACCATCTCCCAGAAATGCCCACAGGTGGTAGGTAAAGGACCCTAAAGGGAGAGGAAGAGAGAGAGAGAGAGAGAGAGAGAGACAGAGACACAGATTAAGTGTTGAACGCATGTCTATGAAAGCAAGGGACACTGTGAATTTTGATCAAGTGCATGGTCACTCAAACTTGTTGTGGCTTACAATTTTTTTTGTTGTTGTTTTTTTAAATCTATACACCGCAAGTATATCAGAATCTAGGAAGATAAACAAATATGGATATTTCACAAAACAGTTTACTTCAATCTGAGCTTTTTAATACAAGAATTTGGGCTTGCATTTAAAAGAAAAAAATAAAAAATAAGATTTTATTGTCTCGGCTACATTTTATGACCAGTTTTATCAGGATAAAAATTCTTTCTTTTTTTTATAAAAAAATAAAAATACAATAGGAATAGGCACAATAGGGACATAAACTTTTGGACAAGATGCTTTTTGTAAATTGTTATTTTGTTTAAACACCCCCCCCCGCCCCACCTCCATTTTGTACTGCCCTTCAGCTTAAGCTACATAAGATATATAAAAAAAAAAGTTCCCAGAAGACAAAATAATAATTTACAAAGATCATCCTGTTCAAAAGTTCACATCCCCCAGCTCTTAATGTACCGCGTTGCCTTCTTGCGCATTAATGAATGTTTGCACCTTTTGTAATACAGTAGTTGTGTACGAGTCCCTCAATTGTCCGAAGTGTGAAAAGACGGATCTCAACATCATATAGCCGCTGTAGGAAAGGGAAATATGCAGAAAATGCTGGAAAAGCAAAGAATGTACAGGACCTGGAGGATTTTCTGAAGAACAGTGGGCAGTTTAACTGCATAGGACAAACAAGGGACTCATGAACAACTCTCACAAAACATAAACACACTTGCTGATCATCCAGGTACCAACACACAGTATGAAGAATAAAGCGCATGTAAACTTTTGAACTGGTTCGTTTCTGTAAAGTCAGTTATTATTGTCTTGTGAACTATATGTAAACAGATGTTATGTGAAATATCTTATTCAGGGCAGCAGTAAATAAACAATAAAATGCAGCCTTTATGATCACTATTGGTTTTTTTTACATTTTGGAAATTCTGAAAGGGGTGTGTAAATTTATGAGCACAATCCTGTCAGTGTGGTGTTTTAATGTGTTTAAAGATGTAAAATATAGAAATGATTACAATGATTAACGAGTAATTTCAATATCTAAAAGTGTTTGATCAACTTCTCTTTTTTTTGTCATTACTAGGCCTTTTTTTCTTCCTTCTTTTACTGTTTTTACTTATTTTTCCTCTATATACACACTTTCATATGTTCTAGTCTACTTTGGGATGGGTGGGAACTGGGAGAGTAGGGGGATGTTTTTTCTTCCAATTGTGTTGGCGTATGTTTCCACATCTTTTATTTAACCAATGCAATAAAATAAGAATAACTGCTCACAAAAAATAAATAATGAACGGATATACTAAGCTCAGAGCAAGTGCTTTACTGAATAAGCGCTCAATATTTCAGCCTGTATACTAACATAACTTTGTTAATATTACAACATGTTAAAAAGGCTTGATCTTGAAAAATCATTGGATTCACAAACTGCATATTTACACAGTAGCAATGAAGGTTTATATTAATTTTTAGGTCAGCATTTGCACATTAAAGTAAATAAATAGACTAATGTAAATAAAAACAGAACTGAATGCATGTGCCACTTCTTGTGTAAAAGGAGTTTAACCTGTAAACCAGTGCTCCCAGAGTTGTGTACATTGTGGTTTAAGCTTTTAATGGACTTGTACTCTCTTGCTTTTGGACCACAGGCCAGATATCTGACCGTCTACTCTTAAGTCTTCTATTTCATACTTTTTCTACTGACTTCCAGGGGATGGAGCACAAACATCTGAATTTCAGTATTCAGATACTGGTCTCTCAAACAATTAGTTGCACATTCAAATAATCTTGTACAGCAAACTAAAAGATACCAAACATGGCTCGTCTATTTGACTATTTTAACATTAAGTGGAATATTATGGAAATGTTTGTTCCAAAGTTTTGCTTTAAAGGGATAGTTCACCTACAAATGAAAATTCCGTGATCAGTCACTCACCATCATGTCACTCCAAACCCATTAGACTTTCATTCATCTCCAGAACATGGATTACTGTTATGATGCCTTTATGTTAAAGTTTTGGTTACTTGGACTGTAAACAAAGGGACAGAATTCTCCCAGGTTTCATTAAAAATGCCTTCATTTGTGTTCCAGAGATAAACGAATGTTTTATGGTTTTAGAACGACATGAGGAGGAGTAACTGACGACAGAATTTTCATATTTAGGTGAATTGACCATTGAACATACGGCTGAGGTCTGTGACATTCCCCACATCACATCCCTACTTTTTAATCCTCTGGAGCAGGGACCAACTTCAGTAGAGTCGAAGATGAAAGGCTTTTCCAAATCAACGCATGTGATGAGGCTTTCTACAGCCAATCAGACTCACCGTACAAAGACTAAATATCAGAAAGGACTTCTGATAGCTAGAACCTGTGAGGATATCTCGGACAATCAGACTTTTGTGTAATTCGGTTCTAATCCATTAAGACCTTTAGTGAAACTGTATTCCAAGTCAGTCGGCCGAAGGCTTTGCTTTATGTTGAAGAGTAGGGGTTCAAGCAGGGTTAAATCTCCAGGCTGAACAGAAGGGAAATGCACGTTCAGACGTGTCCGTACCTCTTAAATCTGACGCATTCTCTGGTATTTCACAACATATTCCAAATGGGCCAGGAAACATCAGCAATGTACAATAAACAGCTGACATTTCCTGTGTATTCTGTGAATCAGTCACTAAACTTTAACAACATTCTCATCTCATCTTCATAATTACAAGTAACGTCCCTCTTTAAACTGGAAAACTCCAGTCCATATGCTATTACTCAACAGAATCTTACTAGAAGGTTACCCTAAAGTATATAATAACGTCAGAAGGTTAAAAGAACTAACTTATTTTATTTAAGGTGGGAATAAATCTGGGATATTTTCATAGAGAGCTATATGAAAATATGAGGGTATGAAGCTAAAAGGAGGCTTGAGATTGTTCCTGTAATCCCGTTCTGTGCTTATATATGCATATATGTATGCAAGTATATACCTGATTTTTAATGTATGGAGAAATAAAACACTTATTACTATATACTTTAAGATGTTAAATTAACCCCTTTTCAGTCCTTCGAAACATCCATTGCTTCCTACTCAATGCGTGGACTTTATGCTTTTCTCACATTAAAAGTCATAAACAGTTAGCATTATTGAAATGACTTTTATCCAATTTCCCAGTTCCCCAGTACACGAGTACATCAATAATAAGAATAAAAGTTGACGGTAAACAGGAGATGGATCTGAGCATGTTCGTGCTTGTGCAACACTGAGCAGCTTCGCCTCCTGCAATTTTTTTTAAATAAAGATGTACATGATACAACCTTACATGATAATTCTAAAATATTTTAGGTGTTGTCAAACCCTAAGAGTCAGGAATATCTGCGTTTAGGCCTCTTAGGTAGTCAAAGGAAGATCTGTGCATACAAAACTTTTCATTTTAAAACATTACATGCAAACAAATGACCAAAACATGTTGGACCAGTACAGAGATGTTTATAATTCAAGTGTTTATAAGGCTATTACCTGAATACAGCAACATATACAACCTCTGTACGTGTTTGTGCCGAATCTAAAAAGAATCTGAACATCAGCTCTTTGGCTTGATGTACGAGATATTATAACAGCTTTATTCCACTGAAAGTCTAGGCACAAGAGTCATGTCACAGTGCATTGAACTCCATTATAGTGAAATACAGTGCTGTTGGTGAGTAAATTTCTTTGACATTAGTTTTGGCTGCAATTCAAATCCCAGGTTTATATTCATGTGCTCGTTTAAATACATTATTGTTTCTAGAGTAACAACTGGGACTGTAATTCCTGACCTGGCAAATCAACAATTCTTTTGAGATGTTTATTTAGCATTTTTGGTGCAGAGTTTCGTAACAGTTAGAAATACAGCTGCAACTTTTACTTTAAGATAGGGGAAAGTCTTCAGGACTATTCTTTGTGCCTTGTGCTTTCTCACTGAGAGAGAGAGAGAGCAAAAGATTAATACAGGCTGGTCAGGGATTGACTGTTTATAGCCGTTATATGGTTAGAGATAACAGGAACTTGCTTGTCTCGTAGACAATTCATAGCATTAAACTATATGCTTTACGGCATGGCATTCTTTCGTTAATTAAAATCTGTAACTGTTGGCAAATTGCTGCGGTATAAAAGGAATAAAACACTTGGGGGTGTCCTGTTATAGGAAAATGATCAACTTTGGGGTGGAATTGGTTCTCCACTTCACCCTATTGATTATTGTTTTTATTATAGTTTTATACTTAATAAAATCAAACCAATTCAGGCTGATTTGTGCTGTACAATAACCATTTTGTTTCGGGTTGTTGTTTTTCTTGTCATATTACACTTCGAATTTACTGAGAAGTCCCTCTAGGATGGACACTGATACAGAACATGAACATTAAAAACAAAACCACACAAGCACAAATGATATTTTTACAGCACAAATGAATTGGAGAGGCTTCATGTTTACATCTCCTACTTGGACCGAAACTGGACTTTCCCACTAAAGAAATATTTCACTGACAGCTTCAAGCGATTTAAATACAAATGGACTTTTAGAAGTTCAGAAGCAGTAATATTGCATTGTGTGGTTTTTTTTTTATAAAGAGGAAATCCATTCCACTGTACGTTCATAACCCCTTTATATACTGAATGCACAGCTGAATGTCGGGCTGTCTATACATGTTTTACAGCGCTTTAGAGGACTACTGAAATGCAAAGTTACAGCAAAACCCCTTCCAATCAACAAAAAAATTTAAAAACCAAACCCCAGAACTGGAATCTAATGAAGCAGCCATGTGTAACGCTACGTTCCCATGGGGTTTCAGTTCTCCACAGCTACTTGCGAACGTACAGAAGTCTTTATTATGGCGTTCAAACTAACAATCATAAGGTTAGTATATACCGAGTTAGTATCATATCACGCCTGACTTTGTTTGAAACATTCCTATGCAGAGAAATAAGAGTGTTAACTGTGAAGGTGCCCTCTAGGGGATCTGCCGGAGGCCGTCGGCTCTCCCTTGTCGCCTAACCTGAGTGAGAATGTAGCTTCTCTGCGCCTCCTCCACGGAGATCAGACTGGCATTGATGTAGTCGTTGCTGCCGAGCTGAAGATGAATTCGACTGTGGTCAACTGGTGGAGGGAGAAACAGAGACACATACAGTAAGTGTTTTACATCCTCACTACAAAATCACATGACCGAGCGCCATACAATTGACGCAGTCACACAGGTGCAGCTAGGGAGAAATTCCCAGAGGTCTCTGTGGTGGCACAAACACCACAGGTCTCTTTCAGGTCCTATTCTCAGTTCCACCAATTTAAAGCAAGCATCCTCCTCATATAAGCTTATTAAAACAAAACAAAAAAGTAGCATAATACAAGGATTGTCTATAGGCAACATGGCCGAAGCCTACATATGTGGTGATTTTTGCATGAAAAACTTGCAGCTGTTTTTAGGCCTGAGTGAAAAGAAAAGAAAAAAAAAACATGAGAAAACAAGAGGAAACCACAGCAGCACAACTCTCTACAGAAGGAAGAGAAAAAAGAAAAAAAAGGGGGGTGGAGGTGGCATGACATCAGTTGTGCTAAATTATTTCACAGATAATTTTAATAAAAACACTCTTCTGATCTTCACCAGAATGCCAAAATTGGCAAATTACAATTAATATGATGAAATGATTGTTAGAGATTTATGTATAATATCATAAATCAAGCTAACAAGTTTGTACACTGTATCATACTAGAGTTTTCCTAAAGACGCATATTTAAAACCTTGTTATTAAGACATATTTAGTAGTACGGATCTTCAATCAGGTCTCTGTCCATAAGGCATTTATATATTCATCATACTGTATATTCACACTTCCAGCTGTTTTATTTGGACAAGCATGCGCTCTAGTATTAATTTGTGTTAGACTTTAGTCCACGTCTTCATAAATGCACACATAATACCAAGTGCTGTTGAATTCCTGAATCTAATTGGTCAGAAGGTGTTGATTACATTAATGCACTTGTAATACATTTCTGCAGGGAAAAAATAATGAATACTTGTATAATTGGAAAATGTATAATCGTTGATATGGTGAAGCTTTCTGCCAAGACGCATTTATTTAATGTTTATGTAACGTGTCAGAGCTATGTAACAGTCAGTAAGTGTTCCACCACCTGGACAGTCTTTGGGACAGGATTAACACTTCAAGACAGAGAAAGGGGCTGGAGCAGGGAAGATGTTATCGCTTGCATTATAGCTGCTATAATGCAAGCGATAACAGGAACTTGTCTTCCGGACTTTCCAACGACTGAGTTGAAACAGACGGTTTAAAAAGCATGCAGTGTCGTGCGTTAAATTAAAACCGTAGTACAAGCGAAAATAAAACACTTTGGGATGTGCTGTTATAGGAACATAATCCACTTCACACCACACCGTCATGGATTATTTTCTTATTACAGCATGTACCGCTGTGTTTTATTCCTTACTTAATATCTAGTAAAATCAGAAAAAGCCTAGATCAATCCCTTTTTTAAAGAAGTACTTACATGGGCTGACATCTCTGTAGCGATTGCGGCTTCTGTTTTCTGGAAGTTTGGCAAACTTGCACGGCAGTTCACTTGACTGTTGTCTGATTTCCTGGAGAATGAAACAAATATCGCTTACGTCTCATCCATATCATAATGGAAAATGTTTAGTGCCTTTCATCACATTACAAAAACCTACTTGGGTTTATTTTTGCATACGGACAGATTTGTTCCTGTCACACTAGAGAACACCAGTTTTCACACAGTGCATGCACACAGACACATCCTGCTATTGCTTCTTCACCAGGGCTGCAACCGGGCTTATTAGTAGGTCAGTTAAGTAAGGAAATGATGCCATTAGCATTTTCATTGACACACGTGCATGAATGAGAAATGCGTTGGCTAGGACGGAACATTCTGGACTTCAGCCAGTTGAACTGGTTTAGGCGCTCACCAAACGCTGCCTGCTCCGTTTACACGCTTTATACCATTAAAATAATCCAGATGGAGAGATTGGAGACTGGGAAGAGCTTTACAATTGAAAAGATCGAAGAGCTTTACAATTGGAAACTGAAGTTGTTTGGAAATTTGCATCCGCGACATCGTCGCAGTGATATAAAGAACTTTAAAAGCAAACAGACGGTGCTCTGTTTTGCATGGAAACTAACTAGCTTGGGTAGTCCAGCATTTTCGAACTAAAAGCTGAATGGGAAATGACCATCGACTTCCTGACTAAATCATACTCTTCAGCCAGAGCGTAATTGAGAGAGTGGGTCGTGCTGCACAAAATAATCCAAAGTTCAGTACTTCTTTCGATGCAAATTTTTTAAGTTTTTTTTTTTAATGAGTAATAATTCAAATGCCGCATGTCAAATCTAATCGTGTAGAGTCTAATCCAAATCAAGTCTAATTGTGCATGGTGACGAGTTCGTGTAGCTCTTGACTGTATAGAGGTATTTAAAACAGAAAGCAATAATAATGAAAACCACAAATAAAAACATGCCACCATCACTTCTGTTCAAAGTCAGAACATGTTTCTTTATTTTTCTTACTTATTATATAGTGTCCGTATCGGACACCATGATACAAGTTATCGGTATCCTAGTCAAAACGATGATATCGTGACAACCCCAGAGCAGGGTCAGTCAATTAGCAACCTAGCTAGCTATTCACAAGGACTAAATGATCATAATCGATCAGTCAGAAAGGATTATTATTATTTTTTTAAACCACTGCTCTTATCGGAAGAAAGTAGAAGCAGTAGTTTGGCACGAACAGCCATCACAACGCTGAGTTTGTCCGTTAGCAGAGGAGCTACTTGTTAGCGTGTCAGAGTCGATCAGTTCACACGATCAGTGCTGCTCGGCTACATGACTTTACTTTACGTTAGGTTGGGTTAGCGCGCGAGCTAGCGAAGTGTCATCAACCATAAGACACAAAGATTCCACGGCACGGCGTTCACACCACAGGCAGCGCGTGTGATCTTGTCTCCTCACTTGGCACAGTGTTGAAGAGTTAGAAACTCGGGTACTACCTGGTAAACGGCGTTCCAGTTCTCGGATTCATCAATTTCCCGAAACTCGGCTTCCATCGCCGTGTTTATTTAACCGCCCGCTCCACTACTGCCGACCCGTCACTCCCTGTGGGGTACGCAGAACGGGTTAGGAAAATCAGCGACCAATCACACGGACTCTTAAAAAAAATACTTTTACGACGTTAATTCGCTTCCGAAACGGATATTTTAACGTTACTGTTTTCTCTTGGCCTGTTCTTACCGGAAACACGCCGCACGCTCCTCCCGCACCGCAGCACTACAACGCTGACTCTGCGCATCGCCCCCGGGTTCACGCCACTAACCAATCAGAAAGCGCGCGTGCCCGAAATCCCCAACCAGGAGCCAATCAGCTCACAGATGCTGTCCGAAAAACGCATACTACCCTACTTTAATGGTGGCGTGCTGCTTTCGCGTACTATCTAGTACGGTAGTATGCGGTTTGGGACGCGGCCACATTGCTGGGCGGGGGAGATCACAGGGGCATTTTTAAGAAGTAATACAACGTTTATTGTAACAAAATGTAATAATAATACGTATTCTGATTATTATTAATAATAATAATAACTGCAGACAACTAAAGTAATAACTGACCCAATAATTCAAATTAAATGTGTAATTGAATACACTTTTCTTTGTGATTCTGGCGAAAGGTTTGAGCTCCTCCTCTTCTCTCCTGTTTACTATTAGCTGCTTCACTACACATGACTCGGGGTGACAGATTGAAGATTACTCTCTGTTGCCAAGTCCACAGTTTTCCTGCAGAGTGCGTCTGATTTTGAAAACCTGGTTGATTCTGGGTGATGTTTTTTTGTTTGTTTGTTTAGTTTACAGATGTTTCATAATATAAGATTGTATACCACAGCACTGTTAAATTCTCGAATATGATTGGTCAGAAGGTGATTAACTTTCAGTAACCGCAGCTGTGATAGTAGTGCCGGTCGCAAGGCAAATCACAGGGTTTAGATTCTTGTTCGAATACATCATCACTTCAACTCATTCACAGGGACTAGAACATAGGGGACACTTCACAAAATCGAAATGTTTAAATAATTGGATGAAAATGGACGGTTTTTTTGTTATTAACAAACAACAAAAAAACACATCATTGAAACTGTGAAGTTTTCTGTAAGGATGTGTATATTTAACATTTATGAAAGGTCAACAGTGTCCGCGCTTGGTATATATTAATAACAAATATTAATAGTATATAGCATAATTAATATATAATTATAAGAATTATACTTATAGCAAGTGTGCGTATAAGACTGCAAAGATATCGTCAAAATATATGCTATGATGCTGTGAGGGAAATTACTCCTTTTTACTTTGTAATAATTTTGTTCTTGTTCATGTTCATTTGAGGATAACACCTAAGAAGACCATGTCACTGAGATCAGTACAGAATGTTTAACAGCTTATAGAGACACAAACATGTTCTTCTGTTCAAGTCTCGTGTATACAAGATCCTAAAACAAAGCTTGTTTGAACTGCCGCAATGTGCTTCTTATTGGTTCACAGAATTATGTCATGCTCGGCGTTACACGCACACACACACACACACACACACACACACACACACACACACATATATATATATATATATATATATATATATATATATATATATATATATATATATATATATATATATATATATATATATATATATATATATTATTTTTTTTTTGTGGTTTAGTACAAGGGCTTCAGAGCGCTCTCATTATTCTACCCTGCTTTATTCTATCCTGTATTAACCATCTTTCTGTAATAAACCTTTTTACCTTCAGAGGATGAGTCTGCGAGTGTTGTCTAATTTCTATAGCAATGCCAAAATACATACTATGACTTTTCAATTTTATAAAATTATAGAAGTGATGATAAACAATTATCATTGCTATTAATTACATTACATGTATCAGATGTGTTGGGGTGCACGGTGGATTAGTGGTGAGGAACCGCCAGGGTTGGGGGTTCGGTTCCCTATTTGTGCGGGGTTTGCATTTCCTCCGTGCTGCATGGGTTCCTCCGGGTCCTCCCCATGTCTAAACACATGCATGGTAGACATGATTGGCATGTCCAACGTGTCCGTAGTCTGAATGTGTGTGTGCTTGTGCCCTGCGATGGATTGGCGATACACCCTCAATCGGTGTACCCCGCCTTATTCCCCATGCTCCTGAGACCCTCAGGCATAAGAGACGATGGACGTTGCGAGGATTACGTCGAGCGGAGCTGGCAACCCTGCAGACTGACTATTCCCGGAAGAACGTCTCTCGGTAGGCCAGCTAGGCTAGTTAATCATTACTGTATTACAGTCACGCTTATAATAAAGCACAGCAGACCTGGTTAAACACCACGTGCAGACACGAAAAGAAGTACGATCGTCTTTTCGAGATCTAGACACGACCTCGGCAGTAAAGTTTGGTTGATTTGGAGCACAGAGAGATCATCTGGTTTAATCATTGTTAGCTTGCGTAGCTTAACGAGGAGTTAGCACTGTAGCCTGCTAACTGGCCCTCTGGTGTTTTTTTTGCCTGCACTAAAATAAGTCCTGCCGCGACGATCAGGAATCTGAACAGGTATGCGAAGTGACCAGAAACAATACCCTCTTCTGTGAGAGTATGAGTTAGATTTTTATTGATTGATTGATTGATTGATTTGTTTGCGCACCGCCTGGAAGCGGATCGCTCGCAGTGTTAAGCAACAAACCGGTGAAATACACAGTGTGATATAATGATGTTCTGGGTTGAGTCAGAAAGCAAAGCTAGCCTGAAATCACGAATAGTGCACATGTTGTCATCGTTCAGTTTGACATTGAGAGGATGTCAACAAGCATTCGGTTGCAGCAGCCGGCTAATTTTACCTTTCGCCCCCAATCTAAACGACCGGAGGAACGGGTTCTGCCACGTAAACAAACCGAGGATCAAATCCATCGGTTAGAAAAATATGGTGTACATCGTCTGGGTTTCTGATAACAGGGCAGTTCTGGATAGAATCAGTGTCCACTGTAGGGGGGGGGCTAAATAAAATAAAATATAAAGATTGTCTGATGTAGTAATTTATCAGCCAGCACAAATACTAACAGATCGAATTGGATTTACTGGGATAGATCTGGTCATGATGTCAGGTTTTGATCAGAATTCCAAAATGTATTGACCATAGACAAGAGAACAGCAGACAAGAATGGATTTAAACAGCAGGTCATTTATATGACCTGCATGAAGGCATCCGAGATCAAATAGTGTGGTCATGTATGCTGGAATTGTGTAATTACAGTAAGTACAGTAAACATTGACTTGATGGTGGGGGACGTCGGTGAAGTTCTCGGCTTGACGTCGGCAAAGTGCTCGGCTTGACGTCGGCGAAGTTATCGGCTTGACGGTGGGGGACGTCGCCGAAGTGTTCGACTTGACGGTCAGCGACGTCGCCGAAGTGCTCGGCTTGACGTCGCCGAAGTGCTCGGCTTGACGTCGGCGAAGTGCTCGACCTGACGTTGGGGGACGTCGGCGAAGTGCTCGACCTGACGTTGGGGGACGTCGGCGAAGTGCTCGACCTGACGTTGGGGGACGTCGGCGAAGTGCTCGACCTGACGTTGGGGGACGTCGGCGAAGTGCTCGACCTGACGTTGGGGGACGTCGGCGAAGTGCTCGATTTGACGTCGCCGAAAGCTTGGAGTAGAATCTCCAAGTCAGCAGCTTGTAATTACTGTAATTATAATATTGTGTAATTCACCAATCAGCCATAACATTAAAACCACCTGCCTAATATTGTGTAACAGCTCTGACGTTAGCAGCAGATCCTTTAAGCCCTGTAAGCTGTGAGGTCGGGCCTCCATGGAGCAGACTTGTTTGTCCAGCACATCTCACAGATGCTCGATTGGATTGAGATCTGGGGAATTTGGAGGTCAAGTCAACATTTTGAAAACTTTGTCATGTTCCTCAACCCATTCCTAATTTTTACAGTGTGGCAGGGTGCATTACCTCGCTGAAAGAGGCCATTGCCATTTGGGAATACTGTTGCCATAAAGGGATTTTCTTGATCTGCAACAATGTCTAGGTAGGTGTCAAAGTAACATCACCATGAATGCAAGGACGCAAGGTTTCCCAGCTTAACATTGCCCAGAGCATCACACTGCCTCTGCTGGCTTGCCTTCTTCCCACAGTGCATCCTGGTGCTATCTCTTCCCCAGGTAAACAACGCACAGGCACCCGGCTGTCCACATGATGGAAGAAGGTGGCCTGGTCTGATGACCATCACTCCATGGTCCAGTTCTTATGCTCATGTGCCCATTGTAGGCACTTTTGGAAGTGGACAGGGTTGAACTTTGAAAACTGACTGTTCACTTGCTGGTAATATATACCACTCCTTGACTGGTGCCATTGTAATGAGATAATCAATGTTATTCACCCCACCTGCCAGTGGTTTTAATTTTATAGCTGAGTGGTATAAATATACTGAGGATAGTTGCAGTATTCTCAGAAAAGTGGACTTTATTTTATGACAATATTTGCGTCGTGTTGAATTTCTGTCCAGCTCTCTCCCGCATTATAAGTAGGTCAGAACTTTTATCTGGTTCATCTTCATATATTGTTTGACAATAAATCTAACTATGTTCATTTGTGTCTGATTTCATAAGGATTGCTTCGCTGTTACTCTGGTTCTCCGTTAAAGGATCTGTGGATAGGATCACAGGACTTTGATCTTTGGCTGTGGGGTAAGGAGGGGCCTTTGGGGAGCTTTAGGTTTGTCTTCCCATGACAACGCAACACCATGGCAGCAACGGCTCCAGCAGCGATGCCGAGTGCCGGGTCTCAGAGGACGAGAAGAATGTGGAGGACATGGAGCTCACTGAGCTCGGACCGCTGCTGAAGAGTCCAGAAGCCTCGACCAAACCCAGAGTGAGTGCCATTAATGCTAAATGAGACGCATGGACTGAAAGAGGGACAGCGGTCATGGTTTTCGTTATATTAATATGGTTGAATCCAATGCATAAATAGATGAACTGTGTCAAACCCATTAATAATATTCTTTGCACGTTTCTGTCAAAGGCAGATTCAGAGGCATCTTCGGCATTACAGATGGCTTTCTATATTTAACTTCTTTTATGTCGACAGGGTGCAGCAGCTTACCCGAGTGAGGAGGAGGAGGAGGAGGTGGAGGATAACAATGACGAGGAGGATGACTTGCGCATGGTCACACTGCCTTTGCAGGCTCACCATGCCATGGAGAAAATGGAAGAGTTTGTACACAAGGTAAACACATTTAAGTCTGTCGTCATTACCCAAAAGCCTGAATGTCATTTCCACCTTATCTCCTATCATTGCTTCGTCTGAAACACATGAAGTCATGCAATATGCCTAATATCACTCTTGATCGACTGAGGAGAGAAGGCGGCCATCTCGCCCACCCGGAGAGTTTCAATGATGAAATAGTTCATGCTAGTGGACTGTTTTGAACCATAGTATATATTCTTTAGGCTAGGTGTGCTCATCCAGAAGCAGTCCTTTAACTTTGTACATTCCACTAATGTTATTAGTTTCACAGAAAGGAAGCTGGGCATTCTTTGGCCTCCAGGTTAGCAGTGCATGTGTGATGGTGAAATTGATCAGTTCCTAGTTTGTGTTGCTGATGCATATGAATAGCATTTAGCACTTGTCCTATGGTTGATGTTATTACTAGGTATGGGAAGGGCGCTGGCGAGTGATTCCTTTCCACTTGCTTCCTGACTGGCTAAAGGATAATGACTACCTACTTCACGGTCACCGGCCACCCATGCCATCTTTCCGAGCCTGCTTTGGAAGCATCTTCAGGATCCATACAGAAACAGGGAACATCTGGACACATTTACTGGGTCTGTTCCTATGACTGTGTGTTTCTTACCAGTTATAAATTTACAGCTGCTGTTAAATATTATTAAACATGCCTTTTATTTCCTGACTGAGACACTCAGGTTTTATTATGGTCAAACTTGTGACTTTACTTTTATGATAGTATAAAGTTGTTGTGTTTTTTGTTGTTGTTTTTTACATTAAAGTATGAGAACACCTGACACACCTGACTCCTCAAGACTAAAATCTGTAGATGCATAATTAAATGATTCATGCTGTCAAAATGCAGTAACATCTGATGTCATCGTTGTGTGTGTGTGTGTGTCCCAGGTCTGATCCTGTTCCTCTGTCTGGGCACTCTGACCATGCTGCGGCCGAATGTGTCGTTCATGGCTCCTCTGCAGGAGAAGGTGGTGCTAGGGATGTTTTTCCTGGGCGCTGTACTCTGTCTCTGCTTCTCCTGGCTCTTCCACACTGTCTACTGTCACTCAGAGAAAGTGTCCAGAACATTCTCTAAGTGAGTCTCCGTGTCTGGCTTAGTTAAAACTTGAACTCGTTCATTTATGCATGCTTTATCTTTTATTTGGTATATTTCAGATGTAAAGGTGCCACCGAACATAGTGATTTCAAGCCGTTCAAACACATGAATGTATTTCTATGTTTTCCTTCATAAAAAGACAGGATTTAGGGATAAGAATGATACAAAACCCCACCTGTCCTCATCTGTTTTCGATTAGCATTGTCATATTGTCAGTTATTTGTTTAATAAATCTATATAATTATACTGCAGCTAAATAACACACATGGTTGCTATTAAAACCAGTTAGTGTTTAATTCTTGAAGAAGAAAAAACATTCTTAAAAAGGCCCCTGGTTATTTGGTTTTCATTAAAGAGCTCAAATGATATAATTACACTGAAGTACATTGAAGGCTTTGTGTTTCAGTGTGGTGTGTTTTCTGTATGGGGAAGTGGCTTAGTGGTTAGCATGTTTGCCTCGCACCGCTGTTGTTGGGAGCCTTCAAGTCCTGTGCACCCAGCCTTTGTGTTCTCGACATGCTTCAAGGTTTCCTCTGGGTACTCAGGTTTCCTCCCCCAGTCCAAAGATATGCACTGTAGGTTGATTGGCATCTCTAAATTGTCCGTAGTGTGTGAATGGGTGTGTGTCCGATTGTGCCCTGTGATGGATTGGCACCCCACCCAGAGTGTCCCCTGGGATAGGCTCCAGGCTCCCCACAACCCCGTGAAGGATAAGCAGTACAGAAAATGGATGTTTTCCATATGTCACTAATGAAAACCAAGTTTTCATAAACATACAGTTTATGTATTCTAACACCAATTTGTATAATTAGACATCCTAGCAAAGTTTACTCCGCTTAATATCACACTGGAGATGTGTTACTTTTGTTTGTGAATGCCTGTGAATTTGTTGGTTTCGTTTCTCAAAATAGAAAGAAATTAATAACTTAAATCACTCACTTAAATGGCCCTAACCAGGATAAAGCAGTTACTGAAGATGAATGAATGTGGTAAATGTATGGTACAGCACAAAGCAGTCTGCCAGCACACTAACATGTTAATGAACGTGGCTTTTGTTTGCCCAGCAGGCTCCAAATCTGACCCCTTGTTCCCATCTGCTTAAAACTAAAAACTACTCGCAGCTGCAACCTTTTTTTTGGTCCTGATGCATGCCTTTAAATCACATCTTTGCGTCAATGAGCAGTACACTGTAAATACTAAGCTGATTTTCCGACTGCATATTTATGTGAAACATTTTGATTTTTTTGCCTATGTTTAGGTTGGATTACTCCGGTATAGCTCTGCTGATAATGGGCTCATTCGTGCCGTGGCTCTACTACTCTTTTTACTGCTCTCCGCAGCCACGCCTCATATACCTCTCTGTGGTGTGTGTGTTGGGCATCTCCGCCATCATCGTGGCACAGTGGGATCGCTTCGCCACTCCACGCCACAGACCTACACGTGCAGGTGAGGTGCTGACTCAATTCACACTTAATGTATACGTGACAGCAGTCTGCAGACCCTGAAGGACATGCACACTCTCCTCTGCATTAACAACATGCACACATCTTTATAATAGACATATGTATTGAGAAATTTAAAATAATCAAAGGTGCTCTCAAAATTATATTGTACATAATATTATATACAGGTGCATGTAAAAAATTTTTTATAAAAAACTTGTTTCCTTAATTTACTTTTAAAAAAGTTTTTTCATATATTCTAGATTCATTACACATAAAGTGAAATATTTCAATTCTGTTTTCTTTTGTTTTGATTTAATCTCAATTATTACGGTTTACAGCTCATGGAAATCAAAAATCCAGTATCTCAAAATATTAGAATAAGGAACTTATAATGCAGAAATGTCTGCCTGTGTTCATATATGCGCCCAATACTTGGTCAGGGCTTCTAAGTTTTTACATTTTGAGATGCACCTGTACATAATATAATTAGGGTTGGGCTTTTTTTTTAACAGATATGAATGTCCCTTACATATATTGATTATAATTTTATGGAAACTTAGTGACTGAGAATCGTAATAGTCTGCGGTACTTAATTTCTACATGTCTGGCCTAAGTACTGAAGATTAATAGTGTCCGCTTTAGGCAATAATTGGCCGTAACAAACCATCTTGCACTAAAAGGATTTCATCCGCCACCTTTAATGAGCTTGCCGGTGGTTGTGGGAGGCAAGTGCTTCCCCTACGATTGACTGCAGGCTGGTGTGTAGATCTAGAATGCCCCCTTTTTATACACCAGTCAAATACATGGATAAAAGCGACGTCCTGCCCACCTGAATATGCATTTTCGCACAGAAATGCATCATGTTGTGGGGAAACGTTTCTATTTCATGTTGCTTTTAAGTTCAGTTCAGTTTTATTTGTATAGTGCGTTTAACAGTGGACATTGTCCCAAAGCAGCTTTACAGAAATATATACATTTTAAATGTATTAATTTGTCCCTAATGAGCAAGCCAGAATCGACGGTGGTGAGGGAGAAACTCCCTGAGATGATATGAGGAAGAAACCTTGAGAGGAACTAGACTTAAAAGGGAGCCCACCTTCATCTGGGTATCAACGGACTGTGTGATTAAAAAAAAAATTATAAATGTGATTATAAATAGGTGATTATAAATAAGTCCCTTCTATAAATGTGCTAATACTACATGGTCAAATAGGGCAGTTGTGTAACCAGGAATTCATTACAGTTTTTACATGAAGTCTGTTTTGTTCTGCACTGTTCAGTGAAGGAGGCTTGAGTGCAAAACTGTTTGTGGTAATTACAATGCTGAGGCTATAATCGCAATTGTAGTCCTGACCATCATAGCATAACTGTCATAGCATCCAAACATCCAAACATCCAAGTTCACCCCAACTCTATGTCTTTGAGCTCTCTAGATCTGCTCCCTTACGTAAGGAAAAAAAGCTATTCACAAAAAGTTTGGCTAAGCAAAGTTTTCGGCCTGGACTGAGACTCTGTCTGAGTCCCAAACACTAAAGGGTTAGCTGTTCCATAACTGTGGGGCTTGGTAAGAGAAAGCTCTTCCCCTGCTGTAGACTTCATTAATTGAGGTATACTAATTGAGGTAAACAACTTGCCTGCACCTTTTGACCGAAGTAGGCAATGCGGATCATAAAAGACCAAAAGTTCACTCAAGTACTGTGCCGCGAGACCATTCAGTGCTTTATAGGTTGATTAATAGTATTTAATAATCAATGCGGAATTTCACTGGGAGTCAATGCAATGTAGATAATATTACGAGGGGTGATGTGGCCGTATCTTCTGGTTCTAATAAGGACTCTTGCAGCTGCATTCTGGACTAACTGGAGTTTGTTTATGCTCCTACTGGAACATCCAGACAGTAAGGCATTACAGCAATCCAACCTAGAGGTGATGAAAACACAAACAAATTTTTCTGCATTGTATAGTGACCTCATTATTTCTTATCTTAGCAATATTTCTGAGATGAAAGAAGGCTATCCTCGTAATATTATCTACATGAGCATCAAATGAAAAACTGGAGTTAGTAATCGCACCAAAGTCTTTAACTGCTGCACATGAGGGAACAAAGGTCATCCAGAGTCACAATGTAATCTGAGCGCTTACTTTTAGCTGCACGTGGTCCTAGCACAAGTACTTCTGTCTTGTCAGATTTAAGTAAAAGAAAGTTAATAAGCATCCAATGTCTAATGCCTTTTACACATTCCTCAACTTTATTAACCTGCTGTCTGTCATCTGGCTTTGCTGAAACATTCAGCTTTGTGTCATCAGCATAACAGTGGAAGCTAATTCCATGTATAGGAATAATTTGACCCAGAGGTTGCATATATAAAGTAAAAAGTGGGCCTAAAACAGAACCTTGTGGAACACCAAATTGTACCTCAGTATGCACAGAGAAGTCTCCATTTACATTCACGAACTGATGCCGATCGGTCAAATAAGACCTGAGCCAGAAGAGGACCGTTCCCTTAATGCCAACAACGTTTTCTAGTCCAGGGGTCCCCAACCCCCGGTCATTTGGTACCGGGCCGCACAAAAAGAATAAATAACTTGCATTATTTCCGTTTTATTTATTAATGGAGTCTGAATGGTGTTTTGTTTTGAAAAATGACCGGATTCTCTCCATTACATCCGTCTACGATTAGCTCTTGACGCAAGTCAAGACGCTTGTCTCGGTCACGTGATGCGTTAAGGGGTAGAGCGGAACTTACTCATGCTATGTTGTTGGCGTGATGTTACCAGGATGCTGCTAATAAAGCTTCGATTTCACATTCGATTTACGTTTATTATTATATTTTTAAAATACCCCAGTTTTTATGCCAGTGATATCATTTTATTTTGTTGTATTTATCCGCCACACCTTAAAGGCCGGTCTGTGAAAATATTGTCTGATATTAAACCGGTCCGTGGCGGAAAAAAGGTTGGGGACCGCTGTTCTAGTCCATTAAGGAAAATAGTATGATCAATAGTATCAAAAGCTGAGCTAAGCTCATGCAACACGAGCAAGGAGACGCAACCCTGAGAGGCCAGTAGTAGTTCATTTACCACTTTAACCAGTGCTGTCTCTGTGCTATGATGAGACCTAAATCCTGACTGATACATTTCATAAAATTTATCCCTATGTAGGTTCGAGCATAGCTGCTGTGCTACAACCTTTTCTAAAATCTTGGAGATAAAGGGGAGAGTTTATCTTGGCCTATAGCTGGAAAATTGACAGGGTCGAGGTCAGGTTTTTTAATCAGGGATTTGATAACAGCTAGTTTGAATGATTTTAAGTGCATAGCCAGTGCTAAGGGAAGAATTGATCATATTTAGAAGGGGAATAATCTGTTTTGAAGAAACATGTAACTAAGGGATCCAGTGTTCAAGTTGATGATTTTGATGAAGAAATTAATTAAATGAGTTCGGTCTCTCTAAGGGGAGTAAAACATTCTAATCATTGATCTGATATTGCTATATTATCATCTACAGAGTTGGGTATAAAACTGTCTGGGTTTTAAATTAATAGTCTGAATTTTTTATCTAATAATTTGCCAGTGAAAAAATCTTGAAATCCTTGTTGCTATATAATGTGCATGTTTCTGTAGTGGTTTTATTCCTAGTTTATCTTGCTACAGTATTTGAATAAGAATGTTTAAGTGGTTGTGTTCTCGGAGCAGTGGCGTCGTTCTGCTGGTTGGTTTTAGACCAGGGAAAACTATAATAGTATAACGGCCCTGCTAAGTTTGGACTCTGGCTTAGGGGAATAGTGCAGGGTTAGTAACATATGATGATGATGATGATGATGATGATGATGATGATCAGCTGGGTTGGTGGAGAATGAAGAGACTCTGGAACTGGGGTACACTTAAAGGATTTATTACAATATACCCAGTTTGCACACAGAAGACACTTAAAGAATCTTTAACAGTGGCAAGCTGAAAGATAACCAATGTAGTCCCTCTTTAGGGAGAGAACTAGATGGCAAAGTAAGGAAATAACATAAGTACACTTCTACACCCTACTCTTTCTTCACCCTCTTACTTAACTGCCAAGATAACACTAGCTACTATTCTACCTTATGTATTTTCAAAGAATAATTCCTACATGAGGGTTATGTATGTGCGTGCACCTGCAGATCTGTTCATCCTCCCTAGGGTTGCACCACGTGATGTGTCACTACAATACAACACCACATAGCAAATATCAACACGACATGGGCAAACAGAACAAATAGCAGAAACAGTTAGTGCAAAGAACAGAAGCGTAGCAAAGCACACTAAACACGATCACTGAGAAAACACAAACGGAGAACTAAGCCGATAAACAGTGTGCTTTTGGCAGAGCCAAATTGGTTGGTTCTGGCAGAGGCCAGAAGTTCTCTTTGTTAATGGAGATCACCTGTATTATGTACGAGCATCCAGTTTAATGTACCGGTCATATCCAGCCATCTGTGAAATTCATGCTGCTTTTCTACTTTTCTTGTTAACGTGCTTAGGTGTGTTCCTTGGCCTGGGACTAAGTGGAATCATTCCCACAATGCACTTCACCATCGCTGAGGGCTTTGTGAAAGCAACAACAGTGGGCCAAATGGGCTGGTTTATCCTAATGGGCGCCATGTACATCACTGGAGCCGGTCTTTATGCAGCACGCATCCCTGAACGCTTCTTCCCCGGGAAATGCGATATCTGGGTAAGGCACTATTCTGGATATAGATATCTTGCTTTTGTAAACTGGTGTAAACCTTATTTCTGTGAACATCAAGTCAAACATTAAGCCATAAAACAATTCTTGTCGTAATTCGTAACCAAACTTATGACCGCATTGGAAGAACTCGTAGCTATGGCTTGACTTGAGATGTAGTCTCGAGCGCTAATGATTTTCTCGCTCTCTCTCTCTCTCTCTCTTTCTCTTCCGCTGTATCTCACTCTCACTGTATCTCTCACTTTCTCGCTGTATCTCTCTCAGTTCCAGTCTCATCAAATTTTCCACGTGTTGGTGGTGGCTGCAGCGTTTATTCACTTCTACGGCATCTCCAACCTGCAGGAGTTCCGCCACGGCCTGGGAGGAGGCTGTACAGATGACTCCCTCCTCTAAGCAACACCATCCTTCTCTCCGCTCGCTTTACACTCATCACGTCCGCACCGAACTGATGAGCGTTTTTGAACATTTCTAGATCAGTTGTGTTTGGAAAGAGCTATTGTACTCCACTGCCTACCCTGCGCTCACTGATCAAGAACTGTCCTAAGATTGTTCTCTATATTTTAAAAGGTTTATACAATCATCAATGTGTTTTATTGTTGTAATACTTGAAGACATAATAAGTAAAGCTTACTACTCAGTTAATGGAATACTCCAGTGGTTTTCAACCTTAATCTCTGTTGACTGGCATCTGTAGCATATGTGTGATTACCACAGGCAGGAATCACGACATGTTTCCCTGTAGTGAGAAACTTGTTTACTTAATGTCATAATGTTACAGCAACCTTAAGCGCTATATAAATGAAAAGCATTTTAAAGTCTTGGAGCAGTTGTACAGTACAACAAAAATAAATGTTTAAATTGCATGACTATATATATATATATATCGTAAATTCAAACCTACTGCTGTTACATTCTTCATAATAAAGTTCTTAGGATGAGACAGATGTGGGAGAATGACTTCTCAACTTGCTTACGCTTTCATGGTTTCTCTTTCATGGTTTTGTGGTATTCATGCCAAAAGGGAACTGGGGTAGTTGTGTGTTTCTGCCTATGTTGGTAAAGTAATACCACAAATTTTCCTTTCTTTTCTGCAGAAATACATTTTTGGCAACTGCCCGAGACTTCCATTATATGTGAGGTTTTTAAAGCAAAAAAAAATTTTCCCGTTCTTTTCTCAATACAGGGAAATGTATATTCTTGTTTATGGTTATTACACAAAACTACATATATGGTAGATGAGTGAGTATTTGGTTGAAAAAACATGGACAGTTTGTTTATGCATTTGTTCACAATTCAGTTTTCAAGGCACAGTCACACTGCTGGGGGAAAATTATATCTCGAGAGGCATTTAGTCATAGACCACTGAGAGTTGTGTGAGCAGTGCTACTTCTTCCTGTCTTGTTCAGTCTATACACACTGTTGGATAAATATGCTCGGGGTTTGAGAGCAGTAGCTATGTCTTTTAGGGCGGTGCAGGTATGTAGAGCTATGAGAACAGGTATAAAATATTAACGTCTTTCATCTGCTGTAAATGTTTTCATATAATAATCTGTAGAGTTTGTGACATAATGGAATTTTCCTAGATAAATTTTTAAATGTTACCTTGGTCAATGTCTGGCTTTGATTTTTCTTTTTTTTTCTTTTCTTTTTTTAAATAGAATATGCACACACTTTATCCAGTTTAGTGAACTTCCTGATTTAATAGTTGCACATCAATTTGTGTTGTCATTGTGTTGTTGGTTTTTTTTTTTTTTTTGTTTTTTTAAAAGGGGTATCAGAAAGCCCAAATTTGCATCTTGTTACTAATGCTACTGTCACATTCTCCTATTTTGTTTATGAAGTGATAATATGCCTCCACAGTCTCCACTAACATGACCTATTTTGCTAATCTAGCTACTTCTATTTTTCCAACATTTCCATCTTTTGTAAAATTATAAGTAATGCAAGTCAGCAGCTATTGCCTAATCAGATATTACTAAAAGAAGGATAAAAAAATTTTGTTTCCCCTGAAATGTTCCAAGAACAGATATTTTTTTAGATACATTTGGTTTTCCAGGAAAGTTTTCATTATGAAAATATATCATTTGCATTTTGTTGCACATGGTTCAGAGAACATTCTAGTCACCTTTTAAATAATTTGAACCTCTCTGGAACCGTGTGATAACCTGTAATGATTTAGAGAATATTCCCTCAATGCTCTGGTGACCTTCACATAATTTTACACAGTTATCAGGAACCTTGAACTAGCCTGGAATGGTTTGGAAAACGTTCCTCTAATGTTAGAAGAACATGCTGAACCATCCATATACAAACCCGTTACTATACTGATACAAACCTGCTTGGAAATCATAATGTTCTCATTAACTCTGTATATAATAAAACAGGACAGATACAGTTGCTTTCTGATAGATTAGGCTATGTTAATACATGTCATATAATCAGGGATGAGAGGCTTACTTTAAAAATGTATTCTGTTACAGTTACAAATGACTTCATAATAAATTTAATCAGTAACATAATCCAAGTATCACAATATGAAAGTAATGTAATCTGATTATTTTTTGATTACTTCAAGGTCACATATGTAAAAGTCAAGAGAAAAGCAATAAGATCTACAATACATTTACTTAGAGCCTAAAAACATGGGGGAGGGGTTTTGGGTAGCTCATTCCATTATGCTCATCATGTGAAATTATTATTATTATTATTATTATATGAAATATATATGCAATATCATATGCAACAGCGTTACATAATCAGGATACAAAAAACTGGTAACTGTAATTTGTTACAGTTGCATCAAAAAACAAAGTAATCAGATTACAGGTACATTTTGTCAAAAAAATAAAAAAATTGGAATACTATCAGGATTACGATTTTACAATTTTTCACTTAAAAGCAAAGAAATTAATCTTTTGACAGAACACAATTAGACAGCTGCTTGGTTATAATTCTGGTTCTCTCTTACCAGTCGTGGCTCACATCAGCAATCTCCTGGTGCCCACACAAAGTTAATTTGGTAGAAATGAACACAAATTGTTCACTGAAATGCTTTTGTTAGGGTGATCAGATAATCTCTTTTTTCCTGGACATGTCCTCTTTTTCGGACCTTAAAAATGCGTCTAAATTTGAGAAAATGTCCGGGATTCGGCATTAGTTTCATTATGATGTGCTTATGGTCTAATACTGTATCAGGTGTGTGCATGTTTGCATTGCTTTAACCCCTCTCTGTAATTCCCGCCTTCTCACACCCCAATTGGTCGATTCTAAAAGGCTTGCACAACTATTGGCAAAATTCCTGCCTCTCAATCATTACCACAAGAATGTAGGGAAGGGAAAAAATGTTAAATGTGAGCAGAGTGAAACCAATTATTTTATATATATATATATATATATATATATATATATATATATATATATATATATATATATATATATATATATATATATGATGCTAATAGTGTGTCTTGTTCAGTGTATTAAAGTCTGTATTTCTAGAAATACTGTTTTGAACGCTATTAAGATGGCACCCTCACCCCACCCCACCCCTTCTGAAATAAATGTATAATGCTGTCCTGTTTTTTGAAAACCAAAATATAATCACCTAACTTTTGTGATGTACCACATCAGGGACGGTGATTTTTTTATGTATTTGTTCATCTATTTATTTACTTCAAACGACAACAAATCCAACATGTTTTTAAGCTCTAAATAAAAGTATTGTAGATCATATTGCTTTTCTCTTGACTTTATTTACATGTTTATTTATTTACATACATAGTTTATTACATACATTGAAATAATCCAAAAATAATAAGATTACATTACTTTCATATTGTGATACTTGGATGACGTTACTGATGACATTTTTTTATGAAGTCATTTATAACTGTAACAGCATATTTTTAAGCCCTCCCAACCCTGCTGATTTGGATACAAAATGGATACAAAAATGAAACATTATATTGTTGTTTTGTCTTTGAATGATAGGATTGAAACTCCTTCTCCCACCTAACTAGCTGGCTTCAATCACAAAATACAAACACATTGTATGTTTAACCTGTGAAAAGTGATCTTATTTTGTGATTTCCTTATATTTTGCCAACCATTCTTGTGCCCAAAACAAGAATGGCTGTTAACAAAACAAAAAAAAAAGTTGACGCTCCTAATAAAATCAGTCTGAGTCCCAGTGAGTGTGGACTGGTGTAGGCACGAGACATTTACATTCAATATATCCAAAGGTAGGTGGTGGGATTGTACAACAAAGAAGAATCATTACAAGGCTAAAAGCAGGACATACTAGACTTAATGAATCATTGGAGTTAACAGGGAAACACCTGTGTAACTAAGGGAATGTGTAACTAAGAAAGAAGCAACGTCATACAGCAGTGTAGAGAAAAGAGGCCTCAAATTTGTAAAAGGATGTAGAAGAAGGGAATGTTTTAATGTTATAATTCGAATGGTTCTTGAACTTTTTGAAGAACACGTGATTATATCATAGGATTTGATATACAAGATGTGCTTCATACTGCAGCATAGAACATCTATCCATCCATCCATCTTCTACCGCTTCATTCATTCTTCAGGGTCGCGTGGAACCTGGATCCTAAGCATAGACATGCGTAGCCAATTAAACTTTATAGCAAACTGCCCCGAAGAGGGCGCTAGCGCAACTAATAGGATGTAAAGCGCCAAGAAAGGCAAGAAGAAGAAGAACGCCCTCTCGAATATGGCGGTGAATTTATTTATTTAATTAATTATTTGTTTATTTATTTTTATTGTAATTCAAGAATTAACACAGGCAGTACATGTTAACAAATGTCGTAAGAAAATATACATAGTTTAACACAAAATAATAGTTTTTTTTGTTTGTTTTGTTTTTTTTTTTTTACAAGTAAATTAAGATCCTAGATCAAATTACAAAGTCTTCTGGCCATTTTTGTTTTAACATTTCAGAGATTTATTTATTTATTTATTTAAAATATTTTGAAACACATGTAACAATGGTTTAGATTTAAGGCATTTGTGAGTATAAAACTTCCTTAAAATAAAAGAAGGTATTTCACACAAACTAAGTATGGCCATCTTCCATTAATACACCAAATACTGTTCTAGTGAATAGAGTTAAGCAACGAATCTAGTGAACAGAGTTAAGCAATTAATCTGAGAATAGATTTAAGCAATTAATCTAGTGAATAGAGTTAGGCAAATAATCTAGTGAATACAGTTAAGTAACAATCTAGAGAATCGGGTTAAGCAAATAATCTAGTGAATAGAATTAAGCAAATAATCTAGTAAATAGAGTTAAGTAACGAATCTAGTCAATAGAGCTAAGTAACAAATCTAGTGAACAGAGTTAAGCAATTAATCTGAGAATAGATTTATCAACGAATCCAGTGAATAGAGGTAAGCAATGAATCTGAGAAAAGCGTTTTAGCATATAGTACATAGTCTGCCCCATTACAGTATAATGAGGGTGTTGAGGTGCCCTGTGGAAGATGGCGGTAAACTCCACACGTCTGGTCTCCGCCTTCATCTCGTTCCGTAGTGACGTGCAGTGTTTTGGCTGAAGAGAAGTTGCAGCTCAGTCCTCTATCACTTGAACCAACTCGTCTTACTTGGAATTCTCCCCGGGAAAAGTTTACAGAACCGAGCGAAGAACACGCGCGCGCCTTTCTTTTCGCGGTGGTGTTGTTTGATCTCGCTCGTTCCTTCAGCACAGGATGAGTCGTGCTGGAGTATGAAGCTACTTGGGCGGATGGTGTAGCGCTCTAACGCTCAGCTACATTTACACCGAGAGAGAGAGAGAGAGAGAGTGTGTGTGTCCCTGCTCTTACTGGTGTGTATATAACTAATGTGGGGGTGAGGTTTATTCGTGTGATGACCACAGTGTAGCTGTTAAAGATTAACCTTTTATTTGAATAGTAGCCATGGTTACATTAGACACTAATGTGGTACATGTAGATGGCTAATAACAGGCTAGCTAGTAGCGGCATGTAGGCTGGCAGGCAGGTTTAGCTAACAGGCTAACCAGGTGTCTAGTAGAGACACGACCTGCTGTGTGACTAACTGTTAGCCGAGCTGCTTCCACTCAGCACTGTTGACTGTTTAGAACTAGCAAATGTCTGCTAATTGTGTCATTTGCGCCATGGTGAAGCCTCAGGCCTTGGGAAAAAAAATATCTGTGAAATTAACGTCATGGGCTTAATATAAAACGGTATACACTTAAATGGCTTCAGAGTAGTATTCAGAGTAGCCAGCTTACTAGCTAAGTCAGGACAGACTATTAACATAACAAAAAAAAACTATCTTATTAAAAAATATATATTTTTTTTTTTTTTTCCTTCCCCCCCCTTTTTTTTTTTTTTTTTTTTCTTTTTTTTTTTTTTTTTTGTGCCCCCCTTCTCTTTTTTTTTTTTTCCTTTTACCAAAAAAAGGAAAAAAAAAAATAAAATAATAAATTAATAAAATAAACTTTTTTTTTTTATTTTTTATATTTTTTATATTTTATATTTTTTTTTTTTTTTTTTTTTTTTTTTTTTTTTTTTTTTTTTTTTTTTTTTTTTTTTTTTTTTTCCTTTTTTTTTTTTTTTTTTTATTTTTTTTTTCTCTCTCCCCCTCTCTTCCTCCCCTTTTTCTTTTTTCAATTTTTTTTTTTTTTTTTTTTTTTTTTTTTTTTTTTTTTTTTCCCTTTTTTTTTTTCTTTTTCTTTTTTTTGTTTTTTTTTTTTTTTTTTTTTTTTTTTTTTTTTTTTTTTTTTTTTTTTTTTTTTTTTTTTTTTTTTTTTTTTTTTTTTTTTTTTTTTTTTTTTTTTTCTTTTTTTTTTTTTTTTTTTTTTTTTTTTTTTTTTTTTTTTTTTTTTTTTTTTTTTTTTTTTTTTTTTTTTTTTTTTTTTTTTTTTTTTTTTTTTTTTTTTTTTATTTAAATTTTATCTCTATCTCTTTTTTTTTTTTTTTTTTTTTATTTTTTTTTTCCTTTTTTTCTTTCTTTCCCTTTTTTTTTTTTTTTTTTTTATTTCACTTGCACTTATCTGTATTCATATAGCATGTTGAACTCTACTCTTTTTTTTCAATAATATTTGTACAGATCAGTCAGCCTTTTTACCCTGACATGTTATTTTTATTTTATGGACGCAGATCCATATCATACTTCCATCATCCTGCACTGCCTGTGGAAGTGTCGCTCCTCTCCGTCGCCTGTTGTCATGGCGCCCAAGGATATCATGACCAATTCCCATGCCAAGTCCATCCTGAATGCCATGAACGCCTTGAGGAAGAGCAACACTCTGTGTGACATCACCCTGAGAGTGGAGAACACAGACTTCCCTGCCCACCGTATCGTACTGGCTGCCTGTAGTGATTACTTCTGTGCCATGTTCACCAGTGAGGTAAGCACAGAGGTATATTGGTATATTGACCCTGTGTTGCAGCGTTGAACTTGTCTGAAATGACTAGTGTTGGGGCTTTAATGTGTAGTCTATTTAAGGCAATATAATTCTGCCACATTCGTAACTGTTTCACCTCTTCTAACCACTAGGGGTGGTGAGAATCTCCTAGATGTTGTGTGCTCATGGGCATGCATGCTGAGACTTTGTAGCTGCAGTTCACACAGTTTTTGCTATATTACACCCCGCTCTCATACAGCCATAGTTCCCCTTCTTCTCAACTCGTACACAAACCTCACGTTTACCCTATAGAGCTATCTCCATAGCGGCTTTTGAATATAATACCGATAACAGCTACAGGTAATCTGTCCTCCATAGCAAGCAATAGATTCCTATCACCTCCCATCTGTGTGTTTGTTTGTTTTTTCATACTTTAATAGTGTTTCCTGGGGAACACTACAGTACTCTGTGGCACCCCTGAGAACCCAAACAGCTTGATAGTCATAAATGCCCATGTCCAGCAACAACTGATGAGCGTAATAAGAAACCAAGAAAACACTTGGTTGATAGAACCCCAGTTGCATAAGTAAGTAGACAAAAGTTTGTCTGTGCTTAGAAAAGACTAGGAACCCTGTTTACTATAAACTTCAAATGGAAGCCTAAGGCCGTTATTGGGGAATCGATAAACATAATCAAATATGTGACTGTACAGCAGGGATTGGAAAAACAAGTAATGCATCAGTGCAGAAATTATAATTGGACTTTTAATTCTGTGTATATATTTTTTTTTTTTTAAAGTCCTCTGTATTAAACATGGTAATATTTATTTTTTTTACTCAATTTTTTTTTTAATTTTTTAGCTTAGTGAACTAATTTGAGTAACATGGCGAAAAAATAACTTGTTGACAGATTATGGTAGGATCTCGTATTCATAAACACTGTGAATATGGTAACAAGACTAATAATAATAATACATTCTATTATTAAATATAATTCTATTTATTATACTATGATATAATGACCGGCTATATTGCTAATACAATATAATATATATATATATATATATATATATATATATATATATATATATATAATCACACACACAAAAAGCATTCACAATTTTGTATACGGGTGCTTTTAGATTCCACTGTGTTTGTTTAGCAAATGACATGCAAAGTGGGTCTTTTTCAGCTATCCAAGACAGCCTAGAGAAATGTTTTGTGGGTCTGTGTTGTATGAATGAATGTAACCTGTAGAAAAGTGGTTAAAGCTCAGTCATGATTCATAGCTTTATACTCTGTCTAGTTGACCCACTTTTCTAGATCTTGCCATTCATGCATTCGAGAACAATGCAGGTAGGGTTTAGGAGTTTTACGTGAGGTTTAGGGGTATTAGTAATGCATTAGGCCAGAGCTTTAAAATGTGCTTGTTTTCTTTCCTTAAAATGTGGACCAACAATTGACTTACCCTTTCATATCAAATTTCAGATGTAGTCCCCAAAAATCATCCCACTATTACTCATTTTTCAACGCAACTGACACAAATTTTCCAGAAATGGAAAGGTACCAAAAATGGTCATTGTACAGCGAAACCGGAAAACATAAACTCCTGTCTTGATGACTTTCCTGTGCTGTGTAACTTTACAAAGCACTGTGATCGTTACAAAGTGCTTACAACCGAAACGGCTTCCATAAATCAGTCTGTGCAGGATTTTGCAGAGGTTTTTTTTGGGATTGTTGCAGCCAAAATGTTTGATTTTGTTGCGGTTGTGATTCAGCTTGCATGGTTTTTTTGTGCTTTCTTTTGCGGAAAACTACTTTTTTGGCGAATTGGCGAAATTGCAATAGCATGAAATTGTTATGCATGGTCTTCTTTCGCAGTGATGTTTGTTGATAAATGAGACCCTTTAGCGAAGAGCGCTTTGGCTGAATGCGCATTGATGTCCCATCACACATCTTGGCCAAAACTTGTGGTCATTTTGAAAAATTGCAAGCTCCTTGGAATATAGTGACGTTTGCTTGGTTTTGCGTTAATTTCCGTAATCGCAAAATCCTGGCGGGACAGTGTTCTACAAAAATAATGCACATCATCTGACCTATCAGATTGGGGAATTAATCCAACCATGCTGCGGTATAAGTAGCTATAACATATGTATGTTCTACCAACTGCCCTCTCTTCTTTCCCACTTCTAGCTGGCAGAGAAAGGGAAGTCCTTTGTGGATATTCAGGGTCTCACAGCCTCCACCATGGAGATTCTGTTGGACTTTGTTTACACCGAGACGGTGTTGGTTACTGTAGAGAATGTGCAGGAGCTGCTTCCTGCTGCCTGCCTGCTCCAGCTAAAAGGTAAACACTAACAAAATGGTCTCGAGGTCATGTGACAGGAACATTGCCCACCACACATACCTTTGGTTGTGCTGCTGGTGCTTATACCTGTCAGTACAAGACGACTCTGTACTGTTAAAACCATGTTAGGCAGAACCTATCATTGCTTTTCCCGCCTGAGTGCATGCACCAGATGTCTGAATATACACAAGTTTTATTGCAATCTAAACAAGCAGTGAGGGGAATGCCAACATTTGACATGAGATATAGACAAGGATTTTTCCCCACATAACACTGCAGTATGAGGCAATAGTAATTTGTTTATTGATTTTTCGGCATTATTACAGGTTCTTAAAGATGCTCATCGATGAAGAACACTGAATTAAATTGCTGTTACAATAAAATGTCATTACTAATTAAACCACAATTTCAAATAAACCACATTTGAAAATATACAGTATTAAGATATAATCATTACTAATCTAACATCAAACATCCCATATTACAAAGTTAATTTCTAAAATTCAGAAGTCTGCACATATAGGGAATGAGTGATCTCTGATATCGCTCAGTTCGACATCTTGGGATTGTCAGTTTATTCGAGTTCCTTGTCTGGTGACCTGTAAGCTCCTCCATGAGGGGGGGGTGTAGCCTGTCTCTGAAATTATACTTGAATACCTTTCTGGCATAGTCGAGACAAAGTTTAACTCGTTTCTCTGCTACAGTGCAAAGTCCAAGTAGACACAGAGCATCTGGGTACCCTAAATACATTTTGATCATGTATACTTTTACAGACCCATTTCTGCACACTTTCCAGCCTTTTAACTTGATCTGCAGTCAAAGAACTGTGCCAAACTGGAACTGCATTCTCCAGCACAGGGCACACATACCCTGTATAGATGGTAACCAGTTCAGGGTCTCGGACACCGAATTTCTTTAACAATCCGAGAACAAATAGCTTTTTTTTTTTTTTTTGGCCGTAGTCAACATGCGATCCACTTGACTTTCCTATCTCAACTCACCCTGGACGGTGACCCCCAGAACTTTAACAATGTCAAAGACTTTCGAGACGTTCTGTTCAATAAAGAGTAACGGCCAAGCCGGTCGGTACCTGTCTCACACTTGTGACGTGTGAAACCGTGCATTTCGTTGGGTCAAGTTTAATTTTGTGCTCCTCTACCCAAACATCAAGAACTTTCAGTGTCTGTTGGAGGGTATAGGGAAGTCCTGTGAGCCATGGACATGTCATCCACATATTTCCAATGCTCTATTTCACCCTAGAGAGCACAGTTGATCAGTGCTAGGAAGATTACAGGCCCTAATATAGTTCCCTGTGTGACCACATGAGTGGTATTCCCAGTCAGAAATATATCCTGGATAACGCACTTTCTGACGACGGTTGGTCATAAATCTACAAATCCATGGAGTAAGGCCAGGTCTCACTCCAAGATCAAGAATGCACTGTACTGCTACCGTATGGTCTACCACATCAAATGCCTTGGCAAAATCAGTTGTGATTTAATGTGCGCACTGAACTCTATACATTGCTGGCCTTATACGCAAAATCCGTGGTTGATTGTGTGTTGTGGAATGGTTTTGTCAACTGCCAAACTGCATAGGATATAGATTTACGGATTTTATAGATTTACGGATTTACGCAAGTATTCAAGGTGAATTCTGGCTTGTTTAATGCCATGACTACATTTTGAAAAATGCACCTACTAAGGGCTGTAGAGATTTTCTGATTTTGAAATGGGATGTATTTGCAATATTTATTATTTTGCTATACGTAACGTTTAATTCCACATAGCATGTCCTCTATAAAATGGGTATGTAAATGTGTCTGACAGATTTATCTCCTAAGCAACATGCATTATAACACGTTAGCTTTCCAAGTACAAGTTTATGATAATCAGTGACCAAAATGTGCAGGCCCATCGTAATGTATATTCATGTTTTGTTCCTACTATATTTCTTTCCTGCATTCAGTGTGTCAAAATCTATAGTACAAATTTTTGGTGCTGTGACACGGCCCGACAGTTTAGAAACAGTAGCCGTTCAAGTGGCGTTATTATTCACACGCACAAATCTTTCGATTTAAAAGCGATGTTCACTAGACAGCACATCAAAGCCAAAATATCCCTGTCTGTCAGGTTTCCAAATTGAAATATAAAATGTTTAGTGATGTCTATGCACAGCAAGATTAAACGCTGTGTTCCTCTTAAAACGTTCCTCTTTTGTCATGATTGTTCGGCTGCTTCTCAAATCAAAAACTCCGACCTCACTTTCAAACGTATTTACAAATCTAGACCATCCAGAAGACCTTTCACTGGGTTTGAAGGCGACATGAGAGGTTTTTAAATTTCAAACAGTAACTGTAATAGGAAAACCAGATAGTTTTAGTGCTGGTCTACAATAGTACACGTGTCTGTTTGTTTTGTTAAATTACACTAGTGCAGCTTGTGCAGCTAGGATGGTGAAAAAGATTGAAATGGCACATATTAATTGACTCATCTAAATATGACTCCCAGAATTAGCACACACAATCCGTCATCAAAATTTCTAATATTCATTTGTAAAATAATTGAATGAAACAAACCATGACCCCAATGAGTTTCTCTCATGACCCCCATTTGTAAATCTAGTGTGACCACGTTTAGGAACCCCTGATATGGTAGAATTAAAGTAAGACCTGACAGTCACTCTGTCACCTTTTATTACAATGCACTGAAACGGCTTTACTACTAGTGTTTTGGAACCTACTAGCAATGGTAGCCACAGTTCTCTGCACTAGTTAAGCATTTTAATTAGTTGCAAGTATGCATATTGGTCTACAACCTTGATTGAAGGTTGTTTGAAACTGCGTTTATCTGCTGATTCTAAATTGCAGTGCACACCAGAATGAATTCAGCATTGCCACTGAACGCATCACATACTGAAGCTAAGAGCTGCATCAGTGAGTGCTTAAAGGCCAATGTAGTCCATGTCCTCTTCTCCTCTATGTTTCATTTAGTGGTGAACAGAATAGTATCTCATAGCATGCCAAACCTTGAGGCAGATAGGCGACAATAGCACAACACCACACTGAGTTTCAGCCAGGAACAAAAATCTTGAGCTACAGTAGGCACAGGCGCACTCAAACTGAAGAGTTTAAGATAGTAAAAACATCTGGTTCTGTCAAGTTTCAGTGATCTTATATGTTTGATGTTTAACAATATATAAACTTTTTTTTTCTCTTATTCATTCTATGTATATGCTGGCACGAAATTAAGGAGTGGCTCTTAATTTCACTGTGCATGTGCATAGTGACAATAAAGGCATTCATTCATTCATTCATAAACTGTGCCTGTGTGCTGCAAAAAAATGCTGCACAGCTAGAGGTATGAGTAAAGCTTTTATTAACCAGTGTAATCACTTAATTAAGAAAGTACATCGAAAAGCAAGGTTTTTGGTTCTGGTTTTGAAGAGACGTCAGGCCTTAGTGCTGCCACTTTAAGGGGAAAATGGCAGCCACATGGTACTCAGTTGCTTGCTGGAGGTGATCTGTTTGCACAAAGCTCTTTGTTGTTCTGAAGCACAGGGCCACTCTGCATGATTGAGTTCAGCACAAGTCTGTGCTTGTGAGTAAACAACAGGAAATGACCCAGTGCAGGCTATCTTTATTGTTTAGCTGCCAGTCATTTGCATGTTGAAATTGTGAGACGTTTGCCTTCCTCGTGAAATTATTCTGTTAATTCCACATGGAATTATTATACCATCAGGTCCATAAGTATTTGGACAACTACGCAGTTTTCGTCATTTTGCCTCTGTACACCACCACAATGGATTTGAAATGAACCAATTAAGATGTGATTGAAGTGTAGACTTTCAGCTTTAATTCAAGGGATTTAACAAAAATATTGTATTAACTGTTTAAGCATTACACCCATTTTTCAACCCTCCATTTTCACAGACTCAAAAGTAATTGGACCAACAAACATAATCATACATATGAGGATTATTTTTTATATTTGGAAGCAAGTCCTTTACAGTCCATGACTGCCTGAATTCTGTAACCCATGGACATCATCAGATGCTGATTTTCCTCCCTTGAGATGCTTTGCTAGACCTTTAGTGCAGTGACCTTTGGTTGCTGATGGTTTGTGGGTCTTTCTGCCTTCAGCTTTGTCTTCAGAAAGTGAAAAAGGTGCATTTGGGTTGAGGTCATCAGACATTTAAGAACATTTAATTTCTTTGCCTTAAGAAACCCTTTGGATGCTTTCACTGTACATTTTAGGTGTTTATCCATCTGTACTGTGAAGCACCATCCTATCAGTTGTGCAGCATTTGACTGAATCTGAGAAGAAAGTATAGCTCTGTATGCTTCACAATTCATCCTGCTACTTTTATTAGTAGTCACAGCATTGATAAACACCAGTGACCAGGTTCCATTGGCAGCCATACATGCACATGCCATAACACTTCCTCCACCATGTTTGACAGATGATGTGCTCTGCTCTGGATCATGAGCCCTTCTCCATACTCTTCTCTTCCCATCATTCTGGTACAAGTTAATCTTAAAGGTAAAGTTAAGAAGTTAATTAAAGATAATGTTGTTTTTTTGTTGTTGTTTTTTTAAGCAAGGCTAGTCTGGCCTTTATGTTCTTGAGTGTTACCAGTGGTATTTACATTCATGAAGGTATCTCATGATCTTAGACTTTGACAACGATACACCTACCTCCTCCAGAATATTCTTGACTTGGCTAGGGGTTTTTCGTCAACAAGGAAAAAATTCTGCATCCATCTACTTTAGTTATCTTCTGTAGTCTTCCAGGCCTTTTGGTGTTGCTGAGCTCACCGGTGCTTTTCTTCTTTTTAAGAATGTACCAGTGAAATAAAAAATTTAAAAAAGGCTGTAATTCCTAAACAGTTGATGCAATGTTTTTGTCCAAATACTTATGGACCTGACTGTGTGTTACTTAGTTCAGTGAAGGTGAAGTGGTAAACAGTCTCACTTAAAATTTGAACATCACTTGAAATACACAAATCGCATGCCTTTTTGTTTTTAATTAAGAAAAGGAAATATTTTTCTAATATTCATATAAAAAATATAATGGATGTTACAAGCACAAAAAAGTCGCCATTAGTTATTTGACTTTAGTACATTTAAGAGCATTTGGCACTTGCCTCTGCTGATTTATGTTCTCTTGGAAAGGCCTCATGAGTTTACTTGTGTAAATACTGCACGCAGTGAATAATGCATTTGTTTTATTTTTGATATACTGCCAGCCTGGGCACTATGTTGTGGGCTCAGGTTTTCATTGGTTTTCCTTGCCGTGTCTAGAATAGGGCTTTTGGACATGCTTGTGGTTATTTGTATTCAATTATGTATGCCTAGCAATAATTGAACACTACGTATGAATTAGTAAACAGTCATATAGTGAAACTCTACCCAAGAATGATTCTTCTCTGTCCTTCTTAACATAACACTCTTTTTGTGCATCATTTTTCTCACTCTTCTTTCTCATTCTTGCGTTCTTATCCTCTTTTGTGTTCTGATTACTAATGTATATATATATATATATAAATATATATATAAATATAATCTATACTCTTACTTTTTATTCCTTTTTCTTCAGGTGTGAAGAGGGCTTGCTGTGATTTTCTCAACAGTCAGCTAGACCCGACCAACTGTCTGGGTATCCGAGACTTTGCAGACACTCACAACTGCGTGGACTTGATGCAGGCAGCAGAGCTTTTCTCGCAGAAGCACTTTTCCGAGGTGGTGCAACATGAAGAGTTCATGCTCCTCAGTCAGAGCGAAGTGGAAAAGCTCATCAAATGTGATGAGATTCAGGTAGGGTATACTCAGCATGTGCATCTGAAAAAGTTTTGAGACCACACCTACAACTGCTGTATTAATTTTAATCATCGGATTTAAACCTAGGATTAGCCATGACAAGTTTATTGCTGATCCATGTAAAACTCATGAATCCAGCCACTGGACCATTTTAAAAACTGCTTCTCATTCTTTAATTATGTAATTGTTCCATTTGGCCTACACATGGATTGCTAACCCTTTGCTTAAGTTGTTGGGGAAAGAAGAACCCTTCCTGCTCAGTGGCCCATTGTTAAATTTATTTAAGTAACGTAATTCTCTGACTATTCAGTGCACCTGAATATAAGCCGCACCCGCTAATTTTAAAAAGAAAAACAATTTTGTAAATACAGGTGCTGGTCATATAATTAGAATATCATAAAATTTATTCATTTCAGTAATTCCATTTAAAAAGTGAAACTAGTATAATGTATACATTCATTACACACAGACTGATATATTTCAAGTGTTCATTCCTTTTAATTTTGATGATTATAACTGACAACGAATGAAAACCCCAAAATCAGTATCTCAGAAAATTAGAATATTACTTAAGACCAATACAAAAAAAGGATTTTTAGAAATGTTGGCCAACTGAAAAGTATGAACATGAAGTTTGAGCATGTACAGCACTCAATACTTAGTTGGGGCTCCTTTTGCCTGAATCACTGCAGCAATGCGGCGTGGCATGGAGTCGATCAGTCTGTGGCACTGCTCAGGTGTTATGACAGCCCAGGTTGCTCTGATAGTGGCCTTCAGCTCTTCTGCATTGTTGGGTCTGACGTATCTCATCTTCCTCTTCACAATACCCCATCGATTTTCTATAGGGTTAAGGTCAGGCGAGTTTGCTGGCCAATTAAATACCATGGTCCTTAAACCAGGTACTGGTAGCTTTGGCACTGTGTGCAGGTGCCAAGTCCTGTTGGAAAATGAAATCTGCATCTCCATAAAGTTGGTCAGCAGCAGGAAGCATGAAGTGCTCTAAAACTTCCTGGTAGACGGCTGCGTTGACCTTGGACCTCAGAAAACACAGTGGACCAACACCAGCAGATGACATGGCACCCCAAACCATTACTGACTGTGGAAACTTTACACTGGACTTCAAGCAACGTGGATTCTGTGACTCTCCTCTCTCCCTCCAGACCTTGATTTCCAAATGAAATGCAAAATTTACTCAGAGAACATAACTTTGGATCACTCGGCAGCAGTCCAGTCCTTTTTGTCTTTAGCCCAGGCGAGACACTTCTGACGCTGTGGCTTGACACAAGGAATGCGACAGCTGAAACCCATGTCTTGCATATGTCTGTGCGTGGTGATTCTTGAAGCACTGACTCCAGCTGCAGTCCACTCTTTGTGAATCTCCCCCACATTTTTGAATGGGTTTTGTTTCACAATCCTCTCCAGGGTGCGGTTATCCCTATTGCTTGTACACTTTTTTTCTACCACATCTTTTCCTTCCCTTTGCCCTCTATTAATGTGCTTGGACACAGATCTCTGTGAACAGCCAGCCTCTTTAGCGATGACCTTTTGTGTCTTGCCCTCCTTGTGCAAGGTGGCAATGGTCGTCTTTTCGTCTGCTGTCAAGTCAGCAGTTTTCCCCATTATTTTTGTGCCCCCAAAAAAAAAACAAAGACAATTTATATTTTTTTTGTTTGTTTTTTTTTTTTTTTTTTTTTTTTGGGTGATAGTGCCTTCTATATTATATATTTTTTTTATTTTCTATTTTTTTTTTTTTTTTTTTTTTTTTTTTTTTTTTTTTTTTTTTTTTTTTTTTTAAAATAAAAAAAAAAAAAAAAAAAATATTTTAATTTAATTTAATTTTAATAATTTATTTATTTTTTTTATTTTTTTTTATTTAAAAAAATAATTTTAAAATTTTTATTTTTTTAATTTTTTTATATAAAATCCCACCCCCTCATAAACACCTATCCTTTTTCTTATCCCCCTTTTTTTTTTTTTCATATAAAAAACATAAAAACAAAAACAAAAAAAAAAAAACAAAAAAAAAAAAAAAAAAAAAAAAACAACTAAAAACAAAAAAAATGAACTAAGCTAAATAAACCAACTAACCTAAACATTCACTAGGACATGAAACAAAGACTCTCTCTCTCTCTCTCTCTCTCTCTCTCTCTCTCTCTATATATATATATATATATATATATATATATATATATATATATATATATATATATATATATATATATATATATATATATATATGCTATAAGATATGCTATAAGCTACTAGGCTACAGGCTAAGCTATGCTATAAGCTAGCTAGCCTTGACATGAACTCAGACATGGCTAGGAAACATGAACAAGAACTAAGACACATGGCATGAAAAAAGACTCTATACTATATTCGCTATCTAATTCTAACTCTATATCTAATTACCCGCGTTGTGTGTGTCATGGCTCCCGGTATATATACACACCAGCCAAACTGCTAACAGCTGCGGGCAATACCAAAACACACGTGACAAGATGGAGCGGAGACATGACGTCACCATTATGCATTTCTTCGTGTGTTTTCCCTGATGAGGGGGTGTGCATGAAGATCAAAACGACTGATCTGAAGAATGTACTGTGAGCGCGTTAGATTTAATTCAAACAGTGTCATTGGTCCACTGTGACCTGTTGGGTAATTTCATTTGTCCGATGTGACGAGGGTAAATGTTTTGGCGGCATGAAACTCGTTAGCCCGTAAAAATCCGTAAATTAGCCGCATCAATGTTTAAGCCGCAGTGTGATTGGGGATAGTGGAACTGTTTGTAAATCAGAAGACTAGACATGACTCTGAGATGCTTAATAAGTAAGTGTTAACGGCAAATTGTAGAAGTTGAGTTATTGTAAATTGTAGAGTTGATTAAAGTCCATGAAACGTTTGATGCGTGAAATTTATACCGTAGGCGGTTTTGGTCATTATCTGTTCTGAAGCTGTGCGGTTTATGATGACGGTTATTTATGACGGTTGAGACATTTGAGCTGGCACATACTTGCCCCATTATAAACCACACATATGCACACAAACAGGTAGCCAGTTCAGGCCAGTTTGTCAGTGTGAGGTGATGGATAGGGTCCTCAAGTTTGAATCTGCTTGTCTGTGGTATTAAAAAGTACTCATTCTAGCATGAAATTCAAGTGTGAGCCTGTTGTAAATCTACTTAATTACCCCCTGTGTTCAGCCCATTTCCCTCTTTTGTAAAGTATTCCAGTCACAAAGTGCTAACTTTTCATTTCTTTCTCTTAGTACTGTTCTCTTCTCCTCTGATGAAAGCATAATTGTAATTGCTTAGTTAAGATTTATAGGCTTCAGTATTAATCAGAAAGATATTTTGTTTTTCCATATCATCACTAGAATTGCTATGTATATCGGACAGCCTGAAAACATGTTGGCATACAGTTTTCATTATTTTGATGCAAAGTTAGTCTTGTGAACTTTTTATGCCAGGTACTGCCTTGTGTTTATGCTTGCTTTCAAAAATAAAACTATGCAGTATCATTGCGCCATGGTTTTAAGATTGTTTCTCTCAGCGATCTTGGTACATTTACTTTAATTTGTTTCGTGTGTGTGTGTGTGTGTGTGGACTCAGGTGGACTCTGAGGAGCCAGTGTTTGAGGCGGTGTTAAATTGGGTAAAGCACAACAGGAAGGAACGAGAGCCATACCTGGCGGACATGCTGGAATACGTGCGCATGCCTCTGCTCACGCCGCGCTACATCACTGACGTCATTGACTCTGAGGTCAGATTCTCTTCCAGGTTTTTAATCATTTCCACCAGTTCCTGCAGTCCTCACACTTCATCGTCTTAGACCAGTGGTCCCTTACACATTCCCAAATGAATATTAATAATCGTGAAAAATATTACAGGCACCTAGTACAGTGGTAAGTGATTGGGGGAATGTGTGATCTGCCCTACAGTGACTCGATGCCTGCATGTCCTGAAAATCTGTTTAAAATTAAATTTCATGAATTAAAGGCTTTAATACGTACCTGTTGTTGACAGAGATGCTAGAGAACAGCACACGTTCAAGCCGATTAAAACTTGTTTTGAGCAACACCACCTTTATGGAGACCAATTTTTTTTTTTTTATGGATGACTTATTTTGAAGTGTGTTTTATATTTAGAAAATAATAACTACATATTAGTTTGCAAAAATACAATTACATTCAACTGGCTTTTGACAATACTGGCATACACCCTGTAATGATAGTGTAATCAGTTGTGTGATTAGTTGTGAGTGGTTTTGTCATGACAATATGCCTGTTGTTTTTGTTTTGGTTTTTTCCCCATCTTTAGCCTCTTATTCGTTGTAGCTTAGCCTGCAGAGACCTTGTGGATGAAGCCAAGAAGTTTCACCTAAGGCCTGAGTTACGCAGTGAGATGCAGGGGCCTCGAACGCAACCCAGATTAGGTCGGCTTCTACACCCAGCTCTGCATCATTCAACAGAGAGTTTCTTTAAAAGCAGAATAAACTTGTATATACACCTATAGAATGGACACTTGACCATCAATCTCGTATGTAGACCTTCACCCTACTGTTGCCAGGCTCCATGTCTTCTTGTCTGACATCACTGCCCAACCTCACTAATGCTCTCATGGCTGAATGTGAAGCCCCACATCAAAATCTAATCTAATCTAAAGACTTCCCAGAAGAGTGGAGGTTATTATAACGGAAAAGGAGGATTAAATCTGGAATGGGATGTTCAGCAAGCATGTATGGGTGTGATGTTCAGGTGTCCACATACACATTTGGCCATATTGTGTATTTTGGGGCTTTTTTTGTTTCTTTGTTTGTTTTGTGCAAGAAACGTAATAGAAAATGGAGCACAAGCCCTGAGACCCAAACAGTTTATCTGAAACAATTACTTGGTTTCAGGTGCCAAAGAAGTGCTGTTGGTGATCGGTGGGTTCGGTAGTCAGCAGTCACCCATTGATGTTGTCGAGAAATATGATCCCAAAACCCAGGAGTGGAGTTTTCTACCTGTGAGTGATGATTTAGGACTGTTTACTGTGTATCCTTTACAGGACACAATGGTTCAATTTTTGTTTTTTGTTTTTTTTTCCATTAATTAATGGTTTTAACTGTAAACTGTAACCGGAGCCCATTTTGTTCTAGGGTTTTTGATGTAGTGGCATAGGCATAATTATTATACCGTGAGATTGAAAACGTGCCAAGATATATAAATGTGTAGTTAAAGCATTACAGGCATCATAAAACCGTAGGTTGGAATGTTTTACTTGGGAGGTTCATGCTAGAGGGCGGAGCTGTGGTCATACGATCCACTTATTATCTTTTCATTGCTCGTTCCTGAGTTTCTGGAGGTTCAAGTGTGGGGGGGAGGTAAAAAAGTGTTTGTCAGAGAAACCTCAGATATTTCACAATATGCTTCAACATTTATGGAACGTTTGCATCAGAATAATAATAACTTTAAACGATGAGTTTTGCTATAGCGCTATCTAAAATGGTATGCACTTGTACCAGTGGAAAAGTATTTCATAGCTGTTATTATTGGAAAAGTGACAGTCCCATGAATTAGGAACGCCTCTCTGACTCCAGCTGATTGTTATCTCAGGAACACAGGCTCACAAGGCAAGTGTGCTATTGAGGGCAAACATAGCTTTATTGTGTTCATAATACAGACTAAAAATAAAATTAAAAATCAGACCACGACCTCTCTCATGGCATCCATGAATGAAAACAAAACAGAAGGTTTCTCTCAAATATCACTTAGTAAAACGGAAAAATGGTTCAGGAGTAATTAACAAATTACTCTTAAACCAGGCTTTATTTCTCTTGCGCTATATAAAACGTCCAAGTGATCGGTCTATATATTCTTGTAGGACCTTTTGCTGTTTGTGAATAAAAATGTAAATATCTTGTTCTAAATCATTTTACAATTCTAATCCCAATCATCATGAAAACATTTTTACCCCCAAACATTCCAGAACATTGCACGAAAACGCCGCTATGTTGCCACTGTTGCCCTCAATGACCGCGTGTATGTGATCGGAGGCTACGATGGTCGGTCACGTCTCAGTTCAGTCGAGTGTTTGGACTACACAGCAGACGAAGATGGAGTTTGGTACACCGTTGCCACAATGAATGTTCGACGAGGCCTGGCTGGAGCGACAACGCTAGGAGGTGCAGCAGTCTTTCATTCTCAGAAATAAGTTCCGCTACTAAGTCATACTACAGTGTAAAATTGAAACGCGTTTAAATTTGGTTGCAAATCTAGCAGTTCCACTTGCCTACAAAACACGTTTTGAGAGTTGCCAATTGCCACATGGAATGTCATAAGTCTGGGGATTTCCCAAAGCATTTATACATGGTGTATCTATTACAGAAACCATCTTATTTGCAAAACATATATGGATGTATCTGAGAGATTTTATTGAAACATGCACTACCCGTCAAAAGTTTGGAGACACTTGAATGAAATGTTTCTCATAATCTTAAAAACCTTTTGATCTGGAGGTGTATGATTTAAATGTTTGGAATGTTCATTTTTTAAATGGATGACTTGGAGTGAAATATTCCAAAAAGCAGCCAGTATGTATCCAGCGTAGGTGGGAACTCCTGATTAAAAATCATCTCAGGGGGATTCCTGATCGGTTGAGAAAATGCCAAGAATACATTTCTGGAAGGTCTAGGCAATAAGGGTGTCTTATTTGAAGATGATAAAATATTAAATTATTCTGATTTATTTTTTATTTTTTTTATAGCAAAATAATTCCCATAATTCCATTTGTGTTCTTCCAGAGTTTTGATAACTTTATAATTATTATTCTAAAATGTGAAAATAATTGCCGGTAAATAAAGAAAGAATGAGTGTGTCTAAACTTTTGACCGGTAGTGTATATTTTCATTATTCCAGATTCAACTCGGCTCAATAATATAGTTTGTGTGCTTTTGTCTAGAGAATCGTAAACATGCAGTACGTACCTTCGCTGCTCTTGAAATTCATAATTGGAGGATATAAACTAACTCTTGTGAGTCCGTGTTTCCTTTTCAGATATGATTTACGTGGCTGGGGGTTTTGACGGCAGTCGACGTCACACCAGCATGGAGAGATACGACCCGAACATTGATCAGTGGAGCATGCTGGGGGATATGCAGACAGCCAGAGAAGGAGCTGGGCTTGTAGTGGCCAGTGGACTTATCTATTGCTTGGGTATGTGGCATGTTCACAGTGGAGAAGTTCAATCTGAGCAAATCCTGGACGCATGGAGCCGGAATGTTATTAAGGATACAATGGGAAAAGTAAAAAGGCATCACTTACCCTAACTGATGTATAAAAAAAAGCTGCATATTGTTGTGCTTGAGGATTACATTTTGATTCTTGGGCACACACATCAACACACAATACAAATGTTGTATGTATTTATGAATGATATTGCTATTATGTGATAACAGGTGGTTATGATGGTTTGAACATCCTTAATTCTGTGGAACGCTATGACCCACACACCGGTCACTGGACCAGCGTCACTCCCATGGCCAACAAACGTTCAGGTTAGCTTTTGTGACATTCCGACATTTTGTTTGCTCCATTATAGGCCACTTTCTGAATCTTTGTATTGCTTTGTATTTCATGTTTCAGGTGCAGGAGTGGCTTTGCTAAATGACCACATTTACGTGGTTGGAGGGTTTGATGGCACAGCTCACCTGTCCTCTGTAGAAGTGTACAATATCCGGACAGACTATTGGACTACTGTGGCACCCATGACCACTCCACGCTGCTATGTTGGAGCCACCGTACTTAGGGGACGGCTGTACGCCATTGCAGGGTAAGATCTATGATGAGCTTGTTTCTTTATGCCCAACATGCAGCTCTGACAATAACACAGACTATGATTCAAATGACTTGTTTATATTAATGTGTGCTTTCTAGAAGTACCAGCTACAGGAGCATCTCATAAAATTAGTATACTGTGGAAAAGTTTTTTTGTTTATTGTTTTTAATGTAATTTAATTGAAAAAGTAGAACTTTTCATATATTTTAGATTCATTACACACAAAGTGAAATATTTAAAGCATTTGTTGTATTAATGTTGATGATTATGGCTTACAGCTCAGGGAAATTAAAAATCCAGTATCTCAAAATATTAGAATAAAGAATTTAAAATGCAGAAATGTCGACTTTCTGAAAAGTATTTTTGCACTCAAGACTTGGTTGGGGCTCCTTTTGCACGAATTACTGCATCAATGCGGTGTGGCATGGAGGCAATCAGCCTGTGGCACTGCTGAAGTGTTCTGGAAGCCCAGGTTGCTTTGATAGCGGCATTCAGCTCGTCTGTATTATTGGCTCTGGTGTCTCTCATAGATTCTCTATAACCAACACCAGCAGATGACATGACACCCCAAACCATCACTGACTGTAGAAACCTCACACTGGATTTCAAGCAACTTGGACTCTGTGCCTCTCCTCTCTTCCTCCAGACTCTGGGACCTTGATTTCCAAATGAAATGCAACATTTCCTTTCATCTTCCCCATGATTGTGTTTGTGTACTGAACTAGACTGAGAGATTAAAGGCTCAGGAAACCTTTGCATGTGTTTTGCATTAATTAGCTGATTAGAGATCTTCTCAGGTCGACATTTCTGTATTATAAATTATTTATTCTAATATTTTGAGATACTAGATTTTTAATTTCCATGAGCTGTAATCAAGATTGAAACAAAAAAAGGCTTGAAATATTTCACTTAATGTGTAATGAATCTATAATGTATTAAAGTTTTTTAATTAAATTAGAGACTAAAACTTTTCCATGATATTAAAATTTTTTGAGATGCGCCTGTAATTCACAGGGCCTTGTATGGTACATGCTCTGTCTAATTAAAGATTTTCATTTTATTCTTATATTTCTACTTTTTACTAGTACAGTCTAAACATCTACTAAACAGTCTATACAAACTAAACATCTCTTGTATTATCGTTCCTCTACCTCATTGACAGATATGATGGCAACTCCCTGCTCAGCAGTATTGAGTGCTACGACCCTGTACTGGACAGCTGGGAGGTAGTGACCTCCATGGCTACACAACGCTGTGATGCAGGCGTCTGTGTGCTCAGAGAGAAATGAAAACATGGCTGCCAGACCCTAAACAGGCAAAGACTCTCCTGAATCCGGTTTTTGGAGTATTGCTTGCCAGCTAATGCCTGTGACTGGTCTACAATGTTGACATGACTATGTGCCACATGTGACTATGTATTAGCATGGAAGAGGAAGCAACCTGGAAACAGATCACATGAACACCCCTTTCATTATTATACTGTAATATTAAAATTCGGACCTTAATTGTGTTGCCATGTTTGTGAGGGGCACGCTGTGTTGTCTGCCAAAATGTCTGCCCTCAACCATCCATTACCCTGGGGTTCTGTGCTGTCTGAGGTTATATGTGAGGTTCATGTGGATGAAGTCTACAAAGTGCAATATTTTAAACTACTGATGTGTTGAAGACTGAAAATGCAGAAGTACACTATAACGTGTGCTTCCTATTTCAACACATCACAACACAGGCCTCCTGGCTTTGCTATGAAGGAATACAATGTATGATTGAAAATATGGACATGTTAGGATTGTAAAGGAATACATCACTTCTTCTGACTGGAAATGAACAATGTACAAGGTTTCCATGTTGGCACCAATATGTCGTCTTCACTGTCCTTTCCTGCTTTCTTGGTGTCCCAGCCTGTACTAAGAGAAGCAAGAACTCTACTTAATGCCTCACGTTTAAAGGTACAGTAAGTAGAAATAAATAAATGTGAAGAAAATATTATTAACACAGCTAGAAGTGTGGAATATGTTTTTTTGTTTTTAAATCAAGGATGTTTCCAGCCTTTTCCACAGTTGTGTAACTGTAGGTGGGGGAGGAGTCACTTGATGAACCTTTAAATCATTGGAATTGCCATAAGGTGAACATCACTATCATGTATGTACTCGATTTTAAACATGAATCTGAATGAATGTATGGATTTACTTAAATGTTTGTTAAACACAGATCTTGAATATCTGTTAATTATTTGTATTATGAAAATATATGCTCATTTTTGAGTGACCAATGACATTTGCTGTTGTGTAATGTTTTGCAAAAATGTATGGTGCCAGGACTGACATAATTGTAAGTTGAATAGTTTACCACCAAGTGTAATAAAATGTCTGTACTTTGGTCTCATTAAAGTCCCCATGGAATTGCTTGAGCGCTATGATTAGGATATGGTTGCATATGTTGATGTATTTCTTATTGAAACAGGAAGTGAGATTGACTCTGTGTTAAAGTCCTTGATTAAGTTATTTAACAGCCAGTAATTTTTGAGCTGCACCACATCCCTGCTGAATCTAAACAAACTTGACAGTAGCTCAGCAAACTAGCTAAAAGTTATGGAGAATTTCTCACACTGCCCCGTGTTGGTAAAACACTCCTCTGAAAAGTGCTTGTCACATAATTGTTGGCTTGCACGAATTCCAACTTCATCGAAATGAATGAACACCAATCTTTTTTTTCTCAACCAACTGATGGTTGAAAAAGGGAATAGTTTGCAGGAAGATGCCCAGCCAAAAACATACAGATGAACCATGTTTGCTGCTACTGTAATTGAAGATCTGTCCCTGTGGGCAGGATATATACATTCTAGAACATTTTAATTGCGCAAACACAAGATTAGTACAGGACGAATAATCAAAAAAATTTCATTGTTTTTACACAAGTGACTGACTAACTGCAACATTTCTAAGAGAATATTTCCAAAACTCTACCATTCCAGATGTAGTCCCCACTGTGCTTTAATAATAACCTCCACTCTTCTGGGAAAATAGTCCACTAGATTTTGGAACATGGCCGTGGGGATTTGTGTTCAAGAGCTTTAGTGAGATCGGGCACTGATGTCGGGCGAGGAGGCCTGGGGTGCAGTAGTGACCACACTTTTCATAATGACGTTAGAAAACTCCGGCCTTACTGCAAAGCAGTGTGTGCTTATTTCCATTTTACCATACGCATGCTGGATACTTCAAGAAAATGCAGGAATGTGCTAACTAACAACACAAAACGTGAAAGTAACGTTTACGTATTCATGGGTTCTTATATTTTCCTAATCAATACAATAAAAATAAATAAAGCTGAAGATGAGCCTCCTCATTTTTCCCATGGACCTGTGTCAACGCCCTCACACTGTCACCTCATCGACAACTATGTTCGAAACTATTCCAATGCAATGTTTTGGTGAAAGGGCACATCATCAACCATGAATACATAACTGATTTTTATCTAACTGTACACAATCTATAGCTAACATCGGTAATATGGAAACACGATTGCAACGAGTTTGCATTCTGTATTACAGTACATTAATCAAGAATAAGGACTTAGACTTTTTATTTGCAGATAACTAGCGGTATCCTAAATTCTCTGCTAATGTAAGCTGGGCTGGACTTGTATCCTTTATCAAGTTTAGAACGTCATAAGTTAAATTTTGTCTGCAAGTCGCTGTACATCATCTAGACGTATTTCTGGCAGATGTACTGTAGAAGGGACTGGGTAAACTCCATAGCGTTCCACTGTGCTGGAGGAAATAACCATACACTGCTTTGAGTCAGAACAGAAGTTACGTGACTTCATGTGAAAAGGGTCTGTTGGCCTTCCAATTCATCCCGAAGTCGTTCATTTGGGTTGAGGTCATCCCAAAGTCATTCATTTGGGTTGAGGTCAGGGCTCTGTGCAGGCCACTTGAATTCCTCCACTCCAGCGTTGGAACACTGAGTCTTCATTGAGCTCATTTTGTGCACGGGGCATTGTCATTGCAGGAACAGGTTTTGGGCCTCTTAGTTCCAGTGAAGGAACCTACAGCATAACCTACAGCATAGCTCAGCTGTGAGCTTCCAACTTTGTGGCAACATTTTGGGTCAGAATCACGTGGGTGTGCGGGTCAGGTGTCCACATAGTTCAGTGGAAGCAGTGCTTCTGATAGGCTCGTTTGAAAAGAATAGTCGCAGGGAAAGTAAACACCTGTCTGCGTTCAGAGATTTGAAATTCAGAGGGAACCGCCCTCCTTTCCCCACAAAAGTGCCTGAAGATTTGAGTCAATTTAATATAAACGTTAAAATGTTCCTTAGTCGTGAGTAACAAAATATATTAAATCTTTTTTTTGAGAGAGATGTTTTTGAAAAAAAAATCCTGTTTAAAAAACAGTAACTACGCGAATAGAACATCGGACGGGCTCGCGCTGCTGCAGGAGGAGCCTCTCCGCGCGCGGGGTATAAAGGCTGAACGCACGCGCGCTTCTTTTCATACTGCTGTGTTGGCGGAGACACGTAACGCGTCTACAGTCAACGGAGCCACGACGCCTTGCTTTCTTTCTCTCTTTACGCCTGGTTTCGCGTTGAAATTTCAACTTTCTCGTTGTTTCTATAGAATTTAGTTACAACTCGACCAAAATGGTAAGCATGTTTACTTTTTAATGCTCCTTTCTAGTTTAAATCCACCACTGTTAGTTTGAAGCAGAAAAGGCGCCAAAGCTGCTTGATTGATTGGCCTTTATCTGAGGCCTAAACTTCCGCACACTCACTACATCAGTGCGCGGCGGTAGATTTCTGGGTTCTATGCAACTTCCGTTTTACATGCATTAACTTTTTTTTTTTGTAGAATTTCTACAACTTTGAGTTTAAGCTTAACTTCATGACCTATCATTCAGATAAACAGATGTCCAATGCTGTTTGTATTCAACGCTTTGTGTGTGTGTGGCGATTTTACGTTTTTAACGGTTCCTTGTGAGTTGTGTAACTGTTGAGCTGTAACAGTGTGCTAGAGGAATTGGCGGAATGTCTGAGGCCCTCCAGTAAGGGGATTGGGGGATGGGAGTAAGGAAAACCTTGGAGAAAGATCACAAGTTCGAGCCAGACTTGTTGAAAGTTGAACCAACCTGAGGTTTGGGGTGTGCCTTTTTTTTCTTTTCTTTTTTTTTGCCGACTCTCTTCCTGTCGCCCATTTTAAACTGCACGTCGAAGCCGTCTCCTTGTTCATGGATGTTCATGCATCTTCATGTGAAACCACCCAGACTTTGCCCCAGGCCAATTCAGCGTCGAGGAACAGTTTTTCAACTAGCTCAGTTTAAATCTGCACGATATCGGACCATAAATGAGGATATGTATTAATCTAATGTAATATATAATATAGTTCTAAGGGTATGTCAACGCCCCCCCGGTAATATCTGCTGCTGAATAGGAGGAAGTGAGGCTTTAATGCACGAGGGTTGTGTGCGCCACGCGCGCCGTCCTTCATTTTGTTCTTCGTTTCACGCGCATGCTTTCATTACTCTGAGCTGAAGTGACTCTTCCAAACTTGATGTTTTGTCCCATCAGTGATGCAAATCTTTATTTGTACAATAGTCATAAGCATAAATGATCGACCCTCTGTATGTGTGCACTGACAATAAGACGGTTTGTCCTGTGTTAATGTGGGGGAGGGGAGAACTACAATGTTAACATGTACATTTTCCTATTCAAATCCACTCACTGACATGATTTCCCACAAAATGTACAACTTTTATTAAATGAGTCTTGTGTTTCAGGCCAGCTTCAACACTGTTACTGATGTGTTTAAAAAAAAAAGGGACTAAATTTTTATTTTTTTTGCTAAAAATGATTGACTTGTTTAGTGATCAGATTTGTGAAAGGGCTCGGTTGAACTGTGCTCAAAAAAACATCCTTTGGGTTAATATCTCAGTGAAATACTTGATGGCCCCTCCCTATTCTAGACTTTTTTGAACTGTAGCTCGAATGTAGTCCTTCAGGCAGGATTATGCACCCTGGTTTAAAGGGGCAACTAACCTTTTGTTCCTGGTATACCTTCTATTAGTCAGGGCGTTGTGATTTCAAAAATCCAACCATGCCATGTCGCTGTAGATTAAATATTTGCGTTTTATAACTGGTGTGTAACTGGTACATTTGTCTTAAGTGGTGATGTGAAAATGATAGAATTTCTCAAGGCTTGGGGCAGGTGAAGGGATGTTCTTAATGTAATTGGACATCAAATGGAGTGGGTTGAATTTCAGCATAACGTTTGTGATTGCTGCTGTTGTTGGCCTACAGCGAGAGTGCATCTCAATCCATGTGGGCCAAGCTGGCATTCAAATAGGTAACTCGTGCTGGGAGCTCTTCTGTCTGGAGCATGGTGTGGGACCTGACGGTGTGCTGCAAGAAGCCACATCGCTGCCCTATTCCCGTCAGGAACCCTTCAACACCTTCTTCAATACAAGCAGCTCAGGCCACCATGTACCCAGGGCCATATTTGTGGACCTGGAACCCACTGTGGTGGGTAAGCAGCCATTTTAACTGTCTTCCCTCTCTTGCATTGTGTGTATGTGCAGCGTGAGTGCATCTCCATCCACGTGGGCCAGGCTGGTGTGCAGATTGGCAATGCATGCTGGGAATTGTACTGCTTAGAGCATGGTATCCAGCCTGATGGCAATATGCCAAGCGATAAGACCATTGGTGGCGGGGACGACTCCTTTAACACTTTCTTCAGTGAGACTGGCTCTGGGAAGCATGTGCCACGAGCTGTGTTTGTGGATCTGGAGCCTGCAGTCATTGGTAAGTTGGCAAGAGCAGTGGCACAGGAAACTGATTAGACTTTTTAGAATCTATATACAATAAATAATGGAAGTATTAAAGTGTGCTTTTGATTAAATGCAGTGACTCTATATTGTCCTACAAAGTGATTTTGAATTTTTAAACAGATTTTTGAAATGAGCCAGAGAAGTGTAGGAGTTTAGGCAGAGTGGCTAATTACTAAATGTGCAATTTGTCTTGTTACAGATGAGGTGAGGTCTGGCACCTACAGGCAGCTTTTCCACCCAGAGCAGCTCATCTCTGGGAAGGAAGATGCTGCTAATAACTATGCCCGTGGCCACTACACCGTTGGCAAGGAAATCATTGACGTGGTTCTGGAGCGTGTCCGTAAGCTGGTAGGTCCAGAGAAAATGCATTTTACTATTTTGATACTTGGATATTGATGTTTTTGGACTGTGTAACTTTTTTTTTTTGTTGTTTTTCTCTTCCTCCCCATTTCTATTCATAGACTGACCAGTGTACTGGGCTCCAAGGATTCTTGATCTTCCACAGTTTTGGTGGAGGCACTGGTTCAGGTTTCACCTCCTTGCTGATGGAGCGCCTGTCTGTTGACTATGGCAAGAAGTCAAAGCTGGAGTTTGCCATCTATCCAGCACCTCAGGTGTCCACTGCTGTTGTGGAGCCATACAACTCTATCCTCACAACACACACCACACTGGAGCACTCAGACTGTGCCTTCATGGTGGACAACGAGGCAATCTATGACATCTGCCGTCGCAACCTGGACATCGAGAGGCCAACCTACACCAATCTGAACCGGCTTATCGGGCAGATCGTCTCTTCCATTACAGCATCCCTGCGTTTTGATGGTGCTCTCAATGTCGACCTGACTGAGTTCCAGACCAACCTGGTGCCATATCCCAGAATCCACTTCCCCCTGGTCACTTATTCACCAATCATCTCAGCTGAGAAGGCCTACCATGAGCAGCTCTCTGTTGCTGAGATCACAAGTGCCTGCTTTGAGCCATCCAATCAGATGGTGAAGTGTGACCCACGCCATGGCAAGTACATGGCCTGCTGTATGCTGTACCGTGGAGATGTCGTGCCTAAAGATGTGAATGCTGCCATTGCCAACATCAAGACCAAACGTTCCATCCAGTTTGTGGACTGGTGCCCAACTGGATTCAAGGTGAGGGGGAAAGGCTGTGGAGTTGGATATAAAAATCTGAATGCAGAGTGCAATTTTTTTTTTTTAATTGTCTAAACTGTTTGGGTTCTCACTTTGTGACAAGTTGTGGGTTTTTTTAATAAATTGAAATGGATTTGATTTGGTTGGGTCAAACAGTTTTATTGACTTTAGGGTTTTCCCCCTCTCACCAGGTTGGCATCAACTACCAGCCACCTACAGTGGTTCCTGGAGGAGACTTGGCAAAGGTGCAGAGAGCTGTGTGCATGCTGAGCAACACCACAGCCATTGCTGAAGCCTGGGCACGTCTGGACCACAAGTTTGACCTGATGTATGCCAAGCGTGCATTCGTCCACTGGTATGTGGGTGAGGGCATGGAGGAGGGCGAGTTCTCTGAGGCCAGAGAGGACCTTGCAGCTCTCGAGAAAGATTATGATGAGGTTGGTGCAGAGTCTGTTGAAGATGAAGAGGAAGGAGAAGAGTATTGATCTCCAGGAGGAGGCTAGTGGTAGAAGCACTTTTACCTCCCGCTGCCACAGTTTGTCCCAAAGGAAAGGACGCTAATGTCTGTCTTTTTCTATGTATCTGTCTAATTCTGTCCTACAGTCAGTGCCACTTCATTCCGTTTTCCTTTCGTTTCCCCAGAGTTCAAGTAATTGCTGAATTAACAAATATTTGGTTTTATTTGGCATTTTTCTTAACACTGTTCCCTGTCTACATGGTCTTGTTTCCACCAACTGTGCAATGTTTCTGAATAAATTCCCTTTAAACGTGTATGTCGTTTTCTTTCTTTTATTTATTTTTTTTATAAATGGAATCTGAACATTTCCATGCTTAGTTTTGCTGGACTGCCATTTGCTGCATTTATGTGGCACTGATGGCTAACTAAGAACAGAAAACATATTTATGTAAATACTCAACATAATGTTTGAGAGAAATACAGCCAGTGTGTAGTTACAAACACAGGCACCCCTTTGTTTAACAAGTTATTAACTTCAATAAAAATTGAGGATGAACACACCCTTGTAAAATGACCACCTTACTTAACCTATCTCCACAACATCCCAAAATGATGTGGAGTTGAGCTAGTTTGTGAACAAATGAAGCAGGTGCATGCATCACAAAGTCCCTTGTATTGCTCACTACTTTTTTAAGGTTAAATTTAATTAAATTTTCTAGAGGAGTTTAAATTTAACCTTAAACAAGTAGTGAGCAATACAGGGGACTTTGTGATGCATGCACCTGCTACATTTGTTTACAAACTAGACCAACTCCACATCATTTTGGGATGCATTTCAACAACTGGACTGTGAGTAAACATGCTTCTAGGCCAGCTCACTGGAGGTCTGGCAATAAAAAGTATTGATTGCCACACCGAACATTACCTTGTCCTGTTGGGCTGAGCATGTATCTAGAACTTTAGCCATATTGAAGAGGGCATATAGTAAAATAGTGTGAGCTCATTTCATAGCAAATGCAATGTGCCCCTAGTGTGCTTCACTTTATAAAACCATAGTGAAGTTCTAAGTCACATTTGCTTTAAATCAGCAGTGGGCTTCTGCTTGGTTGAAATGAAAACCTGCACCCACACCGGCCCTTTCCGGATAAGATAGGACACCCTTACTCTATACTAACCACTTTATCCTGGTCAGCGTCGTAGAACCTATCCCAGGAACACTGGGTGAGGGGACAAACACTGAATGGGACACCAATCCATCACAAGGCACCATGTCCACACGCATTTACACACATTCATACCCAAGGGCAATTCATGCTGCATTCGACTTGCCTCGTATGTGGTCATTTGCAGATCAGGATATCGTTCTGAACCTCATCCTTTCTTAGCAACAAGCAGCTCACTCTTCAAAGTGATGTATATTTCCTCCTCAAACACTGAATTGTATAGTCATTTTTTAAATGTAACAAGCAAATAAGTCTGCATGTAGATTGATCTAAAGCGAATACTTGTACATACAGCATAACTCATTTAAAGGCAAGAAATAATTTTTTTTTTTACTTTTGATGCTTTGCACAGTCATATTAATTTGATGTCACTTCACTGTGTAAATGGGTAGAGACTTCGCAGTTGTGAACACTACCACAGTTTCACAAGCAGGAATTTCAAGTTCTGACCGCAAGCTGAACTCAGTATCCAATCCACCTGAGGGCATAGTTTTGGGAAGTGGTAGGAAACTGGAGAACCTGGAGGAAACCCTCGTGGATACGGTAATAATACACACAGAAGCTCAGCAGACAATAACCCAAGCTCAGGATCAAACAGGAGACCCTGGAGCTATGAATTGTCCATTCTATACACTACATTCTTCCAGCCTACTTGATTGTAAAACTATAAAAATCAAGACATGGTAGATGAAGGCAAATGAGTGTATGTAGTAAGTGCAGCCAATAAATTGACCACTGAGTACATCATAACATATTGTATTACATTGACCCAAAAGCATAGGAAAAAGGCTCAATCTAGCACCCATAAGGTGCTTCGGTCAGTCTCTTTGGGAAAACCTTCAAAGCATGTTTCTCCAAAACAAAACCGGGGTTGGGAACCTGTACCTCAGTGTTTCTGTGTAGGTCAAGGGGTACCACTTCAAGAAAATGCTTACTTTAAAACCATTTTAAGAAGCTTTAACCATCTTTAAACAGGAAAACAGTACACACTTATCTGTGCATTATTTACCACAGTTTAAAAATAACTGGAATTCAAAAATGGTTTTTAGTATGCAGTTAATTTTAACTATGTAATTACACGCATATTTAGTCTCATTATATTATATCCCCTGTAGTGTTTAATGTCTTCACACACTCTATAAATAACCTTTAACTTACTTCTTAAACAGGTCTGAGTTTCACTATAGCCACTTCCGCCTTTGCGGTGTGAGAAGTGCATTAACGGTTATTCACATCCTGCAAGACCATCAAGGTTATTGTATTTATTCCATTTTCTAAAAAGGAAGGGTAACTGTCATGTCTTAGCACATTATCGGGCTACATAAAACACGTACACTACAACGTGTATTTTTATTCATTTCGGGTTTTCTGTTGTTGTTGTTGTTGTTGTTGTTTCCCGCGGACGTTAGTAGGTTTCTTTAAAACTCATGCCTTCTCTTTCCGCCCTCTGTTTGACTACAGGACCCTCCCAGTCCACTACATTAGTCTCGTAGTAAGAGCAGCGTCCAATCGGCTGCCTCGCTGGGTCTATTTAAAGAACTAGTCCCGGTCAACGTGAACTGGTACCTGGATGTATCCATCCGCGCGAGTAAACACTATTATGGTGTGAGGAGCTGATTGGCTCGGATTAATGAATAAAACTCCACGGGCTGCGATTGCGTCACTTCTAAAAAGAATTCGGTCATTTTGTCACTGTTATGAGATAAATGCACTCCACTTACAATTTAAGTGTGTGTATGGGAGACTTTATAAAACTATATGCATGTACCTTATTTTTTTTTTTAAAGAGCTTGTTTTCATCCAGATTCGTTTAAGACTAATGTCCCCTATTTATTTATTTATTTATTTATTTATTTATTTATGAACACGTACTGAGTCCTGCGTTGTGGCTCATGAAAAAAAAACAAGTAGATTTTTATTTTTATTCGACTGCAGTTTCTATTTTTACAGTGTAAGACATGTACAAGTCAAATATTTTGGGTAATATTATGATGGAATATGTTAGATGGCATCTAATATGTGAAACAAAGACTTGGGCATATAATGTTTCTTGCACAGGAGAACCTTGTAACTCACATTTATTTATATACATTTATTTATATATATATATATATATATATATATAAAAGTGGGTAAAATAACACGTGCTTAAAATATCTGATTAAAAATACTGACCTTCGATAAAGGCTTATGGGTTCATTTGTGTGACTTGTAGGATTGCCGGGTATCTAGTTTTTTAGGCGGATGTGGTAACTGCCTAAGAGCAATGTTCTCAGTGTGTGTTTGACTGAGCCAGCCAGCCTGTGTTGATACTGATTGTTCGAGTAAGTCGGAATCAGGCACCGGAGTACGAGAGCAACATCGATCGCAGTGTCCGATCTTAACACTTGAGTGTCCCGACCGAGCGACTCGTGTCTCTCTGGATCTGGACCATGAGCCAGCCTCAGCCGGACGAGTTTAAGCCGCCTCCGGAGTGCCCGGTCTTCGAGCCCAGCTGGGAGGAATTCACCGATCCGTTCGCGTTTATCAATAAGATTCGTCCGATCGCCGAGAAAACAGGCATCTGTAAAATCCGACCGCCGCCGGTGAGTGTCGAGAGCTTGACGGCTGGTCCGTAACCGCGGTTTCGATATGTAGTACTCGGCTCCGGTAGTAGTTAGCAGGCTAGGGTGCTCAATTTAAAGGGAAAAATTTCAACATGGCGGCGCAGTGACAGCACTAGCTAAACCAGCTGTATTGCTTTGTGTGCTTGATCTGTAGGGATCTGGTTGCCTAGGCTAGGTACGAATTCATTCAGCACAAATACACCAATAACTAAACTGATGCACGACCTGAAATCATTCATGTATCGAAGTAGTAACATTAAAAAAAGAAAATGTCGCTAACTTGCATGTGCGAATCGCTAGGATGAAGGTAAGATGATGGCTAGCTAGATTATGGGCTTGGAGAAATAACTACCCCGGCTATGCTAGCTATCTTCATAAAGGGTAGTTAGCTGATGTAAGGAAACTTTCAGGCACGGCGGTTTCCCTGCATACCCGAGTTTCGGTGCTGTTCGCTGGTGAATGATTACCTGTGAGACGTCAGGTGACGGCAGTGTTTGTTGTGTTATTGTTCGGTTCAGAATGGAGGGCAAGGTAGCAGGAATGAAGCGGACCTGTACTCACGCTGGAGAGAACAGGACGGAGTAGTTTGATGACGGAGACGTGACCAAAGTGTGCCAGAGTTCCAAGATTTTAATCATTTTTGACATTTTGATCGCTTTAAATACGTGCGACTTGTCCAGTCCCCAGTCTGAGCTATAGGATGGGGGAAAATACCCTGAGAGAAGATGTAAAGTGGTCCAGTAACATAACCTACTGTCGATTATTATTATTATTATTATTATTATTATTATTATTATTATATTTACAGCTCGACGAGGAAACCCTTTGTATTCCAAATGAAGAGTTTTATTGCAATATTATGATTTAAAAGCAACACATTCGAACCGTTTTTCCAATCGTTGCCAACTTATCGTATAATCTGTTTACATAGAAATGAGCTCTCTCTCACACACACACACACACACACACACACACACACACTCCTTTATTGAAAACGGCCACATGGCGAGCTGCATCACTGTGACATTGAATTTGGCCTCAAGGATGATACTTTTAAACCCGAACACACGTTTAAACATGGATAAACAAAACATTTGGATTCTGGTGGGGGTTCTTTCTTTCTTTTTTGGGGGAGGGAAGTTTAGCTCCAAGTAGAGATATATTTATTTTATTAATACACAATATCAGAACTGGATGCGATATAAAATGGCAGTGCACAAACCACATCCACTGAGTGTTGGTGGTGTTTGTGATCTCTGTGCCGTGTTCTTTGAAACTTCTCTTTAAAAACGAGAATAAATAGTGTATTTATGTGGTGTAGAGGCTTGAAAGCTAGCTACATGACGACTTCCCAGCTACTAAAATTTCCGCCATTTCAGGTTTTCGGTAGGAATGTCAAATAAAGGAAGCATTTAAAACAAAATGACAGTTAATGTAAAGGTTTTCAGACGCGCGCGCGCGCGCGCGTGTGTGAATAATATAATACTCGTAGATCGGATTACACAATATGGCAGCTACGTGACGTGTCTCACGTCTCTCAGGAAAGTGAAAACGCGAGAGGACGAAACGTGGCCGTTTTTTTTTTATTATTAATCAGGGTTGATATTGTGTGGGCGAATTTAAAGTACACAAATCGGATGTGAAATGCTTTAAGAAAGCACACGACGTATTTATGACTAAATGAGGACAAATTTCCAATTATACAAGACAGGGTCATAGACCTGAGTGTTTTGGGGTTGTCTTTTTTCATTCAGACTTCCACTGAGGGGAAAACTTCACCGATATTTCCCCCATCGCTCGTTGCTATACGGTTTATATAACTTATACGCGCAGACTCACGTAAACAGACAACACAAAATGGCGTAAAGCCGACTCTGGCATCTTGTATACACATCTGATTTACATAAGATAAGCATGGTGAACCCTTAGTGAAATAGTTCCACGACATGAAAGCCATAGTGTGCTGGTTTTTTGAGGTGAATTTATGGTTACCGTGCAGGCCGTGTTCAATTCAGCCGTCCTCCATGTTGCCTTTGTGGAGTGTGTGTGTGTGTGTGAGTGAGTGTACTACCATCTGGCCATTTTGTGAGTCTGTACAACAACTGTTGTGAACCAAATACGAATAAAATTAAGGTTATTTTAGTGTTTATTACAGCACCATACCTGTTATTCACCCTCTTTGTCTAGTTAAACGTGTATTGAGTAGTAGTAGAGTTTGTTGTTGATTTGATATGGAGTTTCTTTTATTTTCTTCATAGACAGAATACAGTGTGTTCACGTTAGGATGATTCTTGTTGTTTCAATGTTACTTTCTTAGCCATGTTGTATTAATATCTCTAAAACAGGTTATTGTTGTTTTATTTTAATGTACTTACTTATCTAAAATGAAGTAATAACCAGTGTTAACCATCTCTGTGTGTGTGTGTGTGTGACAACACCCAAATCACAATTCCACAACCATACTGCCATACACATTCTAACATTATGTAGACAATTATTCTGACCTTAGGACAAAAGGATGTTTTACCAACCTAATAATTGACTACGGTTATAATTTAATAATAACACACGTCACACTGATATTTTCCGTATTGTAAATCATTGTTAAACAATGAAGGGTTCAGGTCTGTTGTTTGTTTGACTTCACAACAAATACAAGTTAGTTAAGATACCATGGTATCAGTAGTCTACAAACATGCTGGAAATTACCATTAGTGTCACATTTTACATCTTTGTTTGTATTTGTGTATGTGTATACGTGTGTCTCTACAGGCAGTATTAAGCTGGGTATTGTTGCTGTGTGTCTTGGTCTTTGGAAAACAACAAGGGCGGGATGGGGATGTGGTTTGATGTGAGGGTGCTGGTGGGGAAAACACAGGGTGAAGATATCTTCCATAGTTCTTCAGAGGAATCCATGCAATGAAAAGACTTTGAGTTTGAGACTTTCGTGTTCTGCTAGGTTTACCAAAATTGCAAGTGAGGAGATAAGGCTACAGTGGATTCATTTAGGCCAGTAAATGTAGGCGTGTACGGCTCATTCTCAGCATTGTATGATTCCCCCCACCCCCCACCCCCTCTGCGCTGTTTACCAGCGGATGATCTAGTTTATGCTTTGGCAGAGGAAGTGGTTTTGTAGATCGTTCACCTACGTGGTTACAAAAGCGGAAATGTACAATTGTATGTTGTGTCTCAAAGGACATGGTTTTAGCGGGTAAGAAAAGTAGTCTGCAGGACAACACGCGCACAGAAGGTGTTACTTGCTATTAGTTCGGCTCTGATTCAATTCAGCTTTAGTGACTTGGTTGTAGACCGTGATGAACTGAGAGATTTTATAGGAAGTCAACGGCGTCACTCAAATGGGTGAAACCGAAAATAGTTCATGCTGTACTTTTCCAGTTATTCCAGTTTTTATTTTTGGATTGCTGTTTAAATAACAAGAATCAAGATCAGTTGGTACTTCCGCATGGCTGTAGTTGAATTCTCATTATGCTTCCACAAGTTGGAGGAACATGGAGTCCATGAATATTTTTTGCATATCACATTAGTCAGTTGCATGTAAAAAGTGTCTGTAGTGTGTGAATGTGTATGTGAGTGTGCCCTACCATAGGTCCAGGGTGTACCACGCCTTTTGCCCTATGGTCCCTGGGATAGACTCCCCTTGACCCAGTAGGATAAGCGATATATAATATGGATGGATGGTTTAGTCAATTGCATTTAACAACATTTCCTTATTAGATCAGTCTCCTGTTGTCGTTCATTGCAGTTACCAACCCTAAAGGGACATTTGTTTGGTGTGCTCACTAGTGAACCCTCCCCACATGCTGCATATCAAAGTCCTTTCACATGCAGACTAATGCAGGAATGTTAGGCCTTGTTGCCATGCTAAGACCATATTAGAAAGAGAACCTGACCTGATGCTGTTCAGAATAGACCCCATTTCCAAATTTTTAAGAAATTATTTTTTTTATTGTAAATGAACAAAGGTGTGATATGACAATACATTAGCTGCAATACTGACATGTTTGAAAGCCTAAAGTAATAGCAGTCCTCGTCTAAGTGGGACATGTGTATGCTTCGTAAATTGGCTGAATAGTCTCTAATACATGAATAATAGGATCTGTATAATAGAATTGTGTGTTCATTTAGCTGTTTTTGAAAACCAGACTCGTATTTTTGTTTTAAGCTGATTGCACATAAAGACCCTGCAATGTATAATGTCTATACTGTAAAGTGTTTTCTTAGTGGCAAAATTTACTAAATTGGATCATGTATTGTAAATAGACCAAGTTATTTATAACCAGCTATAACCGTTGGACATAGGCTGCAATAAAATACGAACATACTGAAAATGTAAATAAAGTTATGTCAGTTATTTACAGAGGTGTTCAAATTAGTCAGTATTATGGATGGATTGTGCTCTAATAAAACCTCCCCATTGTGTGTTTTTTTTTCTTTTTTCTATAGAAGGAATAACTGCTTTTTTCTAATCAAAAGTCACACATTTGGATTTAGCACTGGGTGCAACAAAGAAACTATTAAAGAATTCCTCAGAATAGATAGGCAGAAAAACCGCCTTGTGTAACAGTAAACTTGACACCATTTAATTTTTTGTTATTTATCTCTGTCCTCTGGGAATGTGGAAGGCCTACTGTGATACTCTGAATGGCCAATGATCAAATGAAGTTCAGTTCATGTAGAGACTTGGTTACTTAAAATGTAAAATAAAGTACTATGTTACAGAAGTGATAAACTCTGTGTAGTCCTATTATTATGCTTTTGTAACATGTGTATTGCAATGGATCTGCAGTGGGATGAAAAATAGCTCTTGGATCCAATTCCTGGGTTAATTATGGCTATTTTGGCATGTCTGTTTTTGAGAGGTGTGAAAACTCTGCAGCTTGAATGTTTCGCACTAAAGTAGTATTTGCTGGTTGGTGATTTTGTAATGCTTTTGGTAAGGACAACGGTTGCTACATTTGACTCGTGTTTTGTTTAGTTAAATTCACTTATGTTTCTGTGTGCTCAGGACTGGCAGCCTCCATTTGCATGTGACGTCGACCGACTTCATTTCACTCCACGGATCCAGAGACTCAACGAGTTAGAGGTTAGTTCACACCCAGCATTTGTGTTAGGGTGTGTGTGGGTTTTTCAATAAAGATGTTGCAAGGAATCACAGGGAGGCACTAGGCATTACACTTACAATTAGAGAGCCACAGTCAGCAGTATTGGGGGCTTTTCAAACCTCTCTTGCTCTTCCATATCAAAGGGAGCACTGTTCAACAAAAATAAATCAGTTAATCATTATCATTCTGCATTTATTTTGTAGATAATTCATGTTTTTCCCCTTTGTTTGCCCCCCCCCTCTCTTTTTTAAATCTTGCCCTCATCCTGTTCTGTTCCTCCCCCTCTGTTTTCTCTCTGCCAGGCACAGACAAGGGTCAGACTCAATTTTCTGGACCAGATTGCTAAGTTCTGGGAGCTTCAGGGATGCACTCTTAAAATTCCACACGTAGAGCGAAAGATACTAGATCTATATCACTTAAACAAGGTAAGGCCATTAAAAACACATGTTCTTGTTCTAGTCAGTAACATGATAGAAGAAGCTTGCATTTAGCAGTCCAAGCCTGTATGTGACTTGTACACTCATGTGACATCTCTGTCTCTTTTTCTGTCACTACGTAGCTGGTTTCAGATGAGGGAGGTTTTGATACTGTATGTAAGGAGCGCAGATGGACAAAGATAGCCATGGCAATGGGCTTTGCGCCTGGCAAGGCAGTAGGATCACACCTGCGTGCTCACTACGAAAGAGTCCTCTACCCCTATAACCTCTTCCTGTCTGGGGCCAACCTGCTGGTGCGTATACACCTTATTATCCTGGAACGCTAACCATTTAGTATGCCTTTGGGTTAGAATTCTTTACAGATCCACTAAGATGTTCCAGTCATCCAGGATTTAAGGTAATACAGGAGGCCTGACGTCTGGCCTTCTCATTTATCATGCAAGCTGTCGTACATCATATGTAGCATGCAACATACTCCAACCTATTTTCCATTAGCTCAGCTCTGTATGAGACAGGAATGTGAATATTTATATTTAAGATTTAACCAAACTAGGCGATAAAACCTGAATAGTTCTCACAAACTCTAGTGCTTTTAAAAGACTGCTGTTTTGTGTGAAGTCTGCCAGAGGTGGATTATACAGGATTTGTGAAGTATGGAAAGCAGTGGCTTGGGTTAATGAATAGCAGATGTTTTTTTTTTTTTTTTTATTACATTGCATCATGTATTTATATACCTCCATATTTATTCATATGGCAGATGCGTTTATACTGAATGACTTACAGGTGAGGTAGAAAAAAATCCAAACATAGAGCTGGGCAATTAAAGGGCAAAATCCTTAGATTTGAACTCGCAACCATCGAGTCATTAGAACATAACCATAATTATTGAGCACCAACTGCTCCAAGCGTTTGACCGTCATCACACCATGTCTTAGTTTTGAATCTTTGCATCAGTGTGGGTTCGGTTTAACAGAGAACTCCAAAAGTCAGTCTTTCTGGTTAAATATCTTGATTAATGGCTTCCATCTGATGACTAACTAATATTTTAGGCATTCATAATTACTCTTAGGTTTAGCCTGTTGAACTGGCTACTCCTTAGATTGTGTGAGTTCAGACATTTAATTCTGTGAGTTTTAAACACATTGAGCCTAACATGAGAGCAGTTTTGCTTTGACAGAAAGATCATGTCTAGAGTAAACAGTGCCTATTGTGCTGTGCTACATTTTACTGTTTAATCTTATCAAGGTTTTATTTTTGTGGCAAACTCATCTCGGAGAGCCTTAATTGTTTTAAGAGTGCTTTGTGCTGTGTTCCAGTACAGGATCTTAAGATAATAAAACATATATACTTTATATCTGGTGTGATCTTTTGTTCTTATAAAAAAAATGTTGTGTTCTGGCACTCTCCCTTCAAATATTTGTTGTCACCACAAGGAAAGACATCTAATTGGATGTCTGTGACCTCTGAGTCTGAGGTCACCTAAATTCTTGTATAACACTTGGCACTTTCTCTCGCCCAGGCTCCAGAGTTAGCTGCCAAACTGATGAGTTTTGGGGCAGCTCCTGAGCAGAAGAAGGTATGTCTGCTTTTCTGATTCCGGACCAAGTTATTGTAACTCCGGCTCATTTACGGGGATATTAAATATGTTTGTTTTACTTCTGTGAAATATCTAACTGAGGGAGTTGAAACAAAAACAATGTTGAGACAAAGTCTGTACATTGAACGTTAAGATTAAAAAAAATCTCACATTACATACTAGAACCTAAACATGTTGTTTCAGTTCTTATATTCTTATTAAACCATTAGTAAACTCTTATCAACATTCTTACCCGATCTCACTGGCTTCTTCCTGTTTCACTGTTCCATTTTTTTGGTTTCGTTAGAATGTTTTGGTGTATGGTCTGTTTTTTCCTTAAGCCCAACATTGTTTTGGTTTATTATGGCTTGGAGGCAGGCTAGTATATATGTAATATCTATCTTGACCCCTCAATGCCTGCCTTTTTTTCGTCCCCCTGTCCCCCAACTAATTGCCCCACTACAAACCCCCACACGCTGTGAAGCCAAATAACACACTTCAGTAGAAAGTGATTGATTGAGAATCAGAACACCTGGGCATTGTTAGTTTAATCTGTTTTCACTCCTAGTTTGTTTGCTAAAGTCTGTAATAGAATTGTTTTTTTTTGTTTTTTTTGTGACACTGTTTCTCTTCCATTTGGTCCAGTTGGTTTCACATTGCACTGCTTTACAAACACATCAAATTATTTAAAAATGTGACTGTTCTTTGATTGGTCAGGATTTTGGCATCGTGTGATTTTGTGGGTGCTTCTTATTGGTTTTTCCTTTGAAGGTCATCAATTCATATTAGAGAAAAGATCAAATACTATAGTTGTTGGCTTCCACTTTATAATATGCTAATATTCTTAATAGTTTTACACAAATTGGTGTATATTTAGTCATTTATAAAATGCTGAAACCGATACTTCCAGTTCAGTAACAATTTATGACATCTCTGCATTCATTTATGTGGCCATTTCTAATGTTTATTGAGAGAAAAGATTCCTTAAAATGGATTTAAACATTGAAAAGGAAACCAAATACATGTGTTGATTATGTGTGCTCTAGAAATAAACACATTTTGTTCTGCAGGGAAAAGTGGTCTGTATTTTTCAGCATTATTTTCAGATTCTTCCACAGTCTGGTTAATTTTTAACACGAATATTAAAAATGAAACTATTTGGTCTCCCCACCCCCAGCATTTTGGTGCAGACCTTCATAAAATTGTGTTCTTGCCAGTAAGATACTGAACCAGGTTCATTTGGATGAAGACTGAGGTGCCTAATTTTTGTGCAATTGATTAGATCTAGTCAAAAATAAAGAAAATATTTGCTTGGGCATGAAAGGCCCCATCATCTTCACCACACTTTTTTTCTGTTCGTATTTTTCCACCTCATCATTTACTACACCCTTCTCCCGCCTTGATTGCTTTCACTGCCCTTAGAGCTTTGTAAGGTACAGTAGGGAATATGCTTTTAACTCTACCAGCTGTTACTTCTTTCTCTTACCCCCCTGCCTTTGTGAAAGAGATCCCTCTGGGTTAAGCACTGCAGAAGCGCAGTCTCCCCCGGTTTCCTCTCTACTGTGTATTCCAACCGATAATCTGATAATAGCTAGAGATACTCCTACCAAGCTCATTTGGATTCAGACTAATTTGTCTGCGAAGGATTATGAAGAGAGACGGATACAGAATGTGCACACAATAAGAGATACTATAAAAGAGCTTGGAACATTTGCTGTTTTCTGCTATCCCTTACTTTTAACGTGAACCTGACAACAGAATCCTTCACGTTGCTGTAACATAGCCACTCTATGCTATTTATCTCGTCATTAAAAAGAAACCACCGTATAAGGGAAATTGTAGTCCTGTGCTGCCATGTTCGCATTAAGAGTGGAGTAAAGACCATCTTAACCCAATTATAAAGTGTTGTTTTATTAATTCATTTATATGCAAGTATGTTGTATGTAATATGTAGTTACACAAGAGAGGAATTTAAGACTGGGCCAGCTGATCGATTCTGGTAGTTTAAGAGGTTAAAGAAGCTTTGAATCTGTGCTTTAATATGTGACCACTTTTGCAATAACGCCATTTAATGCCCATGGATTGTTAACTGGTCTCATAGCTCCTCTGGACTTGGTGGATGTTTGGTATGTTAAGACGATCCTCATTCAAAGGAAGCCATTCATTGTAAAAAATGTAAAAAGCGAGACAAATGCAAGGTGCATAGTGGGGAGTGCTGCCCACTCATAGCTCCATGTTTCCTGGTTTCTCATGTTCTCCACTTGTCCATTTGGGTTTCCTCTGGGTTCTCTGATTTCCTAACATCCCCTAAAGCATGCCAGTGTGAGGATGGACAGCTCTAAACCTCCCCTGTGTGTGTGTGTGTGTGTGTGACGCATTGTGATTGAGCAGGGCGTATTTCAGTCTTGCTCCCAGTGTTCCTGAGATAGCCTTCGGATCCTCTGCAACCCTGGCCAGGATAATGGCAGTTAATGAAATTGAATGAATGAAAGCTTCTTCTAAACTTTTTAACAAAATGTTAAAACATTTTATAAGCTCCGTTCTCTTTCCCTCCTCTGTTGATGCATGCTCTTGTCTCATCACTGTTCCTGAAATATGTCCTAATCTTCTTTTTGACTGTGTGATGAGTCATGATGCAGATACCCAGGAGTGTTTTATATCAGCTGTTTTTACCAGTTAATGTCCTCTATTGGAGTGAAACTAATTACAAATGTATTTTCACTGGTACTTCGCTGTGTGTATGTAGCTTACACATCAATGTACTGAAATTTTCAAGTAACATTATCCTGTAATGAACTGCTAGTAGCGAATAAGTTTTCATTTCTGAAAATGTTTCTGTGCCTAGAGATGTACTACAGATGTACTGCAGATGTACTACAGTGCAGGCAACATGTGTTTGCATGAGTGAAATTTATGGGACTGTCAGCAGTGCTCCATTGCAGGTGCTGGAAATGGAAGAGGAAGTAACTTTTGTTATTTCACCCGCAGTTCGTTCAGAAGCCCTCCCTCCCGGAAAATGGTGATGATAAAGAATATAAACCTCACGATCTGGTGCAAAGGCAAAAGGTGCAGGTGCAACCCAGCGATATATGCACGCCTGCCAGGAGAGCCAAGCGGATGAAAGCTGAGGTAGATCAAGTGCATTAAGAAGCAAATATGCACAAACATTATCTCAGGTCACATTTACCACTTGCTTAATATAGTTGTTATGCTGTAGTTACTTGCTATTACAAAAATCACCTTATCTGTCTCACCCCTTTCTAGTCTGGCTGTGGGAAATCAGAAGAGTGTGCAGGTGGAGAGGTGTGTGAGAACAGGCCCAATCTCAGGAGACGGATGGGATCTTTTGTAGCAAAACCTGAACCAGGTGAGCTGCTGTTTCTGCATGTCATACAACCTAATCATGTAATTTTCATGGCCTTTATCCTTTTTCGATATAATTATCATTTGTATAGCAACCTTCATACATAAAATGCAGCTGAAAGTGCTTCTTGAGGAAGTTAAAAAGATAATATGAATCAAGTAGGGGACATATGAACAGCAGTAATATGGATGGATGGCTGGATAGGTAGATGGGTAGCTAGAGTACTTTATTGAGAATGATGGAATAGATTAAAATTGTCCATTTATTTATTTATTTTCTATTGAAATAGATTTTTCTTTTTGCACATATCTCAATCAGAAATAATCATTATTGCTATTTACCCCCAAAATAGAAAAGGGACAAAATCACTTTGAAAGAATTCATTCTCTTTCTTTTGAACTCCTATTCCACACTCTACTCTGGAATTTAAAATAATTGTAAGTTTACAGTGGGTTAAATGATTTTTTACTTTGATTCTCCATAATCCACAACAGTCTCGTTATCTGCATTAAATGTCACTTGGGTGTTTGTTTTTTTTCTTGGGAAGTCTGAAAAATTTCCTTCTGATTGTTGTGAGTGTCAAGGCCAAAAAATGAACAAAATGCGTGGTATCATGCTAGAGCTGATTTTTAAAGACAAGCTCAACTGATTTAAGCTCTTTCGTGTTGTGTCAACAGTAAAGGAAGTACCCATTCAGATTAAACAGGAGCCTGTGGAGAGAGACCTGCAAACTGAGCCAGAGAAAACCAAATCGCGCTATAAGAAAGGCGCTCCACAACCACCCGTCAGCGTGGTGAGTCTCGTCTTACTGCCTCAATTTGATTATTGTCTCATCTTTGTTTATTGAAGTATTACCCTCGATGCAGGTGTGTTGTTTTGCTTGTATTTCCTCGTTTGTAAATCGCTTTGGATAAAAGCGTCTGCTAAATGAATAAATATAAATGTATAACACTGATACCCAAGATTCCAACACCTCTTTCTTTTTCCCTCGTCTCATTTGATTTGCTTCTTGCTCTAGGTGGACCTGTATGTGTGTTTGGTATGCGGGAGTGGTAGCGATGAGGATAGGCTGTTGCTATGCGACGGTTGTGATGACAGCTATCACACTTTCTGCTTGATCCCACCCCTTCCTGATGTACCTAAGGGTGACTGGAGGTGCCCCAAGTGTCTGGCACAGGTGTGGGAAGCAGGGGCCTGTCTGCCACACCCTAATGTTTCACTCACTAAACCTGGACCATGCTTGTCTAATACTAACATCATAGTCATTATATCAATACAGACCCAAGTCTAATTACTTATGGCCTGCAATGCAATTATGATGTAGTGTCAGTGTCAGTATTTTTTTAGTATACAAATGAATAATGGGAATAATTCTCCCCTCAAAACTTATTTTTCCTAGCATAATTCAATACACAACAGTGCCAATTAAATGTATTTTATTTAGCAAACTTACTGTGGTACCTTATAGCACTAACAAAGTTGACTTGGGAACATGCAGGCTACTAATTGGGTTATTTGTAGCTTTTGTAATGTTTTCAGTATTGATGGGTACTGATAGGCAGTGATATCTCTCTCTCTCTCTCTCTCTCTCTCTCTCTCTCTCTCTCTCTTCTCTATATATATATATATATATATATATATATATATATATATATATATATATATATATTACACACACACACACACACACACACACTCACACACCCATACATACACTGTAATATGAAGACCCGTACACCTGCTCGTTTATGCACTTATCTAATCACCCGATCATGTGGCAGCTGCATAATGCATAAAATCATGCAGTCAAACCGGTCAAGAGCTGCAGTTAATGTTCATATCAAACATCAGAATGGGGGGAAAAGCATGATCTCTCACTTTAACTGTAGCATAGTGGCTGGTACCAGATGGGCTGAATTTGCAGACACTGTTGATCTCCTGGGAGTTTCACACAAAACGGTCTCTAGTGTTTGCACAGAAAGGGGTGAAAATTGAAACTGTATAGTTGAAGACTGGAAAAAGGTAATGACTAGGTGATTTCTTATTTTTTTCTTCTTATCTAAAGAGTGATTATATGAGTTATGTCCTTCCTGGCAGCTCGAACCAATCTGGCCAGTCAGTTTTCCTCTGACCTCTTTTATCAAGAAGGCATTTCCAGCTACAGTGCGGTCACACGCACAAGTTTTTTGTTTTCCGACAATTTCTTGTAAACTCTAGAGACAATTGTGTGTGAAAATCCAAGGAGATCAGCAGTTTCTGAAATACTTAAACCAACACATCTGGTAGCAACCACCATGTCATGATTCAAATCGCAGAGAATCACACACTTTTTCTCCATTTTGGTGTTTAAACATTAACTGAAGCTCTTGACCTGTAGCAGCATGATTTTAGGCATTGTGGCAGCAGCACAATGATTGGCTGATGTGGTAACTGCACAAATGAGCAAGTGTAAAGGTGTTCCTATTAAAAAATAGACTTTGTGTGTCATATGAAAAAAATAAGCACACTCCATGGAAATTGTTGGCTTGTTTTGACATTTTTGGACAAGAAAAAGAAACAAATCCTCTTTGAAACATTGCCTATTAATGACGTCGATATACTTAAAGAAAACCACAAGGAAAATTATTTTTGTCAATCACTTATTTAACAGAAATATCAATAGATGTGATATGTTATTCTTCTGTGGAAAAAGTAAGTACACTTTTGGCCAGAGACTAGTATTGCCCCCTTTAGCAAAAATAATTTCTTGAATAATTGTCCAGCAGGCTAGCTGTCATTTTTGAACACTTTTCCATGCACTATTCTTTCAGTTGCAAGATGTTTAAGCGTTTCCTTGCATGTACTGCCCATTTCAAACTTTTGGATAGATGGCCTCACATTATCTTCAAGCACTCTTTGATATGATGCAGAATTCATAGTTGAATCAATTAATGCAGTCCCTGAGGCAATGAAGCAACCTCAAACCATAACATTTCCACCACCGTGCTCCACAGTTTCTTTGAGGTGCTTCCTGAAAAGCTGTCTTTGGTCTGCGCCAAACATGTCTGCTGTTTCTGTAGCCAAATAACTCTATTTTTGATTCGTCTGTCCAGAGCACGTGACTCCAAAAAAGGCCTGGTATTTGCCTATATGTTCATTGACATATGGTCTTCTCTTGGGCTGAATTTGCTGGGACAGACAGTCCTGGACAAATTAGCAGTCGTTTGAAATCGATAATGTTTTTAGCAAGAATGTTGTGTTCTGGCACTCCCCCTTCAAATATTTGTTGTCACCACAAGGAAAGACATCTAATTGGATGTTTGTGACCTCTGAGTCTGAGGTCACCTAAATTCTTGTATAACACTTGGCACTTTCTCTCGCCCAGGCTCCAGAGTTAGCTGCCAAACTGATGAGTTTTGGGGCAGCTCCTGAGCAGAAGAAGGTATGTCTGCTTTTCTGATTCAGGACCAAGTTATTGTAACTCCGGCTCATTTACGGGGATATTAAATATGTTTGTTTTACTTCTGTGAAATATCTAACCGAGGGAGTTGAAACAAAAACAATGTTGAGACAAAGTCTGTACATTGAACGTTAAGATTTAAAAAATCTTGCATTTCATACTAGTTTCAGTTCTTATATTCTTATTGAACCATATTCTTAACCGATCTCGCTGTCTTCTTCCTGTTGCGCTTAATCATCTTTTCTGTTTTTGTTTTGTTTGCATGTATTGGTGTATAGTCTGTTCTTTCCTTTAACCCAACATTATTTTGGTTTATTATGGCTTTGCCTATATGCTCATTGGCAAACTGGTCTTGCACAGGCTTTTTTCCTGGCACGCCTCCCATACAGGTCAAATTTGTGCAATCTCGTTCTGATTGTAGAAGCATGCACTTTTTGTTGCAAGACGTACTAGCAGATACTGTGATGAAATTTTGGGCTTCTTGGAGACTACTTTTTTGTGTCATTTGGTCTGCTCTTGGACTGAATATCTTGGGACAGCCAGTCCTGTACAAATTGGCAGTCGATTGAAATCTGCATCATTTGTAGATTATTTTCCATACAGTGGAATAATGCATTTCAAAGAATTTGGAGATATTTTAAAATCCCTTGCCAGACTCATGGGTGTCCACAACCTTTTTTCTGAAGGCCTTATAGAACTCTTTAGATCTTGGCATGATGACACCAAACACCTCAATAGCGAAGGGAACACCAGGCACAAGATATAAGAGGGGTATAAATGAGACCAGGTCCACCTGCACGCCCTAAACAGGTTCTAATCACGGACACCCTGTTTAAGCTTTAACATCTGATTTTAATTTCAGCGATTTTAAGGTGTGATGAATGTAGGAGTGTGCTTACCTTTTCCATGTGATCGATCTGTTTTTAGTTCATTTTAATTGTGGAAATGACTACAAAGTGGCAACATTTTTAATTGGTACTGTTTCAATGAGGATCAAATGTTTGCTTGTCCAAATATGTCAAAAAGATATATATCTCTATCTCAAACAGAAGCACATAACCATATACACTGCTCATGAATCCTTGCACAGTGCATGAGGATAATACAATAACATAACACCACAGAACAACCTCTGATTTAAATCCTTCCTAAATCCTGATAAATATGCAGTAAGGAAAAAGACTGAAGTAAATTTGAAAAGATTTGGATTTACTGATTGCACTATGTTTCTATACAGGAATGCAATAAACCACAGCAGGCATTTGGCTTCGAGCAGGCGCGCAGAGAATACACCCTCAAAACGTTTGGGGACATGGCTGACTCGTTTAAGTCTGACTACTTCAACATGCCTGTTCATGTAAGCTCAGAAATTCCGAGCATGTCTGGTCAATTAGAATTGACCTTGGAATTAATTACCTGTGTTTTTTCTACATATTTTTGTTGTGATTATTGTTACTTTATGCTCTTGTGTTTATGTCTGTGTATGTATAGATGGTGCCAACTGAGCTGGTAGAGAAAGAGTTCTGGCGGTTGGTGGCCACTATCACAGAGGATGTGACGGTAGAGTACGGAGCCGATATCGCTTCCAAGGAGTTCGGCAGTGGCTTTCCCATTAGGGGCAGCAAGTTCAAGGTTGCACCACAAGACGAGGTAAAGTAAAACATGGATACAAAAACAGCAACACAGTACTAGATACTGCACAGTACAGAAAAAGAAAGTGGGGTCTACACACTGGGTAGTTCCATTTAAAATAAATGTCATTTTCAAGAGCTGCAATGTGCATTTTACATATAATAACCAACAGGCAATACATACAAATAGGACACACATATCATGTGATGAACACACATTAATTGAAATATCTATGTATACATGTTTTACATTATATTGACCTCTGACCAAGATATTGACTATTTTCTTGTTAAGGAAGTGTGTTTAAAAAAAAAGTACAAAGAGTCCATCCATCCTTAATAATTAATTTTTTTACTTTCACACTTTGATAAAAGTGATATGAAAAGGAATTAGGAAACTCTGATTTACATGTATGGGTGTGACGAAGTGTCATGAGCCCTTTGTAATATCTGAATATATCTTACAATATGAACTGTTCTTTTGTACACTTTTGTCATGGCAACTTTGTTTTTGTTTGTGTATTGTAGAAGTACTTGAACTGTGGTTGGAATCTTAATAACATGGCGATGATGGCTCCGTCCGTGTTGACTCACGTGACCGCTGATATATGTGGCATGACCCTGCCCTGGCTGTATGTGGGCATGTGCTTCTCCTCTTTCTGTTGGCATATCGAGGACCACTGGAGCTACTCCATTAACTACCTGCATTGGTAAATACCACTTTATCATGCTTTTATATATGTTCTGAATTTATTTAAGCAACTTCCTTGGCCAGAAATATTGTTCTAGCCTTCAGACTTTCTCTGTAAGTCTTCGGTAACGTCAAGTGATGGTCACCTATATCACTTACAGTGTAAAATCCTTTAGTAAACATTTTAGAGGGTGAGTTTTGTGCCTAGAGCTCTGTAAGGCTTTGTTCACAAAGCATAGCGGGGAAAATAATAAATAAATAAAAATACACTGATTTGTGTGTATAGGGCAAGAAAAAATTAGTGAGTGAGTTATCTCTCAACATGGAGACTTTGCTGCAATTGTTCTGAGTATATTCTGCAACAGAAACCGAAGAGGGTGGTATATGTTGTGTTTCTTACTGCTTTGTTGTTTCTATAGTTAGGTAACATTGCTAAAAGTGGTGTAAACTACGCTTCCACATGATGATACGATTTTGATTGCTAAAGCAACCATATATTTGACAGTAGCACCGAATCTGTTATGATGGGACACGATTTTCAGCCAGACGATTTTCAATTTTTGCCAAAACCACTGAATCTTCTATATAAAGTTGGTCACATATCTATTGGAGTGTATCAAATCATATATTAGAAGTCAGTTTTTTCATCAGTTTTTTCATTTTGAACAACTATTCAGGTGTGGCCTGGAAAATGCAGAAATTACTAGGCATTTTCCAATTTTATACTGCAGAAAATCTTTGACTTAAATAAGATTTGACAAGAATTCATTTGAGCTACCTTTATGAACTTACCCGAAGCTTACTTTGTGACCGAGATTATTGCTTAATGTATTCTCCACATGCTTCGGTGATATTAGTTCCGTCTGTTTTTGAGGCAAAGTATTTGATTAAGATTATAGTTTTAAGTAGTTGCTGGATTTGTGTGTAGGGGAGAGCCCAAGACGTGGTATGGAGCTCCAGGATTTGCTGCTGAGCAGCTGGAGGAAGTGATGAAGAAGCTGGCACCTGAACTATTTGAGTCTCAGCCAGATCTTTTACACCAGCTCGTTACCATCATGAACCCTAACACACTTATGGCCCACGGAGTACCAGTGAGTCACACTCTCTTTCTCTCTCTCTCTCTCTCTCTCTCTCTCTCTCTCTTTCTTTCTCTCTCTCGTGCTCTCACTCTCACTCACACGCCACACTGGGCATTGTACACACAAACTTAACACGGACACATCTAGCTCTCTTACAGACCACATCTTCACACCCCCCAACACCCCCCTCCCCACCATACATGCCAACACGTATACATTAGTAATGCCACATCCTTTCTCCTTTTCATGCATTCACACCTAGACTTATACATACATACCAAACCATTTCACACATGCTGAAGACTGCTCTCTCTTGTCATGCACTTGTGCACATACAAACGGTCCTGTCTTTCTAACATTGAATCACAATTTTATCACTCACATGCTCATAGTTCAAGAATTACACTTCGCTTTTAAGAATTACACTTCGAATTAATTGAAATTTTTTTTCAAGTAATCCTCCACTTTTGTTTCTTAGATTTACAGGACCAATCAATGTGCAGGAGAGTTCGTAATTACATTCCCGAGAGCCTACCACAGTGGTTTTAATCAGGGCTTCAACTTTGCAGAGGCTGTCAACTTCTGCACCGTGGACTGGGTGAGAGAGATCTCTGCCTGTCTTATACATATATGTGACAGTGGAGTATATCTGATCTTTGTTATCTTAACATGAGGCGATCATTTTCTATAATATTTTATCAGCTCATTTTTTTCAATAATTTAGTCAAACCTTTGATATTGGTTAGATAACTGTCGCCCTTCTGTTTCTATAGATACCCTTGGGCCGTCAGTGTGTGGATCACTACCGCTTGCTGAATCGTTACTGTGTGTTCTCACACGACGAGATGATCTGTAACATGGGTGTCAAAGCTGATCAGTTGGATGTGGTTCTGGCCTCAGCCGTGCACAAAGACATTGTGCAAATGATCAATGAAGAGAGGGAACTCCGTGAGCAAATCCGCAAATTGGTGAGAGTAAGCACCGACAATAAAATAGCTTGAACAGATCACAGATGGCTGATTTCATTCTTTCTTTATTTTATTTATTTATTTGTTTGTTGTTTAATTCCACAGTCCAAAAGCTAAAATGCAAAAAACTGATTAATGTTCTGCTGGTCTCCATTTTCATTGATAGCCTAATAGCCTACTTGCTAAGTACCATTTATTCATTTTACCATAGTTTTAAATATTACAAAATGAGTAATATTTTTCTAAAATGCAGACTTTATTATTATTATTATTATTATTATTATTATTATTACTGTTAATGTTGTTTATTATTATTATTATTATTATTGCTAAACCAATAACCTCACCTTTAGACTCGTTTAACAGTATGGCATCTTTTTTAGATTACTTTAATATGCATGAGCCTCTCCCACTTTTGTTCTTCTCTCTCTCTGTCTCCCTCTCCCTCTCCCTCTCCCTAGGGAGTGGCGCAGTGCGAGTTGTTTGAATATGATTTGCTGCAAGACGATGAGAGACAGTGTCTTAAATGTCGCACCACCTGCTACCTGTCTGCTCTCACCTGTCCGTGTCGGCCTGGTGAGCAGGTGTGTCTACACCACGTTCACCAGCTCTGCTCCTGCCCTACCTCCAAATACACACTGAGGTGAGTGCTCCAGCCTTTCACTACTCATTATATTATTCTACAACCTATATAGTGGAATTTAAAGAATTGGATGGTTTCATTCAATCGGTTTTTGTAAATCATGGAAACGTGATGGTTAGAAGGTTTACAAATGTTTTTATTTATTTTTACAATGTTTGTTTTTGTTACATTGCAGGTACCGCTTCACTCTGGATGACCTCTACCCCATGATGAATGCTGTGAAGCAAAGGGCTGACTCGTATGACGACTGGGCGTCACGCGTTACTGAGGTCCTTGAGGCCAAACTGGACAAAAAGCGCAGTGAGTTTTTGCTTAAGTGAATGGATTGAGCTTCTACAACAGCACAGTGTTGGTATTTATTCTGGAACTACCACTGCCAGTGTTTAAGAGCTGAGCTATATTATCACATGATGCGGGAGTTTACTAACGTACCATGAAAAATAACAGCTATCTAAAGCCTCAGGCTTTAGAATGAAATCTAATTTCTTCAGTGTCCATACACACAGCACAGTTCTGTTTAATTCTCTTCAAGCCATTTCTCTTCACAACATATTTAATATTACTGTTTTTATAACAATCACTAATCTTCAAATGTCCCTGTAATGTTCACTGTCTGTACTTTTTTGGTTGTTATTTTTTGCTTATTTGAAAAGACGGCCTAAAAATAAACAAACAAGCAAAAAAATCCTAACAGACTAGTAGTGAAAACTGGAATGATTCCAGATTAGACTTTAGCACTTTGTCAGAGGAAAAGGGCTAATGGATGTCTCTCAATATTGTTCATGAGAGATTATAATGACTAGTGCATGGATATATTTTAAACCTCTGTCTCTCTCTCTGTCTGTCTCTGTCTGTCTCTCACACACTCTGTGCTCTTTTCCAGACCTGTCTGTGTTCCATTCTCTGCTCGAGGAGTCTGATACGAACGTATTTCCAGATAATGATCTGTTGCGTCATTTGAGAGTGGTCACTCAGGATGCAGACAGATGTTCGTCTGTGGCACAGCAGCTTCTCAATGGCAAGAGACAGACCAGGTACACACACACAGGCTGGAAGAATGACCTGAGCACTAACCTATTCTGTATTGTGAGGTGAAGAGGTTAAAGTGGTGCGTTTGTGCCTCATTAGGTATCGTGCTGGTGGGGGGAAATCCCAGAACCAGTTGACTGTAGAGGAAATGAGGTCATTTGTACGTCAGCTTTATAACTTGCCCTGCAGTCTAATGCAAGCTCCGCTACTGAAGGTAACACACCTACTCACACACACTCTCAGACCTTGCCACATCCATGTACTTGCTTTATCTGGTAAGAGCCAATCAATCGAAGATCCTCAGTGCAGCTATTTCTAGTATGAAACAGACTCTTTGACTACTAATGAGTAAAACTAGCAATTGCATTCATCTTGGCTCAGAGAATGCTATTAGAGATCTCAATGGCTATATTTACAGGCAGATTTTTCAGTCGGTCTGAATAATTTTATTTTATATAAACAGATTATATGTGCCTTAAATGCAGCATATTGAAAATTTTGATTTACAAGCATGTTACATGTAATCCAAACTAAATGTATGGCACTGCATGTATCAAAATTATTCAACCCCCATTGCAAATCAGGTTTATTGTGTTTAAGCTGTTTGCAATGAACAAATCAAACAAAAGCAATTGAAATTTGTGCTGTTGTGAGGGATTGTATTCAGGGGGTTGAATAAATTTGAGACTATAGAAGTCATTATAAGTTGCATTTTCAGTTGAATTTGTGGAAACTACTTGAAGCATTCATTGTGTTGAACTATTTCATTTGCTTTTGTTTGATTTGTTCATTACAAACCGCTGAAAATTTGTAAATGTTGAAAACAAACCTGATTTGCACCGGGGGTTGAATAATTTTGACTCCTCATATGCACAATATAATGAAGAATCATGTCAAAGTGTAACTAGTAGCATCACACAGGCTTGAAATGTACGCAACGATTGGGATTGTGAAAGAGGGTGGCTTTGAAAGTGATGTACTATTCTGTTGCATCATTAAAAAAATTATTCACCTTATGTAATGAAATAGAACAATCATTCAAATGGGTCTTTCATTAGTTTACTCTATATAATCTATGTATTTAGGTATTTCTATGAAGAGTTTTATTTTTTCTAATATTTTTATGTAATGGTCTCTCTCTCTTTCTCTCTCTCAGGAGCTGCTGAACCGTATTGAGGATTTCCAGGCACACAGTGAGAAAGTTCTGTCTGATACTGTGAGTGCAGATTCTGTGGTGGAGATTCAGGCCCTTCTAGACGAGAGCTCCGAGTTCGACGTGCATCTTCCGGAGGCTCCTCGGCTACGGGAGCGTCTGGAGATCGCTCACTGGTTAGCAGCGGTGCGTCAGGCTGAGGAGTCGGGCAGCAGTGCACGTGGCCTCACTCTGGACGCTATGCGGCAGCTGATCGACCGCGCTGTTGGCTTAACTTCCGACCCTGCGATCGAGCGTGCCATGGCTCGCCTGCAGGAGCTGCTCACTGTGTCTGAGCAGTGGGAGGAGAAAGCACAGGAGCTGCTCAAAGCCAGGTGGGGGCAGCATTCAGTAACTTAAACCAGATTAAAGACGGATTGTGTTACACTGAGGCTGGTTCAGCAACAACTCGCATTTCGTTTGCACGTTGCCTATGTTTCTTCATCGAGGGACATCTGAGACAACACTCAAAAGTTCCGGACGTTTCATATCTACATCAACTCCAACAGCCAAAAATGTACATCTGCTGATTTCAGCTTTGCTACTGTTTTGATCTCCTTTAGACCTCCAGAGTGTGTGGAATCTCTGACTGCCATTCTGAAAGAGACCGAGACCGTTCCTACGTACCTGCCCAACTGCCTGTTGCTGCGAGACGCCATTAACAGGGCCACAGATTGGCTGAAGGAGGCTGAGGCTGTGCAGGTAAAGTACACTGGGGATCTTTTATTCTGCGTTAATGCAGGATATCTACTGATGTTGTACCCTAAATAATTGTTCTTATTAGTGGGGTTTCTATTTTTCAACTGTTATGTGTATGTGGGGGGGGGGGGAAAGGCAGCAAATACTGTAAAAAGAATTTGCACATAATAAATTTAGCTAATCAATAATTATCTGAGGCATTCAAATATTTTAAATAAATGATATAATTTAGCAGGCAAATCTTTTATTTGGACAATTTGCATAGTAGTTGAAAATTGTTGATGTAGGTGACTTAATAAAATCTGCATGTTCCTATTTCTTAACAAAACATTCATATGGAAACGTATCTGCTGTGTCTGAAGGATAGCTAAACAAGAGCTTTACCCCGGACAAGAGCTTTACTGAACATGTTGAGAACACTTCCTGTGATGGTGGATGTTGAGTTCTCTGTGTGTGTATGTCTGTGTTTAGTTGGGAGGGCGTGTCCCTGTGTTGGATGCACTGTCCGACTTGGTGCTGAGGGCCCGTGCGATTCCCGTGCAGCTGGAGCCACTGGAGAGGTTGGAGGCACTCGTCTCTGAGGTGCAGGCATGGAAGGAGTCCGCAGCCAAAACTTTTCTCCTGAAAAACTCCCCTTTTACCCTGCTAGAGGTGAAATCTCACAGACTCTCACAAATGTTACTGTTTGTGTGGAAGCATTTTTTTTTTAGCATATTAACATGACTTTCCTATATTATTGCTCAGTAGAAGTGCATTTTCTTCAGTCTCTCCGTGTCCCGCTCTCTGCAGGTGTTATGTCCGCGGTGTGAGGTGGGAAGCTCTCTCAAAAGGAAGATGAAGAAGACAAAGGGAGATACAGTGTCATGTGGGAAAAAGAGAATGGGGAGACTGGACAATCTCAGTGATGTAGAGAAATCCCTGTCAGAGAGTAAAGACTCAGCTTCTGCTGTGAGTTAACACACACACACAGACACGTTCACACACAGCCAGAATATGTGACAGTCACCTTAAATAGATCAGAAAATAAAATTTAAAATTATATTAAAAAACATGTACATTTGATTAAAAGTTCAAAACCAGCTCAAATCACATGGGCTGTCTGGGTGACAAGCCTAACACACACACAATGTTTTAAAACACACTACAAAATACTCCCGTTGTGAATCTTCACAATAAATCTGTCACAATAAATACTGCAGAACAGTGGAAAAATATTATATGCAGCAAATAGTTTGGTACACAACCTCCTAAATCAAGATCTATATAAACTATTCTGTGGTTAATTTGCATATCAGATTGAAATTTCATGTTACTGAGCCTGTTTTGCATATTCATTTCCCTTTCAGATGGCGACTCTCGCTGAAGTCCGTTTGAAGGAGCTGGAGTCCTTGGCACCTCTCCGTGCAGCTAACGAGTCTAAACTCCTCCCAGCAGCAGACTGCGGCGCACTCAAAGCGTGCATGTGTCAGAAGTCTCCCATGGGTGCCATGCGTCAGTGCGAGTTGTGTCGCGATGCTTTCCATAGCGTGTGTGTACGTGGACAGGGGGACCCTTGTGAGTCCGAACCTTGGTTGTGTCCTTCGTGTCGGCGTTCAGCGAAACCGGCTTTAGACAGGATCGTGCCGCTGATGGCGTCTCTTCAGAGGATCCGCGTGCGTTTACCGGAGGGAGATGCGCTGCGTTATATGATCGAACGCACAGTGGACTGGCAGCGGCGAGCACGCGAGGTCATTGCTTCATATAACCTTCCAACGACCGTTCAGGAGCACCAGGGAAGGCGCTGGGCAGGGGAAAGCAGTACGAAGGTGGGTGTGGTGCTGGGCATGATGGGTTGTCTCTCTAAAAACATACAGAAGAAAATACCTTATGCATGCCCCGAAAGTGCGTTCTGTTTGTATTTCTCAACAATAAGGCTGCTATTGTATGTGTTTGTGTTCATCAGGGTCAGGACTGGAGCAAGTACAGTCAGGAGCAGTCTGTCTTTTACCTAGAGCAGCGCTGCATCCCTCTGCAGGGTGAGTAGACACCTGCAACTTCTCCATTTCCTATTTAGGCTATATTAAGACCATATTGTGGTGAGAGGTGTACTCGTATGAATGAGAAATTTGTCAACCAGTGGAGATCATTTCTATAGTAGTTTAGTAACGTTACAACAGGCTTCTAACAAGGTGCTTGAATTTGGCTTTTTGAAATGTAAGTATTGGAAAACCTTGAAAATAGCCATGTTTTATGTAATGGTGCTTAAAAAGTGCTTGAATTATAAGAAGTCAATAAATACAAACTCGCTAAATAACTATAAAGTGTTTTGAATTAGTTTTCTATCAAAAATAATCATTTCACTCATTATATGACACCCTGCTGCAGCCCCTCCTCCTCCCGCTATTCACGCACTCATTTGAACAGAAACGGCTCTGGTCCACTTCTCAGGCCCATTTAGCTGCGTTTTTTCTGCCAAAAAAAGCACCTCTTGACAAATGTAGCCTAATTTTTGGACAAACTTTCGCTTCTTTCCATAGAAGAGAGTGGCGAGTACTGCCCTGTCAGAGCAAGGTCCTGCTTTCCCACCGCAGGTACTCCTCTCTCTGCGGCTACTCTGTTCAGTGAGGGGCAGAGAGGAGCGGCACATTCAGTGTGAGAGAAAAAATAAGACCGTCGCTTCTAACTTTCTCCCTGAGTTAAAGATGTAAAGGGCCGACACTAGGCAGAATGCAAATATGCGATGACGTAATGAACATGCTAATTAACGCATGACCTCATCCAGCAACATTTAGTGACTTTCCATTGAAAGTTGTTGACAACAGTGCTCCTGTCACTCACCTGTGTATTGACAATATGGTGAAGACAAAGTGTTTGGGAAATGCAAATTTAGTCCAACATGACTGGAAAAAGCACATATTATAAAAGTTGGTTGTGTAAAAAAAAAAGTATGTGTGTGTATGTATATATATATATATATATATATATATATGTATATATATGTATATGTATGTGTGTATGTATGTAAGACTATGTTTGAATGCGAAAAAAAAAATAGTGCTTGAAAAGTCCTTGAAAGTCCTGTAATTTCATTAAGAAGCATCTGTACAAACCCTGTGACAAAGGCAGATGATTTACTTGCCTTGCTTGTTAGGCATTACTTGTTGAAAAACACCTGCACTTACAGCCTCTGGGTTGCAGGGGGCATCCTTCCCACTGCTTTAATGCTGGCCTTTGCTTTTGTTGTCATGTGAATGGCAACAAAAGTTATGTTCAACTAGAGGGCAGTATTGTTTCACTGTAGTTTACACTCGTGTTCAAATAATAAGACATTTATTACTATTCTTGTGATGCCATAAGTTTGTAAAAGACTGCAGTAATGCTTAATGTTTAAGTATTTTTAGATATAGGTTTTCATTTGTAGATTTAATACTGAGCACGAACTGAAATTCGGGTGCGGGGCACAAGCTTTAGTATGGAGTAAAAGTGTGTATTGTGTGTTTTAGGTCTGAGTACAGAGCTGGAGGAGCTGATGGTAGAAGGATTATTGCTGCAGGTGTCACTGCCTGAGACTCAACAGCTGTACATGCTGCTACTAAACGGCCCCCCGACCCAGTGCAGTCCACAGCATACACACCCAGCAACCGACAGCCCACAACACACACCCTACCACACTCAGGAACACACTTCACCACACAAAGAGGTAAGAGTGTGTATCAAGGCTGGCTGTGTGTTGTGTGTGTGTGTGTATATAAGCACTGATGCTACTCTACTATACTACAATATCAGAGTTGACACTTTTTTGTGTGTGTCTCTTGTCATCTCAAAAGAGGGACTTGGTGACCCCAGCAGAAAAAAAAGCGAAGCGGCGGATGGAGAAAGAAGAAACAGAGCTGAAGATCGACGTGAGGGATCGAGGGAGCCCGAAAAGGAAGAAGCAGCGGATGAGAAGAGAGAAACGGAAAGAGAGGAAAGCAGCTTCGGTATCTGCGTCACCGGCTTACCTGTCCGATCTATCCCATTCGGACGACTCGGAAGAAGACATGGTCCTCTGCCCAGCTGAGAGCTGCCTTCAGCCAGCTGGAGATGAGGTGTGTGTGCTGTTATGCATGTTTATGCATTTTCCTCTCTTCTTTTTTTTTTTTTTTTTTTTTGGAATTGAAATTGCTGAAAAAATCTGCATATGGTGTGGTGTGTGTGTGTGTCACAGGTGTTCTGGGTACAGTGTGACTGCTGTAACAAGTGGTTTCACATGATCTGTGTAGGCGTTTCTGAAAAGATAGCAGCTGAGGAAGACTACATGTGTGTCACCTGCAGCGCACGTTAACACCGGCTAGCGCCAGAAATGAGACGGCGTGTAGGAGAGGAGCCGAGGCCTAGGAGGAGAACTACAAGTTCATCTCCCCTTTTATCCCTTTTGTACTATCCTTTTCCTGGTTGTGTAACTGATTGTTCCCAACACCCTCTGACCTCTGACCTTTGTAACAACGGTGCTATTTCCTCTTTTTTTGTTTTTGGATTCTGGTTTTATTTTGGTTTTGTTTTTTGTTCTAAATGATGCTATTTGGTCATTTGTTTTTGTATTTTTTACAACTTTTCTCCTTCTATTTGAACTGTGTGTGGTTGTTTAAAAATACAAATATGCTAAATGAAAAGCGTTACATAGTAGAGTGTGGGGCACCCATCATGGGTTTCTGATCCGTTGCGTTGTCGACAATGAGAGCGAGGTCATTTTGTTCGAAGCATGTGAAAAAACAAATATAAAAGGGTTTCTTGTTTCTCGGGGACTTCTGCATGCTGAACACAAGAAAGCAGAACACAAACAAATTTTTGTACCAAATATCTACAATAAACAAATAAGAAATGAATACTTGTTTTTGGAAAACCCACTGTTAGTACACATGCATCTGGGGATAATATCATTTCTTTGTTATTTCCATTTTCATTTTGTAGACTAGTTTTATTTATCTGAGCAATAATGTCAGTAAGCATCTGGAGACTTAGAGTGTGTATGAACTGTGTGCTGCTGCTTTAGAGGTGATGGTTGGTTGTACATGAAGTGTAAAGCATAGATGGTACAGTTTGGGTTGGTGATTAGTGATGTAGCAGCCAGAGAGACGTGTATAAAAGAAACTGCCACACAACTCACGTAGGCCATTTTGTGGGGTGGGAGGATGGAGTCGGCCGCCGGGTTTAAGCTTGTTTAAAATGTCCCAGTTTATAGTGTGGAATAAAAGCCCTTTTGTCTAATATCTTACAAAAACTCTAGTGTCTTATTTATTTATTGTCTGTTAAAACCTCATGGTGTTTTTCAGTCATCTAATCAAAATGACTGGATATTAACACTTCTTAAACCCTAGCAAACTAAATGGCCAAAAGTTTGTGGACACCTGACAATCACAATCCTATATGCTTTTTGAACCTGTTATAAAAATCTCCACTCTTCTGGGAAGGCTTTCCATAATATTTGTACAGGCCACTTTAGTTCTTCCACACCAACCTTGGTACACCATGTCTTCATGGAGGTCACTTTGTGCACAGGGACACTATTATATTGGACCAGGTTTGGGCCTCTTAATTCAAGTGATGGGAAATCTTAAAGCTACAGCATACAAAGGCAACCACTGAACCGCCGCTCCCCAGTTTTTATAGACAAAATAGCAACCTTTTTGTTTTCTTGAATCATAATTTCCTTTGTAAAACCTCCTCCACTTCTCGGTTGGTCTGCAACACTTCCAGTCTTTTTGAATTTGTTAAGTTTGGCAGCAGCGTCGTGTGTGTGTGTGATGTGCTCACCATGTTTCCTTTTCACGTCAATCGCAACCTTGTGACCGCTTCCCGATCCATCCATGAGAATAATTTCAATACGTTTTTCTTTTGTCAAAAGCATTCTTAAAGGCTATATAGGAAAATATATAATATAAACTAAGTATGTAAAAAAAAATTGGAAAAACATTTGCCTAAAAAGTGTTAATTTTTCCCTGTGTATGGAGACTTTGGGGACACAATGTAGAATAGAATCGAACTGAATAAAATCCTAAACTTTTAAAGCTTAAACATTCAGTATTAGGACACATCCTTCAATCCATCTTCTACCGCTGGAACCTGGAGCCTATCCCAGGAAGCATCGGGCACAAGGCGGAGTACACCCTGGACAGGGTGCTAGTCCATCGCAGGGTACGATCACATACACACACACACCCATTCATACACTACGGACACTTTAGACATGCCAATCAGCCTACCATGCATGTCTTTGGACCGGGGGAGGAAACCGGAGTACCCGGAGGAAACCCCCGCAGCACGGCGAGAACATGCAAACTCCTATTAGGACACAATATAGGTTTATTTTAATGCAATATTTCTTTCAGACATAACTTTTTATGTTAGGCAGCATTCAGAATACACTATAACTATTCAAATTCTATGCCAGCTATGCTTATGATTTGCTGATGTAGGTGTGCGCAATCAGTTGTCTCCTGCCCCTGCAATTCAGGGAAGATTTTTATACCATTTTCTTTTCTTATGGAAGCAAACTAAGTCATTTTTAGAATAATAAGTTTGGACAGCCTGTATGCTTTGGGAGGTGCTGCCCGCCTTCTTGGCAGAGATGGGTTTGGTTAATACAGCTTGATTGCTTTACTGTAATCAGTTTATAGGCGACAGTGAGGGAGACATTGTTTTGCTCAGAACACCATTCGTTACAAGTATGTAAATAAATTTTAGCCCGGAGTGTTGTGTTAAACATTGCTTAGCCCCGCTTTAATAATATGTCAAGCTCTCTGTGCGCTTTGGAATTTTGGACGCTCCGGATTTCGGGAACGCGGCTGCGCGCGAGCTCGTGGTGCTATTCTCGCGCAGTCAACTTGCTGTCTCCAGTCGCATGCACTTCAGACAAGATTATGTTTCGCAGAAGTTTGGGTTCTCTGACTCGCTTTTAGAACACTTTGGACAGGTTGATGTGAAGCATCGTTTCCATAATGTCGAGGAGGAAAGTTCGTCTCGCGCGCTCTGAGCGCACAGTGAGCGAGGACTCGGATATAGACAGCCTGCTGGCGAGTCTCTCTCCCGATGAGGTGGAGGAGCTGGAGAGAGAGCTGGTTGTCATCGACCCGGATCCCAGTGTACCGGTAGGGCTCAGGCAAAGAAACCAGACCGACAAACAGCCGACACGTGGCTACGACCGTGAAGCCATGCTGGTCTACTGCGAGCGCGAGACCAAGAAACTCCTAGAGCGCGAGCTGTCCTTTGAGGTGATGTGTATATTCAAAGTGCACACTAGACACGGTGTATATACCTCCAAATGATGTATGCAAAGAGTAAATAGCGCACTAGACCTTATGAATAGATTCAAATAAGCCACATGTGTAGCCTTGACTGATCATCTCTTATACTGGGTGGTGAGAAAAACAAATATGATTGGCAAATATTTAGGTCAATTATTTAGGTCAAATATTTATGTCAAGTGTATTATTGAAGGTCAAAACAGGTCGAAAGGCCAAAAAGTGGTCCAAATCATACTGACATAACATGGTCATATGTTAGAAGAAATCTTCAGTGATGGGTCATTACTGGGGAAATCTTCAGTGATGGGCCAATACTCGGGCAATCTTCAGTGATGGGTCAGTACTGGAGCAATCTTCAGTGATGGGTCAGTACTGGAGCAATCTTCAGTGATGGGTCAGTACTCAGGCAATCTTCAGTGATGGGTCAGTACTGGGGCAGTCTTGAGTGATGGGTCAGTACTGGAGCAATCTTCACTGATGGGTCAGTACTGGGGCAATCTTCAGTGATGGGTCAGTACTGGGGCAGTCTTGAGTGATGGGTCAGTACTGGAGCAATCTTCACTGATGGGTCAGTACTGGGGCAATCTTCAGTGATGGGTCAGTATTGGGGCAATCTTCACTGATGGGCCAGTGCTGGGGCAATCTTCAGTGATGGGCCAATACTCGGGCAATCTTCAGTGATGGGTTAGTACTGGGGAAATCTTCAGTGATGGGCCAATACTGCGGAAATCTTCAGTGATGGGCCAGTACTCGGGCAATATTCAGTGATGGGTCAGTACTGGGGCAATCTTCAGCGATGGGCCAATACTGGGGCAATCTTCAGTGATGGGGCCATTTTTTTGTAAACACACATGGAGTCATCTCTCCTAACTAAGTAGGAAAAAATTTGGAAGACATTTTGCTAAAACGTGGTCATTTCCCTTATGTATGGAGACTTTTGGGACACCCTGTAGTTACTGGTGAATATGTTGTAAAATGATAAGACGAGCCTTTAAGATGTTAGGATGCAATGTAAAGATGTGTTTGTTATTGGTTTTTTGTTGTTGTTGTTTTTTTCATTAAGTATTTATTCATTATGCTTATTATTCCCATTTTTTTCATGTTGCCAATAGTCAACTAAGCTGACCTCTTATTACCTACCTGGCTTTCAGCACCTACATCCATTCAGGTGAAAATGTAGTATGACAAGTAGAGCTTATTGATTGTACAGAGTTTACAAGGCTGCTAAGGAGACATGGGTGATGAATTCTAGTTTGTGTGTAGATTGGTCAGTCAGATATGGCTGGCACGCACTACTGATCCTTCCTGTCATCACCATGCTTTCAGTGGACAGATGGTCACCATTGGGACAGCTAGCACTTCCAGCTAATTAGTGATTATGCTATATTGACTATGTGCCAGAGTCAACATTCTTAAATCAAACCAACATTTAAAAAATACATTTTGCATTGTAATTTTTTTAATATTTTATTTTCATGTTCTTGTTGTCCTGGTGAGTTTGTTTCTATCCATTGTAGTAATTGACTTTTGTCAAACACTAGCATGGAACAAGCATTTCTGGCTGAATAATTATATTGCTGCTATTGAAATAATATGAATTCCACAAAGCATCCTTATATTTACATATTGCTTTAAGGAAACTGCCAACAGTCCTCAAGGAGAATCCTATAAATGGGCCATCAGTTGTCTGTACATGACCAGGATGTCTCTCGGTAACTGTTGTGTGTACGCTACTATAAACACAGGCCCGGCTCAAAGTTGCGTCTCCACCCTCACACTGAGGTTGTGGATACCACAGGGCATTTATTACCCATGATGGATATAAACTAAACAAATAGAACTGAACTACATTTCATATCCAACATTTTTAATTAAACATATCCATCTGGAATTGATGGGTTAGCTGGTCAAATTGGGGTTCAGTTTGAGCTGCTATAGAACTAAATTAAACTAATCTCGATTTCCATTAAAATTACGTTTAACCCAAGAAAATCTACCCATGAATGCTACATAAAGCATAGCTTCAGTAACACATCTCTGCCCTAAGTTCACTGATCCCTTGTTTCTATGAGGTGAAAGCAAGTGTTGAGTGCTACAGGCTTTAACAGGTGCTGCAGAAAGTTTAGTAAGGTGATACACATCAAAAGGGACGAGGGTTCTGTTTAAAATCTATTGAGACATGTTGTTTGCTTTAAATACATCCAGCAAAGCAAGGAAACCCTCGCTCAACACATACAAACACAGTTTGTATGTTCACTGTGGGATCTCCTGTTTCTGTAACATTCCTAAGCAATTCTGTCTCTATTTATATTGTTCATAAGTAGTAAAGGTTAAATGAGTCACTATGATCTTCATACCAATCATAAAACTGATATCTTCAATGAATAAAAAATAAAGTCACCATTTGCTTGAATCAGAGCATAGGTTTGGATGAAATATAATTTTTTTTTGGTTCCAGATGTATGATGTTCATACCATCACCATACATATTCAGCTCCTCATTTCTTTTGCCAAAATTTCCAGTACTGTTGTGTTTGTAAGTTATTTCAAATCGGTTCGTCTAAGGTTCAATTCTTATTTTAGTAAGTATGCAGAAGTCTTGTCATGCTTTGGGAATGAACTTGTGTTCAGAATGCTCTCTTGTTGGACGTGGAAATGATTAGTACTCTGATGGCTGAGCTCTGGTAGGTGGAATTCCATTCGCGAGTGTTGTTCCTTGAATTTCAGCCTTATAAGGGCATGTCTGAGGGTTCCAAGACTTCTTCAAACAATGGCACAATAATCTAGCGTGCAGGCTCATTTTTCTAATGGAGACCAAGAATAGCTCTGTGCATTTAACTGCAACCAATCTTTACTGTAGTATGCCTATCTGCCTTTAAATAATGTTGACTTGTAAAAATGTAAAGTAACATTTTAACTGAAAATTTGTATGACAGTAGGTGGCACACATAATAACAATACATAGGATATGGAATTGCACAGATGGACAACAGAAAAGAGATCAAACAAACATTAAATACCTTGTCCACTTATGTCCATTTATTTTTCTTACTATTAGCTGTAGTTTCTGGAGTAAACATAGAGTTGGGTGACAAAAGAAAGAATGATGATGTTTCTCTTCCTGCTGTTTTCTCCTGGCTAGTTTGAGGGAATAGAAGTTGTCAGGTAATTTCATGTACAGATCAGAATCTTGTGTATTTGTCAATGCATTTCAGAAACAGTCCTAGAGTTTGCACAATATGTTGATCCTTAAGGAAAACCTACAACAGCAGAAGACCACATTGGATTCTACCCCTCTCAGCCAAGAACAGGAATTTAAGGCAGCTGAGAAAACATTGCCTGGTCATCACCAGTATTAAATGTTCTAGTTTTGGTGAACCTTTGCTCACTGTAGCTTCAAATTCCTGTTCTTTGCCGACAGGAATGGAACCCAATGTTGTCTACTGCAGTTGTAGCCCATCTACCTGAAGGTTCAATGTGTTGTGAGTTTTGAAAATTTTTTCTCTCATCAACAAGCTGTGCCTGCCTGCAGAATGACCACTCACTGGATTTTTTTTGCTTTTCGCACCTCTATATCTCTATAAACTCTAGAGACTGTTGAGAATGATAATCCCAGGTTTCTGAAATACTCAAAGCAGATCATCTCTGACCAACATCTACGCCATGGTCAAAGTCCTGTGCTGATGTAAAGGTGTTCCTAACAAAGTTGTCATTGAGTGTATATTTACTGAATCTACCCTTGGTAAATGCACATTTTATGGGCATTTTAAACATTTTTATCATCACTATTTTTTTACATTTCAAACCATGTTTATTGAGGCATTAAACGATCAAATTCATCGAATATTTATTTTAAAGAACCAATGACGTTTGAGCTGTTTGGTTGACTAGTCTCTACCCTATTCATGTTTTAACTGATCATTTTTACTTTGATGTATGTGTTCTTCAGGGGGAGGTTAAAGGTGAAGGCCGTAGACGGGATCGGCTAAGGAGAACAAGAAGCAAAGAACAGCGGAGCTTTTCTAGGTCACACAGCCGTGAAGCATCTGACAAGGATGAGGACAAAGATGAAAAACCACATGTCAAAGAGGAAAAAACTGTGTACAAAAATTGCAAGGATGGAGAAACAAAAATAGAGAATGAGGTCAAAGAGACCTCTGACATCAAACCAGAATGGAGAGAAACAGAGAGAGGGAAAGAAATGTTATCAGTGACGAATCTAGAAAGAGAGGTCGAAAATAAAAAAGATAAACAAAGGGAGGCATCTAAGAAAGAGCGAGGTAGCAGCAAGACATCAGAGCTCATCTCTAAACTACAGAGAAAGGAAGATAATAAAGAGAAGGAGAGAAAGGACAACAGTAAGAATGGAGAAAGCTTGAGAACCAAAGGGTTGATATCCAAGTTACAGGGCAACAAAGAGGGAGAAAACAGCAAGAAAGAAGAAAAAGAGGAGGAGGTAGAGAAAAAAAGAGAGAGTAAAACAAAAGGACTAGTGTCCAAACTGGAGGAGCAGAAGAGCCAAAAAGATCACGACAGGGTGTCAGAAAGGAGAAGCAGACAGAGAAACCTGGAGGATCCTGTGTTAGAGAAAAAGAAGGAAAAGGAAGAGGAAAAGTGCAATGAGAAAAGTAAACCCTACCCTGAAAGAGATATAACTGGAACAGAGAAAAGAAAGGACAGACTGAAACGGTGGGGAAAAGTGGATGAGATAGAGATGGAGCAAGAAAGACAGAAAGAGGAAGAGAAAAAGCCAGAGAGAGGTAAAGATGAAGGAAAGGGTGTAGTGAAGAATGCTAAAACCCACAATAATGTTACTGAGACCTGCAGTAGTGGAGATGACCAGTCTGCCAAAACAGAGGACGAGGAAGATTATATGGACAGTGATACTGGCTCCAGCATGTTTGATGACCTTTTGGAGCAGGTGCGCAGTGATGATCCTGAACTCACCGAGCTTAACATCAACAACTCTGATGTTATCAAGACAGATACACTGATCCAGTTTGCTGAAAGACTTCGCAGTAACACTCACATTAAAACATTTGCTCTTGCCAACACAAGAGCTGACGATCATGTTGCTTTTGCCATTGCGGGGACTTTACGGAACAACACTACGTTAACAGGAATCAACCTGGATTCCAACCTTCTCACTGGCAAAGGCATTCTGGCTATCATTGATTCTTTGCAGCACAATGCCACCCTTAAAGAGCTTCGCTTCCACAACCAGAGACACATCTGTGGAGGGAAGACTGAGATGGAAATGGCTAAGGTACTACGGGATAATACTTCGTTACTCAAGTTGGGTTATCACTTTGAGCTAGCTGGGCCAAGGATGACCATGACCAACATCCTTAGTCGTAATATGGACCGTCAGCGGCAGAAACGACTGGAAGAACAACGTTTTGCCAAGCAGGAAGCTCAGGCAAGCTCAGCGCCCCCTAGTGAAGAGAAAAAGAAGATTATACCTGACAAGCCCAAACTTAAGCAAACTCCACAGTCTAACCCTTTTGAGAAAAAGGAATCTATCCTAGCAAAAGTTTCCAAATTTAACAATTCCTCTTCACCCCCCAAAGCCACTCCACACCCCAAGTCCACAGCTGCCCCCTCATCCTCCAAAGCAACAGGTAAAAGAGGTGGACTGACAACAGAGTCCAGCCCAGGACCTCCAGCTCCTCCTCCTCCTCCTGCCCCAGCGATGGATATTCAGGCACTTCGGAGGTCGTTGACCTCAGTCTCTCAGCGCAAACAAGACAGCAGCAATGTCTCAGGACGTGGAGCACAAAAAAGTTCCAGAGATCAGTTGCTGGACTCTATCAGGAACTGCAACATGAACACACTCAAAAAAGTAAGTAGCCAGAAATCAGTCATAACATGACATGACATGACATGACATAAGACATTTCACTGCCAAATATCTTGTGTATATGATAATGACTTTTTGAGGTATTTGAGATATATATATATATATATATATATATATATATATATATATATATATATATTATATATATATATATATATATATATATATATATATATATATATATATATATATATATATATATATATATAATATATATATATATATATATATATATATATATATATATATCTCAAACACAGCATACACTATGTAACATATTTGCTTTATGTAGTAAGCTGCAGGCTTATGGATGGATTAGTAAATCCTTGTTCTCTGGTTAGGAAACTGCACAGGGTCCCCGCTCACCCCGTTATGCATAAACCAATGAAGGACCCCTTACTGCCCCACCCCACAATGCAACACATGCAGAAAAGCACGTACACTACTACATTATACAGCCATTATACACATACAGCATTTTAATGAGAGAAATAAGTATTTGACCCCTCTGCAAAATATGACTTAGTACTTGGTAATGACTTAGTAATTACTTTTAATTTTCAATGCCCTGGCTGAGGGAAGGAGGTTCTCACCCAAGACTTGACGGTCCATCGTCCCTTTGATGCGGTGAAGTTGTCCTGTCCCCTTAGCAGAAAAACACCCCCAAAGCATAATGTTTCCACCTCCATGTTTGACGGTGGGGATGGTGTTCTTGGGGTCATAGGCAGCATTCCTCCTCCTCCAAACACGTTGAGTTGATGCCAAAGAGCTCCATTTTGGTCTCATCTGACCACAACACTTTCACCCAGTTGTCCTCAGGTGGCCAGATGAGACCAAAATGGAGCTCAACATTTTTGACATGCGTTTTTCTGGATTTTTTTTTTGTTATTCTGTCTCTCACTGTTCAAATAAACCTACCATTAAAATTATAGACTGATCATTTCTTTGTCAGTGGGCAGACAAACAAAATCAGCAGGGGATCAAATACTTTTTTCCTCCACTGTATATATTAACATTATATCAATATACTATATAACTGTAACTATAATTGTTAACATTATAACAATATACTACTCTACAAATATATTTTTATGTGTAATATATACTTTTTGTCAATTCATCTTCATTTAAAACTTTCAATGGTCTACTGGCGCTTTAATTCAGCACGAGGGCAAGCGGGCAGCGGAGGGGGGTAGTGGAGGGAGGCGTCGCTCATTGGTTAAAATCGCTCATTGGGTACAAATACAAACCCAAATACCAATGTTACCATATATATTTCAGATTCAGTGACTGTATATTCAGTAGTCGTGTTCTATGTATTCTGTGTTATGAGTGACAGAGTAATGGCCTAATCAGACACCTCAAATCTGTTTGTTGAAAACCTCTTAGGGGCCAGGCCCCCAGGCAGGTACACAGTAGGTCCTGTCTGTAATCCATCTTTGACCTTATGTAAGTGAAGGACTCACTACATGTATCTCAGGAACAGCTTTTTAATTACTGACTATGGCTGTGTTCAAATAAACAAAAGGAAACAATGTTCCAGTGGATTTTTTTTTTAGATTAAAATTTTTTTATTTAGTTCATTTAGTAGATGCCCTTTTACAGTTTTATATTTTTATCAGTTATTGAACAGTAATGAATTTAAATTCTTATAAAACATAGCAACAACTTTTTTTTATATAAATATATAAATATATATATATATATATATATCTGACAGTGTGTTTTCCTGGTACTGATAATCATTCACATTTTGACTATTTTGGATAAACAAGTGTGTTTTCCACCCGTTTTCCACCCATTTGCCCCTCCCCTCCCCCTCCCCCCACACCACTTCTCCCAACTATTTGCTATCCATCTCGCTAAGGTTGAGGTTCCTAAGTGGCTGAAGTAGCAGATGGCAGAATAATCAGAAGCGGATCGAGCCAGCTTTAGTAGATATCCATGATGACATTGATGGATCTGGAGTCCAAAAGCAAATACAGTACTATTAAAGAACTTTGCTTTATTAAAGCGATGCTCACAGAGTATTATATACTAAAAGTTGGATCCTTAAAGCTGTAACAGAATTTGATTTTTTTCCTATTTAATAGCTCAATTGAGGAGGTCACAATAATGTTTTAAAACATGAAGATCTTATAATGAGCACAAATTCTTTGTAAATCATATTTTAGTCTAATGCCTATATATTCCTCATATAATTCACTTTTTTGGGATTGAAAATTGTTGAATTTTGGATGTTGATTATGAAAACAATTTGTCTTAAAAGGGAAAGAAGCTACACATTACAACTTTGTCTCAAATGCAGAACAACACTAAAATGTGCAAGTCTATGAGCTGCTTTTGAAAAAGTTGACAATTTTATCTATAGCAATTTATCTGCATAGATTAAGGGTCTTGCAAAAGGGCCCAACAATGTCTCGCAAGCAGTTTTGTTCCAAATCTCATGAAGAAAAAATAATAAAAGCACCATTGCTTTACTTAGTTGAGATGGGTTTTTCTTTCTGCTTGCTACAGTATATTAATTTTGCTTTTGGGGATAAATTGTGTGAAATGCAGCCTAAATGTGTGTTTGGAAAAGTGATTTAAAGTTTAGAATTTCTGTTTAATTCTTTTTTTCCTGCAAGACTGGTGGATAATTGAAGATCATGACCTTTGGAGAATACAGGATCAAAATGTATGTAATATTTAAAAATATTTTGAAAAGTACAACAAAGATGGATAAGTGTACTAATTCATGCAGTGTTTATTTAAAAAGGAATACAGGAAAGATTTTGTATATATATATTGTATAATTAGAAGACAACAGAAACAAAATATATTTAACTTTATATCTATTTAATTAACGGAATATGCAAATGATCTTCACAATGCAATATCTTCCTTTTTTATTAGTCAATTGCCTTTAAAAACTGCTGCAGACACTATACTATAATAACATATTGCAGTTAAGCAGGAAAAAAACATTTACTTTAATCCAAGCAAACAAATGTAATATGAATATTGAAAATGAAGAAAAGATTGATCTGACTTTAATTACCTGATGTAGACACTCAGAATTTAAGCTGGATTTAAGCTCAAAATAAATTCTAACAATTAAAAAGCTGAATAATTTTCTTTGCAAAAAGCAGGCGATTTAGGTCATTATTCTCTCAGGCAACACAGTATACTAGAACTGCAAAGCTATGCGTCTTTTTTATTTTCCCAATTATGTTATAAACCATTTTCTTAAATCGTTATACACACCATTTAATTTCTGAGCAATGGTTTTCCTTGGCCTGAAACCCTTCTCCTGTGCAGTAAGTGGTTCTCCTTTCTCCGCCTTCTCCAGAATCAAAGCACGTTGTTTTAACTCCTCCAACTCAGCAATGCGCTTTTTGTACCCTGCTTTGGCCATCTGCTTCTCAGACTCGATCAGTAGTTCAATGTAAGCTGGTGTGGACAAGGGATCTGGGCGAAGAGCAATTTCCTTCAGACGTGTCAGGCTCATGGCAAGTTGATCATTTAACTGCAAGACTTGTTCTTGTACATCTTCATATTCCTTCTCCAACTGATTGATGATTTTCTCTATTGTCATATGTTTCCCCAAAGCCTCTTCATATTGCTTTTTCAGATTTGCATATGTCCTCGTCTGTTTTACAGTTTCAGTTTCAAATCTGAATTGCATGTTGTGATGCACATTCCAGAGGCATCTACCAGGACACACTTTACAGTTGCCATTTTTCATTGCTGAACAACTGCGTTTATCTTCATCGTTTGAATATGCACATGGATAATGGCAGGTGAAGTTGCAGCCATGGCAATTTGTTACAAATTTTCCTTTTTCAAGTGTAACCTTCTTACTCTTTTCTATTTCAACTTCATATTCAAAGTTTTCGTTTTCTTTTATGACATTCTGGTTTTGTTCCAGTGCTGCTGTTGTCATTTTGATTTCATCAAGTTTTGCCAGACCAGTTTGGATGAGTGGCTGCAGTCCAGTTACAACCGTTTCCAGGTGTTTGCGTTCAGCCAGAACCTCTTTTGTGAGCTGAAGACTTTTGGTCTCCATTTTCTCCAGGTGATTAAAGAATCGTTTCATGCTTCCTTTTCCCATTTTCCAGAACATTTCATCAAAGTTGTCATCATCATCATCATCCTCCACCTCTTCATTCTGAGCAAAAAGTGCAGAATTGTTGAATTTGAAATGAAGGATTTTATCATCCTCTTTTACACAAGGGATATCAGCAGCTTTAATGGCCTCCAGTACAGGAGGTTTCTGCCCATCAGCAAAGGTGATCATAAAAGTGATATTGTTTGCAATGTCCTTTCCAAAGATTGAAAGAACGGATTCAAATATGTATTTCTGGGTGTGGGTTAGTCGAGCTAAAGCTGACTGTACCACAAAACACACAGCATCAAGACCAAGAATGCCATCTTTTTCAGAGAAGAACATTCTGATTTTCTCAATGATCTCCTTGTCTTTTGCGATTCCCCTAGTGTCTCCAAACCCTGGTGTGTCTATGATTGTGACTGAATAGGGAACCTGGAAGTCATTTTGATAGTGAATCTGATATGCTGTAACCTCTGAAGTCTGGCTCTCAGCTTGTGTTTTATTGGTCTGCTCATCTATCAGTTTAAATCTGCATGTATCACCCCACTGTACTCCCAGTATGTAATTGATCATGCCATTAATGAGAGTGCTCTTTCCAGAGCCAGTGGCTCCCAGGAGCATTATTGTTTTGTTTTGTTGAGTTTTGTTTTGACAAGAACATCCAAAGTCTTTTATGTGAAGCTGATCTCTTCCTGTGTCCTTCAGATTCAGTAGATACACTGAAGGTTTACCAGTGCTTTTTATACTGTAGTTGTTATTATTTTTAATTTTAGTTTCCATATTGTTGCTCATTTTGCTCTGGTGGTTATCTGAAAAACATGAAATGATATACAAAAAAGAAATATGTTAGAAATAAAAGATTGTAAACCGATTGTGAGCATATGAAGGAGTATTTACTTATGATTCTATCTCATATTTATCCGGTTCACACTATATTAGAATTTATCCAGCAAATATATTTGTACACCTGATCTGCACGTGAAAACTAATCATGTGAGAATTTCACTGTGCCAGCAGACTGCCAGATCTCACACACACACAACATCTTTTTTTTTTAACACTTTTTATTAGGGGTCAAGCCCAACGGGGCGAAGACCCCTATTGTTTTCATGACTTTTCTTCTTCTGCTCCTGAGTCTATGGCAGTCCACAGAACTGCTTCCTGGAAAGTGATGAAATTTGGCACACAGATACAGTCTGATGTGTTAATACAGCAGATTTGGAGTCTCTAACTCAATCTCTTTAGCACCACCAGCTGTCCAAAGTTACTCATGTTTATGTTAATAACTTTTGAACCATGAGTGCTAGAAACAAAACGTTTCCTCTGGTTTCTTGGTTCAAGATGATTCAATTGCACATTTTCTATTATGAAAAATTTTCTGAAAATCCTACGTTTTTTTTAAACTCCATTTTGGATGTCGGCCATTTTGAATTTAGTCATAAAATGCTGTATTTTCCAGGCAACGTGGCGTATCGTTACAAAACTCAGTATGTGTATTTGGCACCATGTAGCTATAAAATGCTATTTCTAAAAATGCTAATAGCTATTGACTGTTTGCCTACTTTCATGAAACTGGCTGTGATAGATTCCGTGGGTCATGCCCGAGAACAATGATACCAATTATGTCATGATTGATCAACCTTCCTGTCCGCCATTTAACTGTTTTGCAAATCTACTTTTTTGAACTCTTCCTAGACTGTTTATCCAATTTTCACAAAAACTGACTTCCTTTATCTAGAGCAGTGGTTCCCAAACTTTTTACAGTGGCATATCCCCCCAGGCATTTAATACCCTTTTGCCTACCCGCTCTCTCAAACTGTGTTCTCTGATGATGGCATCCTCTGTATTGTTTTTTTTTTTTTTGGTTGCCTTTTCCCCAAGCATTACACCAGCTATATCAGCTGCAGCAGGAAGAATAAAGTCCTCCACAATAGTATGGGGGTTTGCCCATCTTAGCCACTCTGTAACTCACCATGTAGGATGCTTCCAGACCCTTCCTATTTAGGTTTTCCTATGCAGTTATAAGGGTCTTACTACTCCTGAATTGTCTTAAATGTCTTTAAAAAAAACCCTTGAGGCTTATTTAGCAAAAAGTAAGTAGCATGCTTTGTTTCTAAATATCTGCACAGAAATTTAGCCGAAAGAAATATATTTTTCATCATATTTGCGCCTCTTTGGTTTTTCTTAGAGCTGCTGATGAAGAGAAGGTGGCATTTCAGTTTGTGAAGCAAAAGGGTGTTCCTGTGCTACTTGGTGTAGAAGCAATGCCCTTGGATATTGCCCCACTGGCTAGCAATTAAACTTCATTAAATGTTAAGCAAAATCAATGGTTTACTCAATGTTTTGCGATATACTACTTATATGATGAAGGAAGCAAAAATTAAGGTATGTTTACCTGATCGGTGCTCAACACAGCATGGCCGCCTCACATATCCAGGGTCCCTTGCTTGATCCTGAGCTCAGGTTTCTGACTGTGTGAACTTCCTCCTGGGTCTCTGGTTTCCTCCCACTGTCCAAAAATATGCAGACAGGCAGATTGGTTAAGCTAAGTTGCTCCATGTGAATGTGTGTGAATGTTGCCCTGTGAAGGACTGGTGTACCATCTGGATTTAATCCAATTAAATCCAGATGCACAATTAATCGAATATCGATGGCGATTACGATTTTGACTGCGCACATTAAATGAACATGATCGACTGCGATATTAACGTTTAAATTCCGTCATAGAGTGACGCGGGGACGACGTCATTTCGTAGTGCCAAATCTAACGGAGCTGTCATTTTAGCGCTCGAGCGGCCAGTTTCCTGCGCGAGGAGAAATCATGAAACCAACAGGAAAAAAAAAAACTTTTGCAGATAAACTCAGGGCTCTACTCGCATTTGCGATTGAAAAGTATTTTGTGCGACTGTGAATAAATATTTATTCGCACCGGCGCGAGTGACCTGTTGAGAGTTGTATAATACAGTCTGAATAAAAACTACAGGAAGTCCAAAATGCACAACAGTTACTTTCACACTGCTTTTCATCTCCTCAGACAACCGAACAAGTGTGTAAATACTGCAGAGAAGCTATTATGATGAAGAGAATAACTACATCATCGGCTTCTCTCAACTCTCCGAGCTCACAACCGCCATCTTTTATTGATCCCGCAAAACGACCTGAAATTTCACCTGCTCGTGTAGACACAGCGGCGTCGCGCGGAGTAAATTAATAATAATGCTAACGCTACTGTTGTGGATAAAATCAACCTTTCTAGCCTAAGTCAAAAACTTCAAAGACAGAGAGTTTTGTAGATGTCAAACGTAATCAACTTTATTGGAAACCAACAAAGTGTGACTGTCTGCAGAGTCCAACTTGTACATACATAAACATGTCTTTATATACTTCCCAAAACAGTAAACCTAATTCCTAGGTGTGGCATTCAACGTTTCTTTTTAGAACTGACCAATCTCCACTGTTTTAACTAATTATTCATGTCCATAGGATACCTTATCAGCCAGTGGTATATCCTTTAAAAGTTTTACCAGACCTGGTACCTTTCTGTTGATTCTTATCTTTTCTTTTGTCACTGATTTACAATCTTAAGAGGCTCTGTTTTAGAAAGCCAGTTCTGGAATATGTCCAAATTACTACCATAAAGTAAAGTTGCAATTAGATAAACACAAGGCTCTGGTTTTACTACCACAGAGTAAGTCTGCTTTAGACAAAACCCAAAACCTCTAATCCACACATTTAGAGGTGAAACTGAGTTTAAACAAACACAGGTTCACACTTTACACACTTAGAAGACGACCTGTTGGAAGTATCTTATAGTTTTAGATTTGCCACAGAAAGTAATTAGGCCCACTGTTTAGTAAGACACAGAATTCTCCTAACTCAATCCACACTTGATCCAATATTACTTGATAAACCATTATTCTATGGAGTTAGATTATGCTTCTAACTATTGATTATACATATAGACTATGCTTTTTAACCCATACACATTATTTGATTATACTTTAAGTAATACTTCTAAATGCAGGTTACATATTGTATAACACGTCCTAGCTATTTTCTTATACATATTTTTGATATATTTTCTATACTACAAGGTGGGTTTAATTAAAACTTCTTTATTAAATAATTACTCACAAATCACAATCAAGAGTATCAACTGCTCCGTCTGTAAACACACAGTACACTGCCGCTCTCCTTCAGTTTCTCTAACTTAGTACATTTAAACCCAGGGTTGCCAGATATCACTAGAAAAGTCTACTCCAGTTTCCATGTATTGTTATATCCCCCAAAACACAATATTATCAGCAGACATGGACACTGTACTGGGGGACCGATATAAAAGGAACAACAGATAAACAAACAAACAGAAAACTATTAAAATATAAAGACCGAAAATGTGCTTAGTTATTAATAATTAATTTCATATCAAAATAGATATTATAATAACTTCATAAAATATAAATAAAATGAGAAATTTAATGGTTTAATTACTGTGGATTGCAGTTAATATCAATCTGACATTAAGCTTAGTTCGCTATCTCCTTAGAAAGCTATTAGCCTTTTTCCTAATATGTATCATGCTTGTGTTAGTTTGCAAAAAACGATTGGTATCTGGATCGGTATCGTCTGTAAAAATCCTGATTGAAGCATCAGTAATGAACACCATTAAACTAAAGCGCTTGCATCTGAGGGGTAAATGAACTCACCCAATCACATCCTATATGAGATTATTCAGATATATACACAATATACGCAGAGCGGTTCGAGAACCGACTCCAGCCCAGAAACATGACAATGGAAATTCTGACATAATTGTCCAGCTCAAGTTTTCTCATGCCCACTTATATTTACTTATATTGTGGCACATCAACGTTACCATCTCTAAAAAAAAAAAAAAAAGAACATAAAAAAAAACATACAAAAAACCCCCCTAAACTTCAACTGTGCTCCTAAATTTTTGTAATTAGGCCTAAAACTAATTGTATTGTGTCTCTCCTATAAACAATGTTAAAGATTTGAACATGATCAGGAATGTAGCACAACATGGAGGTGAAAGCAGCGGCCTGTTTATTTAAATGTGAAAGTGCAATAAAAATATGTTGTCCCTAAAATCAGTAAATAATCGTGATAAATAATCGAGATCTCAATATTGATCAAAAATAATCTGGATGATCATTTTGGCCATAATCGTGCAGCCCTAATACATACATACATACATCTCCCCAATATTGAAATCTATACAATATTATATTATACATACTCTATTTCCCCAATATTGAAGTGAAATTTAATCACTTTGTTGCAAGAAAGTCACCTGACCAAGTGCCAGCAGATGCATCAGATTTTAATGGACACTGAGGCAGCATACCTAACCACATCTATTTACCATTATTATGTGATGTTTAAGAACAATAATAACATTTTTAAGCATAAAAATTATGTTATTAAATTAAATTTTTTTTGCAGGATATTATGTTACGTGTAAGATTAATATTTAGCTAATTATAAACAAAAACACATTTTACTACAAATTTTACCCACCATTAACAAGGGTGCCATGATTTATTTTTGATATATAAGGCCTAGACTGTGCTAGATATTACAGAGCCTGGCTCTGTTCTGTAATATCTCAGATACAAGGGTTAATTTGGCTATTTTAAAGAAAAAAAAAAAATTTAAGTTGGTGGAAGACAAATTATTTGGAGAAGGAGGATCGGTGGTTCGAAATTTATCAAAAACAAAAACACAATTTTACTCATTAATATTGTTAAGATTAAGTTATTATTACCAGAAAAAAGATTTAGGTGCTATTTATTTAGAGTGAGACAAGAAAAATTTTTATAAATGCAATAATTCACCAAGGGCCCAAGAACTAACTTTGGCTTGTTTATGATATATTTTGTGTAATATAAACTACGAATTGATAGACCAGTGCACATTCAGGGGAGAAATACTTAGTTACACATTACATGTAATAGATCGAGCAGAACCCTTCCTACCCTGAATTCAATGATTTCTAAGAAATGGAAAGTGAAAGTTCTTGTGTTGTTTTCACTGAGAATTGAAACACTGCACCCCTCCCCCACCCCAGCTCCTTGGGTCAAATCAACTCAGCGCAGACTGTTAGATTTATCTGGAGAAAACACACTCAGAAACGATGTGTTAATATCCTGCACACTGTTTGTATTGTTACTGGGCCTACTCCAAACACTTTTAATAGATGAAGCAAAACCCTGTAACCTGAATACAATGCTTTGTATGGAAAATACCAAAATGGAAAGTGAAAGATACTCCTTCTGTTACATTCAAATAACATTCCTGAGTTTCAAAATCTGGTGCTACACAAAGACAGATATTATAGGCATTACAACTGCTTCCACAGTAATAATTACTGTCTTTCATGATAATGTATACTGGTTAGAGAAATCTTTTTTAGAGATGAGAGCCCACTGAAGCTGGGTCCAGACGGTTACACTGTGCCCAACGGGATGACTGCCATTATCAATGTCTTGAAGCCTACATTATACAGTATATATATATATATATATATATATATATATATATATATATATATATATATATATATATATATATATATATATATATATATATATATATATATATGTATATGTATGCATATACTGTATAATGTATAATGTATAATGTAGGCTTCAAGACATTGATGATGGCATATATATATATATATATAGCAACACAAGTTATGTTTGAAGAATTCCTTTATCCAACATGTTGACAGCACTGTGTGTGTAAAATTAGTACCAGTAAAGGCCATTAAGATAATTTACTGGTTAAAATGTTACATATTCACATAGTACAACCATCTAAAATGTTTCACATGCTGCATAGCACAGGCCAGTATTTTTCTATGTATTAGCATACATAATTAGTGTATTATTAAGGTATTAATATCAGCATCATAATAATTGAATCATTTGCTAGTTAATAGCAGATTTTCATTACCATTTTACTAATATTGTATTTTCAAGAGTTTGTGTATGTTTACACAGCTTTGTTGTTGTTGTTTCTCTGTGTGTTTTTAGTTCTGATATGTGTGACAATGAAGAGCAATGCTGAAAGTGTTTTTACTGGAACAGAAGGAGGCAGTGTGGATATCTCCTGTAAATACCCTGACGGATATCAATACACACCCATGTTGTGATCCATGCTCCTTCCTGAAACCGATGACCTTAATTTTTTTTTTTTTTGCTGTTTGTAACCATAGAGTAATCTTGCTCCAGCTAACCACTGCATCAATGGCAGATCAGGCATTGGCAACTAGCCCATCAGGGTTTCTGTTATGGTCAAGTTGACAGCATATTTCATAGGGCATACATCTCAGGGTAGCCCATCATCCAGAGTGTTAAAACAGAGCACAAACAAAAATGAGACAAGACGCCACCCTGAGGCACTTTGGTGAGCACTGGATGTGGTTGAGACCAGCAACATCCCCACTTCACTGTCTGTACTCAATCGGTAAGATAGTTGTTAAGTGTGTGCCAAAGTGAATGTGCAATGCCATAGTCTACAATAGTAGTCAGGAGCCTGCAGTGATCAACAGTATCAAATGCTTGTGAAAAGTCAGTAAAGGTAGCATGAATTTGAGGCATTTACAGCATTATGCCAGCTTTGAACATTGTAGACCAAAGCAGACATAGTAAACATATTCTTCATAAATCCATGTTGTAACAATTTGATTAGGATGACTGACTTGACATAAAAGAATGTCCCAAAGTAGACCTTCAAAGACTTTGCTAACCATGTTTAATAATGCTATCTGGCAATAGTCCGGAAGAAAGTTGGGGGACTTCTTTTTATAGCACATATTGTAGAGGTTTTCCATTGTGTTGAATAACAGCCAGCATGTAGACATGTATTGAAAATTTGACATACATACAACATAACCTGGCCAATACTGAAATTGGTGATGCTGTGGTTAGACAGTTTGTTCTCTATTTGCTCAGCAATAGTTTTGGAGTTATTTACTCCCTCCCAGACAGAAGCAAATGTATTTGCTAAGTGTATCACATTCACTCTGCTTTTCTCAAGTATCAGAAACTGTTCCCTCATCCACCATCTCTTTTACTCCAATCATCTTCCCAACTGTCTTGTACCAACTACATCTCCAGACTTCAGTTGGTCTACTTCATCTTTCTTTTACTACTTTCTTTTTGTTTGTTTCACAAGAACAAGTTGATCTCAGCTTTCTATAGTCCTGCTTACTGTGGCTACAAAAGACCTGCTGCCTCTCATTCTTGATATATGATATCATCCATGGCTTGTCATGGGTCCTAATTTTACTTCCTTTTTATGGCACTGTGCTGAAAAGAATGTGTTGCATAGTGCTATAAAATTTTTGAGTCTGATGTAGGTTTACGACAATTACAAAATCCGTTTCTGTTAATAAAATTAGCAGCATTGTGCACCTTTTTAAGTATATTATATACTTATACATTAAGTAGACATGGGCTCTAATTTATTAACAAAATATGATTATTTGTGATCAGAATAAAGCTGGCAAGCAACAGATAAATTAACCTCACCCTGTTAGAATACATACAGTGATGTTTATATAAGTGTATGAAGAAATGTTGACTTCAACAATTATTTTCTTTGTCTGCTTGTGGTCTTAAGTCAAAAGTTAAGTCATAATTCCATGTCTTGTTCTGAACTATACTGCAGTTTCAGATTTCAGCAAAACATTCTTTAGCCCCACACACTTTTGAAAATTTATTTGAATAATAGTTGTGTTTCTTATTTTCCAATATTGTTTAATTATATGCAATTAAATGACATTATTAATTGCCTGATTAATGATAAAAATGGGTTCCTGAATAAATAAATCATACCCCGCCTTGTGTCCCATGCTCCCTGGGATAGGCTCCAGGTTTCCCTGCGACCCTGAAAAGGATAAGCGTTATAGAAGATGGATGGATGGATGGAATAAATAAATCATTAAAAGAAAAATGGCTAAGATTACTGTGTTGATTTTAACTGAAATCCTGAGTTCAGTGACTACCAACTGCTATTAATGTTTCCTAATTTTATACATATATATATATATATATATATATATATATATATATATATATATATATATATATATATATATATATATATGTTCTGTGATTGAAACCAACAGAAAGTAACTGAACTGTAAGAAGCTCCCCAGTGAAATGGTGCATTAAAATAAAAAAAAAACTTGACGTGGTGTTCTTTATGTGCTACAGGTTATTGGAGCCTCATACGTGAAAGCATTTAAGAACTTTTTTTTATAATAAGATGAGAGATAACCATCATCCCAAAAAATTTATCTCCAAGTTTCATGATTGTAAAACCTAGATTTCGCCGAAAGATGGCAGTATTCCTTTATTGGAAAAGATAGAGAACTTGCAGAAAAGAAACAAAATGTTCACCCACGGTGTAAACTTTGTTATACGGTATAAATTATATACCAAATACTGTTAGTATTATTACATTTATGTTCATGGGAAAAACAACTTATAGACTCAGTAAATTTAACCATACCATTTTAAGGCATTAAAAAAAACAGATACAAAATATTTAATAGTTTTTATAGAAACTTGCTCAAACAACACAGAATAAAATGTGTTCAGTCGGACTTCTGATGTATCACCTGTTTCCTTCCTGTATCGGTTACATTACTGTTTCCTCTTGCTTATTGTGAGGAATGAGAAGTGATCTCTCAGACCTCCTCTGCTGCCTCCTACATCATTCAGCTCACCACAAAGACAAGACACTGCATTTTATAAAAGACTAAAAATGTATATATCACACTGTGCTGAGTTTAGTAAGAAGATTGGTGATGTGCAGAAAATAGTAGAAAGATTTCTGTGGACTTTATCCCTTTTCCAAGGTAAATTAATTGTTTATACTTTTTTTTTTTTTTAGGAATATCAGACTTTCTGTTGTATAAATGCAGATTTTCATTACTATTTAACTAATATTGACTTTTGAAGAGTTAGTATTAATGATGTCTCTAATTGAAGGATTTGAAACACTTAAAAAAAATTATGTCTGTTGTAATTCCACTGTCTACTATTTTATTATTATTATTATTATTATTATTATTATTATTATTATTATTATTATTATTATTATTATTATTATTATTATTATTAACACATTTCCTTTGTTTTTAACAGTTACACTGAGCAAGCATTTACAGTGTTTCTCTGTGTGTTTTTAGTTCTGATATGTTTGACAATGAAGATCAAGGCTGAAAGTGTTTTTACTGGAACAGAAGGAGGCAGTGTGGATATCTCCTGTAAATACCCTGATGGATATCAATATAAACCCATGTACTTCTGTCGTGATCCATGCTCTCCTTTTGATGTACTAATTAAATCTGTGAAGGCTGATATGGTCGTCTCTAAGGGAAGATACACTGCACTAAACACTCTGTCTACACGTAGCTTCTCTGTCACCATCAGACACCTCACATTAAATGACTCTGGAGTTTATTACTGTGGAGTGGATATATGGGGCAAAGACAAGTTAACTACAGTAAAGCTTACTGTCAGTGAAGGTATACATGACTTGAATATTGTTGATCTTAGTCACAAATAAGATGGGAATAGTTATAATCAAAATTAAGATGATGTGGCAAGCAACAAGTCAATTAACACAGTAATGTGTATATATTATATTATATTATATATGTAATTTTACAACATTCTTCTTGAAGCATTAAGTTGAAAGTTTCATCAATTCATGACTTGGTCTGAAGTATAATACATGTTTCTTATGGTTTCATATCAATTCTAAGTTGTTCCTACTGTGTCTACTCCTACACCAGTGTCGAGACAGAATCAAAGTCCTGAAGATACAGAGCAATCCAATGCCTCCACAGTGATAAAAGCTACAGCAGGTAGAGGACATAAACACTATAGACTTGTAGGTTAAATAACCTTGTGCTGTTATTTATAAACTAAAAAATGACTGTATATGTGATCAAATTTAAGCTGGCAAGCAGCAGATGAATGAATCCTACCCTGTATGAATAACAGTAATGTGTATTTAAGTGTATGAATTAACATTGGTTAACATTAGATATGTTTGTCTGCTTGACACCTTAAGTCAAGTGGTACGTCCATGTCTTGTTCTGAACTGTTCTGCAACTTCAAATGTGTTATTGGTTCTTTTTACTCTCCGCAGCTCCTACTGTGTCCATTCGTGATCCAGTGTCGAGGCAGAATCAAAGCCCTCACAATGATACCAAGTACTGCATGTAGCACATACACAATTACAAACATCATCAAAGGAATAGTTGGATAAATAATTAGATGCAAATTCAATCACTGTATGAAATATTTAGATATTTTCTTGAAAAAGAGTGAGTGCCCAAGAATTTCTTATGAAAATGTTCAATGTAGATATTTATTTCTTAATACTACTTCATATGAAAAGGTGTCACCCACAACTCAAACTAAACATTCTTTATCCCCACGTTTTTCTTTATTGATCGCTCTGTTCTGTTTTTTATTTTACACTATTGACTAATCACTTGCATTTAAATAATATTCTTAATTGCCTGCTAAGTATTCAAAGTGGGTTCTTGAATAAAGAATTTATAAAAATTTAAAATGCTTAACATTACTGTGTTCTTAACTGATTGCCTGTGTTCACTTACTGCAAAATGCTTCTAATAACTCTTAAATTGTGAGTAAATTTTCCTGGATTAGACCTACAGAAAGTGACATTAACCAGTTTATTCTGGTCAGGATCACAGCAAACTGCCCCACTGGGTTCAAAGCTGGAATACATCCTGTATGAGATGCTAGTCCACACACACACACACACACACACACACAACAAGCGAACATACACTCACTCTTGATTGCTGCCTATAGTTTATTCTGTCTTCCTCACATATTTAAACTGTTAGCTCATAACATTGTTCCAGTTCTCCAAACAACTAGCTGAAAGTGAGATCAGACCTGTGTTGTGAACAGGAACAAATACAGAGGCCTGAGGTGTCTAAAACATCCTGTTGCAATTTGACACTTGAGCTTCTACACAGTACTTCCGATGTGACTTTGAGGCTTATTATATCATGGTGACTTGCGGCTCTTGTGCTAACACGTGCATATTGTTCATATGCAAACTGAATGCACATTGAGCTTAACCAAGAGCCCATCATTACTGACCAGAAACTGATACTATAGTTTCCTAACTGACAGTGTTCCATTATTGCACCTACAGAAAGTGGCTGAAGCTGCTTCGTGTTCTGCAGTAAAATGGTGCTTTCACCTTGCAGAAAGACCACAGAGATGTTTAACCTCGGTATATTATTATTATTTTTGTATATTATGTTTTATCTTTGAGAGACATAACAGGATATATATAGTGGATATAAAAGTCTACAAACCCCTTTAAAAATTGCAGGTATTCATGATATAATAAATTAAACCACAATAAATATGTAACGGATCGTAGACGGAGGCAGGAGCAGATCAAAATCTTTATTAAACATAAATATCAAACTCAAAGCACTTTTTGCTTATTATACAGCACTCAGCCTTTAAGGAGAAGAGTCTAAAAACTTCTTATAAAAAGCACATTCTTATTTGTCTTTTTTTTTCTCAACTGTTCCTTGCCAAAATTTTTCAGATTTATTAAATTGTGAGGGGATCTACTGTGCACAGCCCTCTTTAAGTCATTCCACAGGTTTCCTATAGGACTTGGATCTGTGCTCTCACTTGCACATTCCAAATGTTGAACTTCCTCTGAAGCCATTCCTTTATCGACTTGGATCTGAGCTAATGAAAGTCAAGCTAACAGAGACCTGCAGGTTTTATACCAAAAAAGACTGGTATTTGGAGCTATCTATAAATCTTGACTGGAGTCCCAGTCTCAGCTGAAGAGAAACAGCCCCATAGCATGATGCTGCCACCATCATGCTTTACTGCATGTATGGTATTCTTTGGGTGAAAAGCTGTCTTGATTTCAAACATATCCTATAAAATAATGGCAAAAAATGTTCTACTTTGGTAAATCAGACCATAACACATTTTGCTACATGGTTTGGGGTGACTGTACAGTATGAACAATAAAACAAAAGGTTCCTTCTATACACACTACCCCATATCCAAGAATACAAGTGATTGTTGTCACATACAGGAAGTGACCAGAACTTTTCCTATATTCTTGCAGCTCCTTTAATGTTCCCACATGTCTCTTTGCAGCCTCTTTGATAAGTTGTTGTCCTGTCCATTAGTCAGCTTTGGAGGGACATCAGCTCTCCTCATCAATACCTTAAGATCCTGCACACGCATTGAACGCTCTTTGCGGACCATGGCTTCAGCTGTTGGATGAACAAATATGTCAAGAAATCCTACAAAACAGCTTATTTGGGTTATAAACAAAATAATGCAAACCTTCTTTCAATCAGAGTTGTATAGTATGAAATGTTCTAATATCTGTAAATAACAATAGAAAACAACGCCAGCAGAATGGAAAACAACTTAACAAAACAGGCGAAAAGGATATTTTAGGTCTACTGGTAAAAAGAGTTTAATATAGGTTTCTAATAGCTGTATTGAATGTTTTTTTGTTTTTTGCATTTAAATAATCAATAAATGATCTCTCTTTTTCAACACTATAAGCATTTTTCATTGGTTTCACATATACAGTTGTGCCCAAAGGTTTGCAGAATCTGCTAAATCTTAATACTGTTAACAAAATAAGAGGGATCATAAAAATCCCATGTTTTTTTTATTTAGTACTATCCTGAATAAGCTATAAGATAATAGCTGAATTTATATATAAAAAAAATACCCTGTTCTAAAGTTTACATATCCTTGATTCTTAATACTGTGTATTGTTACCTGGATGTTTCACGACTGTTTTTTTTTGTTTTTTTTTTTAGATAGTTCACGAGTTTATCCTGAGCAGTTAAACTGCCCACTGTTCTTCAGACAAATCCTCCAGGTCCTGTACATTCTTTGCTTTTCCAGCATATTCTGCATATTTGACCCCTTTCTAACAGTGGCTATATGATATTGAGATCCATCTTTTCACACTGAGAACAACTGAGGGACTCGTACAACTATTATATAAGGTGCAAACATTCATTGATGCTCAAGAAGGTAACACAATACATTAAGAGACAGGGGATGTAAACTTTTGAACAGGATGATCAGTTTAAATTGTTATTTTGTTTAAAGAGCTTTAAAAAAAATTAGTACTGCCCTTCAGATGCTAAATAAGATATATATCTTAGATCATCCTGTTCAAAGGTTTACACCCCCCTGGCATGAATGAATGATTCAGACTGGTTTTATCAGTGGGATTCTACAATTCATTGAAATGAACCGACTCAAACAAACAATTCACAGCCAGCATCTCATCATACACATGGCAAATGTCCTCCTTGTAATTTCAGTGTCCTCAGGCAAGACACTGAGCCCCATGTTGCTCCCGATGGCATGGTTGCTCTGCTACCATTGGTGTGTGTGAATGGGTGAATGAGACACAGTGTAAAGCTCTTTGGATAAAAGCATTATATAAATGCGGCATTTACCATTTACATTAAATTTTGATCGATTCCTTTCAGAAAGCTATTGCAAGGCTTCTTAAAGCTTGAATATATTCAGCACTGGACCAGTTTTATTGTCGCTTGGTGCTTTTCCATCCTTTTTGAAGCTCAATACTCCATTACTATTGCTCGATTGCGTGGAAAACATACACTCTTGAAAATATTGCGTTCCAGCTCCCAAGGATAAACATCGGGGGAGTAACTGATAGAATTTCTATTCAATGTTAATTATAACAGCTGCATACAGGCTAGCTTCAGAATCATAGCACAAAACAGGGAACATAAAACCATATTTTTTTAAAAAACTGGGTGACTAGCTGTGTTCACTGCCTTGCTCGCTCCTATTTTTCATGTTTTTCTTTCCTCTTTTGAGATCTCGATTTTGTCTATGCCATCTCTTGCCATCTATCTGATGCATGTAATGACTCACAACTGTGAAGTGCCGTGTTTCTGAATAACCCACAAACGTCTTATGGAAACACACAGATGCACTTGGCATAGTCTGAGGGCATTCGATATAGCTTGTGTCTTAATAGATTATTTTGGAAAGTGGCCATTTAAATACCAAAATCAGACAGGAAGGTATGGGGTCCTGCTGGGCCCCCTGTCTTAATCTTTGTCTTAGCATCCTTAATCTTTCCCTCCGTTATGGTGCCCCTGGGGTTGGTTATGTTCTTTAACCCATGTTTATTTTCAGCCTTGAGAACCTATTTCATGTTTTTCTGTGTCTATGTTTAGATTGTATGTGTTATGTGTTTTCATTAAACATTAATCTACACTTGCTTCCGCCTGTGCTGGTGTAATAAATTTTACAACTGAAGTTCATCTTTCAGGTTTCACGAATGTGATACCTGTCATACTGATGGCAGTATATTCAGTCAAAGACAGAGACCATACTTTATGTAAGCTTAAACAACAAAGTAAAAATGGGTTCAGTCAGAGCTCTGAAGAATTGAATTGTTTCCCATGTTTCCTTCCTGTGGTTGTTACTGCTTCTTCCTCCTTCTTATTTTGAACCAGAAGTTATCTCTCAGACCTCCTCTGCTGCCTCCTACATCGTGCAGCTCACCACAAAGACAAGACACAGCATTTTATAAAAGACCAAAAATGTATAGTTATATAGCACACTGTGCTGAGTTTAGTAAGAAGATTGGTGATGTGCAGAAAATAGTAGAAAGATTTCTGTGGACTTTATCCCTTTTCCAAGGTAAATTAATTGTTTATACTTTTTTTTTAGGAATATCAGATTTTCTGTTGTATAAATGCAGATTTTCATTACTATTTAACTAATATTGACTTTTGAAGAGTTAGTATTAATGATGTCTCTAATTGAAGGATTTGAAACACTTAAAAAAAATTAATGTCTGTTGTAATTCCACTGTCTACTATTTTATTATTATTATTATTATTATTATTATTATTATTATTATTATTATTATTATTATTAACACATTTCCTCTGTTTTTAACAGTTACACTGAGCAAGCATTTACAGTGTTTCTCTGTGTGTTTTTAGTTCTGATATGTTTGACAATGAAGATCAAGGCTGAAAGTGTTTTTACTGGAACAGAAGGAGGCAGTGTGGATATCTCATGTAAATACCCTGATGGATATCAATATACACCCATGTACTTCTGTCGTGATCCATGCTCTTATTCTGATGTACTAATTAAATCTGTGAAGGCTGATACGGTCGTCTCTGAGGGAAGATACACTGCACTAAACACTCTGTCTACACGTAGCTTCTCTGTCACCATCAGACACCTCACATTAAAGGACTCTGGAGTTTATTACTGTGGAGTGGATGAATGGGGCAAAGACAAGTTAACTAAAGTAAAGCTTACTGTCAGTGAAGGTATACATTACAGTAATGTCCAACTTCTGAATACCTGAACTAATACGTATGAATGTATTGTTGATCTTAGCCACAAAGGTTTTATTGCTTTTATTACTGTAATAATTCAAGCACTATAACTGTATATAGTGCTTTGCATAGCAAGAGTTTGTTTCTGTCAATGTAATATGAATATTTGTGAAAATGATCCAAATTATGAGGCAAGCAGCAGGAGAATAAATACAGCATTTTTGTAGGAGGTAACACAGATCAGTAATTTTTTAACATTCTGCTTGGGACCTTAAGTTGAAACTCATGAATTACTGCCTTGATCCTAACTGTACAGTATCTTCATATGTTTATGATTAATGTTGATTCTTACACATAGCAGTTCCTACTGTGTCTACACGTGCTCCAGTGACCACACAGAATCAAATCTCTGAAGTTACAGAGTCTCCCTGTGCCACCACAGTGATAACAGCTACTGCAGGTAGAGAACATAAACGCATATTCAGTATGCTCCAGTTAGATAACACCTTACAAAGTCTTTGTTAAGCAATTAGCAGCATTATATTAGGTTAGAATGATCATAGTTAGATTAATCATTTTATTAAAATTTGATTGTTGTACTGAACATTTAGTTCCTTTTCTTAGAAAAGAGGAAATATGCATGAATTTATTGAACATTTTGTGCAATGTAGACATTTATTTATTTTCAGAGAGTTCCACTTTCTATGAAGAAGCATCATCCACAACTCAAAGTCAACATTTATTAGACCTACATGGTAAAAAGTTCATTTTTATAGTTTTGTTCTACAATATTCATTATTCTTAATCGCCTGTTTAGAGATCAGAGCGAGTTACAGAATAAATGTGTTATTCACATCAACTTCATCGTTCATTTTCACACTCATCCAAAATTACTATTTTGTCCACTTTCAATTATTTCATTTATAACAGGACAGTTACTTGTTGTTTGCGGAGGGGTGCTGGGCCTAATGCTGTGCTGTGTTCTTGTAGCTCTTGTGATTCTCTACAGGAAAAAGTTCACACACATCGCAAGTATGTGAGAAGAAGATGTTTAGACATGCACGGTCAATGTATAACAGTAATGTACTTAAATAAATGCTTTTATTGGCACCTCAGCATAAATATTTTACTTTCTGTTATTTACCTTTGAAACCAGCTGCTCCTGCAATCCAAATTTCACATCCAGCACCTGATCAGGTATGTTATACTGAGCACTGAAGCAGAACTACTTCTCACATATGAAGAAAGGGAATATTTTTGGAATATGATTTTTCAGCTTGTTCATGGGAATGTTTTCACGAAATCAAATCTTTTGACTGGTCATTGGTAAAGAACCATCAGTTATATACTCAAGTTTAAATTAAAATTAAAAAGTGTTTTTTATCCAAGAGGCTGTGATATTTGGTATTAATAATTTTGGTGTACCATTACATTATTATTTTTTAAAAATATTATTATTGTATAGCATTGCCTGGTTCAATCCTGAGCTTGGGTTACTCTCTGGGTGGATTTTTGCATATTCTCATGCCTTGAAACAGTAATGTCTGTGCAAATTACTGTCACGTTATTTTTACACTGCAAGTAACTGAATGCCATTTCTCTCACACTCTTTCTAACAAGGAGGACATTTGCCATGTGTATGATGAGATGCTGGCTGTGAATACTTTAGCTGGTCCAGCTGTAGGAGATGATTCTTCAGCCACCTACAGCACCATTCAGCTCCCTGATCCAGCAGATAACGATTGCAGTCTATACTCTCTTGTAGCTCCTCATTGAAAACAGTTACAGCAGCTTATATATGTGATGTGCATAATACACAAAAAACCATTCTGTGCATTTCAAGAAAATAATCACTCTTTTGGGGACACAAGTTTCCTTTTTAGCGATTACTGTCAGACTGAAACTTATATGTTCCTCACATATTTAAACAACTAACAAGACTTGCCCTCACTTAATATTTGTTACAGGCACATTAAATGATAAAAAGATAAACCTGAACCTTCTGAAACATCCTGTGACAAATTGACACCTGGGCTTCAATGCAGCACTTCCGGTGTGAATGTCAAGGCTTAGTTTATCCTGACTTGCAGCTCTTATGCAGACACATGTGTATGTAATGCTTACGCAGAGTGAAAGCACACTCAGTTTAACTAAGAAGCTGTATTCACTGACAGCCCACTGGTACTAATTTACCATCTGTGAAAATGATTGCACCCACAGGAAGTGGCTGAACTGTGAGACTGTTGTGGATAAAATCAACCTTTCTAGCCTAAGTCAAAAAACTTCTAAGACAGAGAGTTTAGTAGATGTCAAACGTAATCAACTTTATTGGAAACCAAAAAAGTGTGACTGTCTGCAGAGAGTCCAACTTGTACATACATGAACATGTCTTTATATACTTCCCAAAACAGTAAACCTAATTCCTAGGTGTGGCATTCAATGTTTCTTTTTACAACTGACCAATCTCCACTGCTTTAACTAATTATTCATATCCATAGGATACCTTATCTTTGTGGTGCATGCGTAGTCAGTTGTATATTCTTTAAAAGTTTTACCAGACCTGGGTTTGTTTACCATGTCACATATTTCATCCTATAGCCGGATCTTGGTACCTTTCTCTTGACTTCTTATCTTTTCTTTTATCACTGATTTACAATCTTAAGAGGCTCTGTTTTAGAAAGCCAGTTCTGTAAGGTGTCCAAATTACTACCATAAAGTGAAGTTGCATTTAGATATACACAAGCTCTGGTTTTACTACCACAGAGTAAGTCTGCTTTAGACAAAACCCAAAACCTCTAATTTACACATTTAGAGGTGAAACTGAGTTTAAACAAACACAGGTTCACACTTTACACACTTAGAAGACGACCTGTTGGAAGTATCTTATAGTTTTAGATTTGCCACAGAAAGTAATTAGGTCCACTATTTAGTAAGACACAGAATTCTTCTAACTCAATACACACTCAGAATATTACTTGATAAACCATTATTCTATGGAGTTAGATTATACTTCTTAACTATTGATTATACATATAGACTATGCTTTTTAACCCATACACATTATTTGATTATACCTTAAGGAGTAATTCTAAATGCAGGTTACATATTGAACACACTTCATTAACATATCCAGAAGTGAGTTATGCACATTGATTACAAGTCCTAGCTAATTTTATACATATTTTCAATATATTTTCTATAAGACGCACCACAGAGAAATGGTAAATACACCTTACTGGAAATAGTGTTGGTGTTCACTGTGGGCTGCACTTTATATCACTGGGGCAGCGGTGTCTTAGCGGATAAGGCTCTGGGTTACTGATCAGAAAGTCAGGGGTTCAAGCCCCAGCACTGCCAAGCTGCCAGTGTTGGGCCATTGAGGAAGGCCCTTAACCCTCTCTGCTCCAGGGGCACTGTATCATGGCTGACCCTGCGCTCTGACCCCAACCTTACAATATTCAAGAGAGCTAATGTCACGGTTCCCCCCTGAAGCAGCATGCTCTCGCGCGGTTGCGCATGCGTGTTGCGACTTCTGAACATGAGCTCTTTGTTTTCGTTTCTGTCAATGGCTGGGAGGACACGTGTGTTTTGTTTATGTTCGTCATGACCCCGCCCCGTGTCTGTCATAGGTTGTATCCCCATGTGTGTCTGAATTACTCCCAGGTGAATTCGGTTTAAGTTGATTCGTGCCGGTATATATACACTACGCGCCGTACTAGACACGGCGCGGTTAATTAAATAGATTAAACTTACTAAACGTAGTTCCTTGTTAGTTATAGCTCACGCTGGGTTATCCGTTCCCGGATCTTTATCACAGCTCTCGTTCATGTTTATGCTGATGTTCATGTTTGTTTATCGACCCTGTTTTTCCGTGCCACGACCTTGATCTCTGCCTTGCCCTATATATGCCTGTTTGCCGTCCGCCTGACCTTCGCCTGTTTTTGGATTATGATTCTGGATCATGTTTTGGGATTTGTCTGCTCTCCTCACTTGTAAATAAACATCACTCGTTCTTAAGTGCGCTTACCTCCTTCCTTCATCCGCACCGTCACGACGTGTGACAGAATTAACCGCCGTAATCATGGAGGTAGCACGAGAACGGCGAGGACGCCGAACTCAAAACTGCACGCCCAAGATTCCCGCCGTGGATTCCATGAGCTTTACACAGAGGACTTTCGAGCACATGCCTGCGCGGTATGATGGCCTGGGTTACCCGGATTATTTCGCGATGGAATGTCAGCAATATTTCGCCAGCCTGTGTGACCCGAAACCACCGGTAGGACAATTTAGCCTGTTCATCATGTCTCGCTTTTTGGGTTTCGCTCGCACGTGGGCAATACAGATAGTGGCTGAGATACCCGGGGTGCTGGAGGATATTCAACTGTTTTTTGAGCATTTTTTTGAGGAATTCGGAGAACCAGGGCAAAAGTATGACCTGGATAAAGTGCTGCGGGAAGGTAATGGGAGGACTCATGCAGAGCCTCTTCTCCACGTGTACTATGAACGGGAGAAACAGAGAGGGGAGAAGGGCAGAGAAAGCTACAGTCAAAGTTCCAGTCACAGCCACGCCACGTCTCCGGTCCAAATCACGTTTCCCGCTCCAGCCACAACCATGCCTCAGGTCCATGTCCCGGTCCAGACCAAGCCACAAGTCCAAGTTACTGTGCATCCTGCTATGCAGAATCCAGTCATCTCCAAGTCTGCCGACCCAATTCACAAAGTTCCACTCACAGCCAAGTTCCAAGTTCAAGCCCAAGTCACACTTCCAGTTCAAGCTACAGTCACAGCCAAGCCTCACGTTCCAGTCGCAATCACTCAGAGTAAGAAGGAAATGGTGGAAAAAATTAGCAGAATGCAGTTTGAGTTGGAGAGTTTGAGGAGCACTCTGTCTGAAACGGAGAAGAAATGCATCGAAGCTACTAAAGAATGCTCATCCGTGGAGTTGCAACTACAGAAAACACAGGTTTTGCTGCAAGAGGAGACACTCCGGAAACGGGTTCTGAGCATTCGGCTCTGTCGACTAGAGGACGAACGAAACCAACTAAAGCAGCTTCTGGAGGAGGAGAAGGATAAAAGGAAAATTACAGAGACCCTGCTTCACCAAATCCAGACTCAGTCTCAAGCTCACGGCGTCCAGGTCCAGCCTCGGTCTCAAGCTCACGGCGTCCAGGTCCAGCCTCGGTCTCAAGCTCACGGCGTCCAGGTCCAGCCTCGGTCTCAAGCTCACGGCGTCCAGGTCCAGACTCGGTCTCAAGCTCACGACATCCCAGTCACAGCCAAGCCTCACGTCCCGTTTGTAATTGTTCGGAGTAAAAAGGAGTCACGTCGACAGGAGGGGGAATCTGGGGTCGGGACTGAGACCGGCTCCCAACCTCCCTCCCCGTTTTTGATGCCTGTTCAGCCCCCACGTCCTGCTGAGGAGTCCGCTCAGCCTCCCTGCTCCGCCGAGGAGTCCGCTCAGCCTCCCTGCTCCGCCGAGGAGTCCGCTCAGCCTCCCTGCTCCGCCGAGGAGTCCGCTCAGCCTCCCTGCTCCGCCGAGGAGTCCGCTCAGCCTCCCTGCTCCGCCGAGGAGTCCGCTCAGCCTCCCTGCTCCGCCGGGGAGTCCGCTCCGCCTCCCTGTTCCGCCGGGGACGCCGCTCCGGGGACGCCGCTCCGCCTCCATGTCCGGCCGGGGTCGTCGCTCCGCCTTCCTGTTTGGCTGGGGTCGTCGCTCCGCCATCCTGCTTCGCTGGGGACGCCGCTCAGCCTCCATGCTCCGCGGAAGACGTCGCTCCACCCCTCGGCTCAGCGGAGGGCGTCGTTCCTCCCTGGAGCCTCGCGGAGATCCTCGCTTTCCCCTTGAGCCTCGCGGTGAACTTTGCTCCACGTCCCTGCTTTGCCAGAGTCATCATGCGGTTTCCTGGCTCTGCTTGGGACATTCAGCCCAGGAGCCCGGGGCCGCCAGTGGTATGGGATGTTTCGTGGCACTCCGGGAGGAGTGCCCTTGGGGGGGGACTCTGTCACGGTTCCCCCTTTTGCCTGTTTTTGGATTATGTTTCTGGATCATGCTTTGGGATTTGTCTGCTCTCCTCACTTGTAAATAAACATCACTCGTTCTTTAGTGCACTTACCTCCTTCCTTCATCCGCACCGTCAAGGTTTGTGACAGCTAAGATTGTCAATGTTTATTCAGAAAACTCATTGTTAATACTAGCATGGCTAATGCAGCTGTAATTAGCATTTCATAGCTCCACTTGGTACCCATGTTAGTTGTTTTTTAATACGTTGTGCATCTAGGGGTCAACATTACCATATTGGTCCTAATATAAGATATAATATCCTTATATATTATTACTATAATATATTTTCCTTGTATTCTGGCAAATACAGTAATACATATAAACAAGTTTATATTGTATGTCATTTTTTGAATCAGGATAATTTCAGTGCGTAATTATGTTTTGCTTACACCAGATGCCCAAGAAACCAGCAGGGATTCCATTTTCACAGACCCCTGTTCATCAAAAGAGTCCATAGTCCATAATGGCTACATAGCTACTCCTAATCAGAGCATCTGGACAGAGCTTAGTGCGTAGCTAGAAAACAAGATCACTGCAAAGGCTCTATATACTTTTGTTTAATTGAACAGACACAACATCTGGACAGCTTTAGGGGTTATTTATCAAAGTGATCATGAAACAAGTGGCAGTAGTGATGACACTAATTTTGAGCCAGGGTCCCTTTCCCCCAGACAAAAAAGATTGCTGGACATTTGAATTTTCTTTGTGTGAATTTCCCTCCAATCTGATGCTCCAAGGAGAGAGATTTATTTTAAGGGCAGCCATTGCTTTCAGAGGAGGCTTAACCCAGGATGCTGTTGAACATTATATGACCTACAGCAGGAGGTCTCCATGTGTCTGGGAGATCGATGACGACCTGAGAAATTGAGTGACGGGAATGTCTGAAAAAAACAGAATGTGCCCACATGCTGTGTTATTCACAAAAGACTGATTGCACTGAAAAATTTTAAATTTTAAATTTACTTTAACAAATTCAAGTATTTTTGTAGTAGGGCACAAACGCCCATTATCCTACTCCTGCTTGGAGAAGTAATTTCTGCTTTTCTGGTAGTCGGGCTTGACGGTGTTTGCACTCAAGTCTTGGTTTGAAGACAGATAGTGGCTTGTCAGTATTAATTGTTAAGTTTAAGTTTATAAATGTCCATTATTTGTGTCAAAAGATGTTTGATAGTACACAGTAATTCAATTTCACAAGTAAAATCATTTTACATATATGCAACTTGTATGCTAAATCCCATACATACATGTTTGTTTAAACAGATTTGTCCAGGAGTAATTGAACCACTTTTAAATATAATCAATTCTTCCCTAAGCACTGGCTATGTACCTAAATCACTTAAATTAGCAGTTATTAAACCCTTGATTAAAAAACCTGACCTTGACCCATCCCAATTGTCCAGCTATAGACCAATATCAAATCTCCCCTTCATCTCTAAGATTTTAGAAAAGGTCTGGATGTTCCAGTAGAAATATAAATAAGCTCCAGTTAGTCAAGAATGCAGCTGCTAGAGTCCCAACTAGAAGATACGACCATATCACACCAATATTCTCAACACTGCATTGGCACCCAGTAAAATCTCGCATAACTATAACTATAAAATACTTTTATTAACCTATAAAGCACTAAACGCTCTCATGCCACAATATCTAAGCGACCTTCTAGTTTTATATGATCCGCCACGCCTATTTAGATCAAAAGATGCAGGCTATTTGACGATACCTCAAATAGTGAAGGCTACAGCAGTGGGAAGAGCCTTCGCTTATAGAGCCCCAGAGTTATGGAACAGTCTTCCAATTAGTGTTCGGGACTCAGACACAGTCTCATTGTTTAAGTCTAGGCTTAAAACATATTTGTTTATTCAAGCCTACCCTGACTAGATTCTATCTTACTCCTTCGAAGTCCTAATAATATTTTTTCTCCTTCTCTCCTTTTGCCGAGCCCCACATGAATTTATGGAGATTCTAGACATCCAGATCCTTTCTGCCTCTGGATGGAGCTCAAATCTTCTCCAATTTCAGACTGCTGGGCCTACGGCTGCTCCTAAGGCCATACATATTTCATATACATCCATAATGAACTTTTTCACACTATCTGTTGTTACCCAGATGAGGATGGGTTCCCTTCCGAGTCGGGTTCCTCTCGAGGTTTCTTCCTTTTAAACATCTTAGGGAGTTTTTCCTTGCCACCGTCACCACTCATTGGCTTGTTCAGTTGGGATAAATTCACACATTTAATGTCTGTATACCATGTTAATATTTCTGTAAAGCTGCTTTGAGACAATGTCTATTGTAAAAAGCGCTATACAAATAAAATTGAATTGAAAATTTAAAATACATGCGTGTATATATACACATGGCCTATGTATGTATAAACAGAGCTACAGCAAACAGATTATGCTGAGTGCATTTATTTATGACAATGTTTATATTACGACTGTTAGTCTCATAACATACAGTAACAAGTAAAAACACTTACCTTGGAGTTCGTGTTGCATTTCACACATCTTGTGATCTGCTGTGTCTCTTAAAAGTTGAAAACGCATAGTGGATAGGTAAGAATTAAGTGAATGTGTTATGAAATTAACTCGACATGGAAGCAATTGCAGATGAATGTCTGAAGACACCATATTGATTGTTGATTATAGTAAACTATAATTGAATTAATGTAATTAATAATTTTTATTAAAATGTGCTGAAACAACAAAGAATAAAATGTGTTTTTTCAGAGCTCTGATGTATCGAATGTTTCCTGTTTCCTTCCTGTCATGGTTACATCACTGCTTCTTCCTCCTGCTTATTGTGACGAGCCAGAAATGATCACTCAGACCTCTGCTGCTGACTCCTACATCATGCAGCTCACCTCAAAGACAAGACACAACATTTTAGGAAAAGACCAACAATTTATATTTATATATCTCACTGTGCTATTTATTAAAAACTAAAAAACTATAGTTATATATCTCACAGAAAATAATGCAAACATTTCTGAGGACCTTTTTCCAAGGTAAATTCATTCCATTTCACATCAACTTTGTTTGGGAACATCACTCTGTTGTGTTGGATAAATGCAGATTTTCAGTACTATATAACTGATTCTGTTTTTTCAAGAGTTAGTATTAATGACTTTTAAAATAGTTATTAAACACATACAAGACCTTTGTACAAGACCGAGTTTTCTTTCAGTAAATACATGAAAAAATTACATCTATGCAAAGCACTAAATTTAATATAATAAAAAAACAGATTCAAAATATTTTATATTTTTCTTAGAATCTTGCTGACAGACAAACAACCAACCAACCAAACAAACAAACCCAAAAAACTGGTTCAAAATAGTGTTCATAGAAACTTGCTCCAAAAATAAAATGTGTTCAGTCGGACTTCTGATGTATCACCTGTTTCCTTCCTGTGTCGGTTACATTACTGCTTCCTCCTGCTTAGTGTGAGGAACGAGAAGTGATCTCTCAGACCTCCTCTGCTGCCTCCTACATCATTCAGCTCACCACAAAGACAATATATGCAGAACATAATGCAAAATTTCTGTGGACTTTATCCTTTTTTAGGAATATCAGCACTTTTTTGTTGTATAAATGCAGATTTTCATTACTATTTAACTAATATTGATATTTCAAGAGTTAGTATTAATGATGACTTACAACTGACGGATTTTAAACATTCTTTTCATTTAATTTCATTGAATGTCTGTTGTAATTCCACTGGTTACCACTGGGTGGAGTGTATGTCTAATTAGTATTTAGGTAGCCAGAGAGTAAGAAGGCAGGTGTGTAATGGAGGCAAACGCAACAGTTTTTGACCGTGACAGGACATTGTGCAGGTGGAAGCAGACTTGTGGGATTATTATGTGTTTGTGCATTGGAACTGTGAGTTTTTCATTACAATAATTTCTTACTTCTGTATGTATTGTTGATCTTAGTCACAAATAAGAAGTGAATAGTTAAAATCAAAATGAAGATTACGTTGCAAGCAGCAAGTCAATTAACACAGTAATGTGTGTATGATATTACACTGACTGGCAATAATTTTACAACATTCTGCTTGAAGCATTAATTTGAAGGTTTCATGAATTCATAACTTGGTCTCAACTATAATACAGAACTGTAATATAGAACGGTAATACATGTTTTTATGGTGTTTTATTAATTCTAAGCAGTTCCTACTGTGTCTACTCCTACTCCAGTGTTGAGACCAAATCAAAATCCTGAAGCTACAGAGCAACACGATGCCTCCACAATGATTAAAAGCTACAGCAGGTAGAGGAAATAAACACTAATTCTGTACTCTCCAAATAGGAAATTACTTACTAAGTTTCTGTTAACCAAATAGCAGCACTGTGCAAGTAATATGCCAGATACTTTAAGTAGTTGAAGTTAAATACTATAGACTTGATTAACAATACATTTGTTTGTCTGCTTGACACCTTAAGTCAAAGGGAACGTCTATGTCTTGGTCTGATCTGTACTGCAGCTTCAAATGTGTTATTGGTTCTTTTTACTCTCCGCAGCTCCTACTGTGTCCATTCGTGATCCAGTGTCGAGGCAGAATCAAAGCCCTCACAATGATACCAAGTACTGCATGTAGCACATAAATGCATATTTTCTACACTCCAACTAGTAAATGCCTTATTATGTTTCTGTTAACCAATTACAAACATCATCAAAGGAATAGTTGGATAAATAATTAGATGCAAATTCAATCATTGAAAAGTCAAGAGTATTCACATCGAGTGAGTGCGCAAGAATTTCTTATAAATATGTGCAATGTAGATATTTATTTCTTAATACTACTTCATATGAAAAGGTGTCACCCACAACTCAAACTAAACATTCTTTATCCCCATGTTTTTCTTTATTGATCGCTCTGTTCTGTTTCTTATTTTCCAGTATTGACTAATCACTTACATTTAAATAATATTCTTAATTACCTGCTTAGTAATCAAAGTGGGTTCTTGAATAAAGAAATTATAAAAATTTAAAATGCTTAACATTACTGTGTTCTTAACTGATTGCCTGCGTTCACTTACTGCAAAATGCTTCTAATAACTCTTAAATTGTGAGTAAATTTTCTTGGATTAGACCTACAGAAAGTGACTGAACTGTGAGAAGCTCCATGGTGAAATGATGCATTCACCTTGAACAAAAGAACAGAGGTAGTGTTCTGTAGGGTCGTAGCATTATGTTGGTGTCTGATACATTAAAGCATATAAGCGTTTCTAGAAATTTTTCTATGATTACCGTTTCTCTTCTCATCATCAACTTCATTAAACAGTTTATTCTGGTCAGGATCACAGCAAACCACAACACTGGGTTCACGGCTGGAATACATACTGTATGAGATGCTAGTCCACACACACGCGAACACACACGCGCACACACATTCACACTCACTCTTTTTTGCAGCCTACAGTTTATTCTGTCTTCCTCACATATTTAAACTGTTAACTCAAACAGACTAGACCTGTAATGTGTTACGGGCAAATTTACAGAGGCCTGAGGTGTCTAAAACATCCTGTTGCAATTTGACACTTGAGCTTCTACCCAGGACTTTCGATATGACTTTGAGGCTTATTTTATCATGGTAATATGCGGCCGTTGTGCAAACACGTGCATATTGTTCATATCAAACTGGATGCACATTAAGTTTAACAAGAGCCCATCATTACTGACCACAAATTGATACTATAATTTCCTAACTTCTGAAAAGTGTTCCCTGATTTCAGCCACTTTCTGTAGGTGCACTGTGAGAACAATTAAAATTGAACAAAAAACTATATGTGGTGCTTTCTATGAGCTACACATTATTGGTGTTGCATACATTAAAAACATTGAGTATAGTTAATATATTAAGAATAGAAGTTACCATCATCCAAAAAAGGTTTGGTGTACCTAAATTTAAAAACTGAAGTCCATGTCCAAGTATCATGAATGTAATACCTACATTTCACCGAAAGATGGCAGTACATTCCTTATTGGAAAGATAGAAAACTTGATATTTTGTAAGCAAGCAAAAAGCGAACTAAATTTTCAACCACTGTGTAATCTTTTTTATACAGTATAAATTATATAATAAATACTGTTTGTATTATTACATTTATGTTCATGAAAAAATCAACTTATATACTAATTCAATTTAACCAAATTTTAAGGTATTTTAATAACAAAAACAAAACAAAACAAAACAAACAAAAAAAAAAAAAAAAAAACTGGTTCAAAATAGTGTTCATAGAAACTTGCTCCAAAAATAAAATGTGTTCAGTCGGACTTCTGATGTATCACCTGTTTCCTTCCTGTGTCGGTTACATTACTGCTTCCTCCTGCTTAGTGTGAGGAACGAGAAATGATCTCTCAGACCTCCTCTGCTGCCTCCTACATCGTGCAGCTCACCACAAAGACAAGACACAGCATTTTAGAAAAGACTAAAAATGTATCTATCACACTGTGCTGAGTTTAGTAAGAAGGCTGCTGATGTGCAGAACATAATGCAAAGATTTCTGTGGACTTTATCCTTTTTCCAAGGTAAATTAAATGTTTATCCTTTTTTAGGAATATCAGCACTTTTTGTTGTATAAATGCAGACTTTCATTACTATTTAACTAATATTGATATTTCAAGAGTTAGTATTAATGATGACTTACAACTGACGGATTTTAAACATTCTTTTCATTTAATTTCATTAAATGTCTGTTGTAATTCCACTGGTTACCACTGGGTGGAGTGTATGTCTAATTAGTATTTAGGTAGCCAGAGAGTAAGAAGGCAGGTGTGTAATGGAGGGAAACGCAACAGTTTTTGACCGTGACAGGACATTGTGCAGGTGGAAGCAGACTTGTGGGATTATTATGTGCTTGTGCATTGGAACTGTGAGTTTAAAGTGAGCTTTGTGATAAATGAAGAAGATAAAAGCAGTGCTAGACTGGAAGCGTGTCTTGTTCGGATCTCATGCGTCGGAAACAATCCTACAACACCTCTAAGTGACCAGATTGTCGTTGTCACTTCAAGACTTTTTTCTTGTAACTTGCCATTCAGTGAATTTAATATAGCAACTTTATTTAATTAATTATTATTATTATATATATATATTTTTTACGAATCTTTTGACTTTTAACAGTTACACTGAACAAGCATTTATAATGTTTCTCTGTGTGTTTTTAGTTCTGATATGTTTGACAATGAAGATCAAGGCTGAAAGTGTTTTTACTGAAACAGAAGGAGGCAGTGTGGATATCTCCTGTAAATACCCTGATGGATATCAATATACACCCATGTACTTCTGTCGTGATCCATGCTCTTATTCTGATGTACTAATTAAATCTGTGAAGGCTGATACGTTCGTCTCTGAGGGAAGATACACTGCACGAAACACTCTGTCTACACGTAGCTTCTCTGTCACCATCAGACACCTCACATTAAAGGACTCTGGAGTTTATTACTGTGGAGTGGATGCATGGGGCAAAGACAAGTTAACTAAAGTAAAGCTTACTGTCAGTGAAGGTATACATTACAGTAATTTCCTACTTCTGTATGTATTGTTGATCTTAGTCACAAATAAGAAGTGAATAGTTAAAATCAAAATGAAGATTATGTTGCAAGCAGCAAGTCAATTAACACAGTAATGTGTGTATGATATTACACTGACTGGCAATAATTTTACAACATTCTGCTTGAAGCATTAATTTGAAGGTTTCATGAATTCATAACTTGGTCTCAACTATAATACAGAACTGTAATATAGAACGGTAATACATGTTTTTATGGTGTTTTATTAATTCTAAGCAGTTCCTACTGTGTCTACTCCTACTCCAGTGTTGAGACCAAATCAAAATCCTGAAGCTACAGAGCAACACGATGCCTCCACAATGATAAAAGCTACAGCAGGTAGAGGAAATAAACACTAATTCTGTACTCTCCAAATAGGAAATTACTTACTAAGTTTCTGTTAACCAAATAGCAGCACTGTGCAAGTAATATGTCAGATACTTTAAGTAGTTGAAGTTAAATACTATAGACTTGATTAACAATACATTTGTTTGTCTGCTTGACACCTTAAGTCAAAGGGAACGTCTATGTCTTGGTCTGATCTGTACTGCAGCTTCAAATGTGTTATTGGTTCTTTTTACTCTCCGCAGCTCCTACTGTGTCCACTCGTGATCCAGTGTCGAGGCAGAATCAAAGCCCTCACAATGATACCAAGTACTGCATGTAGCACATAAATGCATATTTTCTACACTCCAACTAGTAAACGCCTTATTATGTTTCTGTTAACCAATTACAAACATCATCAAAGGAATAGTTGGATAAATAATTAGATGCAAATTCAATCATTGAAAAGTCAAGAGTATTCACATCAAGAGTGAGTGCGCAAGAATTTCTAATAAAAATGTGCAATGTAGATATTTATTTCTTAATACTACTTCATATGAAAAGGTGTTACCCACAACTCAAACTAAACATTCTTTATCCCCACGTTTTTCTTTATTGATCGCTCTGTTCTGTTTCTTATTTTCCAGTATTGACTAATCACTTACATTTAAATAATATTCTTAATTACCTGCTTAGTCATCAAAGTGGGTTCTTGAATAAAGAAATTATAAAAATTTAAAATGCTTAACATTACTGTGTTCTTAACTGATTGCCTGTGTTCACTTACTGCAAAATGCTTCTAATAACTCTTAAATTGTGAGTAAATTTTCCTGGATTAGACCTACAGAAAGTGACTGAACTGTGAGAAGCTCCATGGTGAAATGATGCATTCACCTTGAACAAAAGATCAGAGGTGGTGTTCTGTAGGGTCGTAGCATTATGTTGGTGTCTGATACATTAAAGCATATAAGCGTTTAAATAAATTTTCTATGATTACTGTTTTTCTTTCTCATCATCAACTTCATTAACCAGTTTATTCTGGTCAGGATCACAGCAAACTGCAACACTGGGAGCAAGGCTGGAATACATCCTGTATGAGATGCTAGTCCACACTCACTCACACTCACTCTTGATTGCTGCCTATAGTTTATTCTGTCTTCCTCACATATTTAAACTGTTAACTCAAAACATTGTTCCAGTTCTCCAAAAAAACTAGCTGAAAATCAGACCAGACGGTGTGTTACGGGCACATTTACAGAGGCCTGAGGTGTCTAAAACATCCTGTTGCAATTTGACACTTGAGCTTCTACCCAGTACTTTCGCTGTGACTTTGAGGGTTATTATATCATGGTGACTTGCGGCTCTTGTGCAAACACGTGCATATTGTTCAAATGCAAACTGAATGCACATTAAGCTTAACCAAGAGCCCATCATTACTGACCAGAAACTGATACTATAGTTTCCTAACTGACAGTGTTCCATGATTGCACCTACAGAAAGTGGCTGAAGCTGCTTCGTGTTCTGCAGTGAAATGGTGCTTTCACTTTGCAGAAAGACCACAGAGATGTTTAACCTCGGTATATTATTATTATTTTTGTATATTATGTTTTATCTTTGAGAGACATAACAGGCAATATATAGTGGATATAAAAAGTCTACACACCCCTTTAAAAATTGCAGGTATTTGTGATAAAAAAATTAAACCACAATAAATCATGTCAGCAGCAGGAGAATAAATACAGCATTTTTGTAGGAGGTAACACAGATCAGTAATTTTTTAACATTCTGCTTGGGACCTTAAGTTGAAACTCATGAATTACTGCCTTGATCCTAACTGTACCGTATCTTCATATGTTTATGATTAATGTTGATTCTTACACATAGCAGTTCCTAGTGTCTACACGTGCTCCAGTGACCACACAGAATCAAATCTCTGAAGTTACAGTCTCCCTGTGCCACCACAGTGATAACAGCTACTGCAGGTAGAGAACATAAACGCATATTCAGTATGCTCCAGTTAGATAACACCTTACAAAGTCTTTGTTAAACAATTAGCAGCATTATATTAGGTTAGAATGATCATAGTTGGATTAATCATTTTTATTAAAATTTGATTGTTGTACTGAACATTTAGTTCCTTTTCTTAGAAAAGAGGAAATATGCATGAATTTATTGAACATTTTGTGCAATGTAGACATTTATTTATTTTCAGAGAGTTCCACTTTCTATGAAGAAGCATCATCCACAACTCAAAGTCAACATTTATTAGACCTACATGGTAAACAGTTCATTTTTATAGTTTTGTTCTACAATATTCATTATTCTTAATCGCCTGTTTAGAGATCAGAGCGAGTTACAGAATAAATGTGTTATTCACATCAACTTCATCGTTCATTTTCACAAAATGACTATTTTGTCCACTTTCAATTATTTAATTTATAACAGGACAGTTACTTGTTGTTTGTGGAGGGGTGCTGGGCCTAATGCTGTGCTGTGTTCTTGTAGCTCTTGTGGTTCTCTACAGGAAAAAGTTCACACACATCACAAGTAAGTGAGAAGAGGATGTTTAGACATGCACGGCCAATGTATAACAGTAATGTACTTAAATAAATGCTTTTATTGGTACCTCAGCATAAATATTTTACTTTCTGTTATTTAGCTTTGAAACCAGCTGCTCCTGCAATCCAAATTTCACATCCAGCACCTGATCAGGTATGTTATACTGAGCACTGAAGCAGAACTACTTCTCACATATGAAGAAAGGGAATATTTTTGGAATATGATTTTTCAGCTTGTTCATGGGAATGTTTTCACGAAATCAAATCTTTTGACTGGTCATTGCTAGAACCATCATGCCATTTCTCTCACACTCTTTCTAACAAGGAGGACATTTGCCATGTGTATGATGAGATGCTGGCTGTGAATACTTTAGCTGGTCCAGCTGTAGGAGATGATTCTTCAGCCACCTACAGCACCATTCAGCTCCCTGATCCAGCAGATAACGATTGCAGTCTATACTCTCTTGTAGCTCCTCATTGAAAACAGTTACAGCAGCTTATATATGTGATGTGCATAATACACAAAAAACCATTCTGTGCATTTCAAGAAAATAATCACTCTTTTGGGGACAAAATTTTTCTTTTTAGCGATTACTGTCAGACTGAAACTTATATATTCCTCACATATTTAAACAACTAACAAGACTTGACCTGACTTAATATTTGTTACAAGCACATTAAATGATAAAAAGATAAACCTGAACCTTCTGAAACATCCTGTGACAAATTGACAACTGGGCTTCAATGCAGCACTTCCGGTGTGAATGCAAGGCTTAGTTTAACCTGACTTGCAGCTCTTATGCAGACACATATTATCCAGAGTGAAAGCAGACTCAGTTTAACTAAGAAGCTGTATTCACTGACAACCCACTGGTACTAATGTAACATCTGTGAACATGTTCCATGATTGCACCCACAGGACGTGGCTGAACTGTGAGACGCACCACAGATAAATGGTAAATACACCTTACTGGAAATAGTGTTGGTGTTCACTGTGGGCTGCAATTTATGTCTAATACATAAAAGACTTTATAAATCACAAAAATCTAAGTATATTTCACTCTGTGTCTGATGTGGGTTTCACACAAAGTTACTAATAGTTCAAGAGATAAGTAGGAAGTGGAGTAAAATAGGCAAGTTCAGTACACATGATGCACTCTTGTTTTTACACATAGCCATGGTGTTATTTTTAAGATGTGAGGTTTTATTGTTGAGATGTGACTTAATGATTACGTTGAAACCATTTTAAGCAAAATAAGTAAAAATGTCAACTATGAACATAAGATAACTATGAATGTAAATAAACAATTAAAAATTGTATTCTCCTTCATAGAGACTAGCTGAAAATATTTGTTAAAGTGATTTATGTTGTGCTATTTGTCCAAATAAAGACTAAACACAGGCACCTGAGATAATGTTTTAAGTGGCAGTTGCAGTGGTGGTGGGACTGAGAGGTAAATGGGTTTGGGTTGTTATGAGTGCCAACCAAAAGTAACACTGTGCCTTTTTTTCCATGTCAGCACAGGGGCTCCATAGCCTGTGTGTAACCTGTTGAAAATCATTACACATCAAACTGCATAGACTCCGCAATGTAACTAAATTCAACACTTCATTTTGGTGATGCACTACTAATATATATATATATATATATATATATATATATATATATATATATATATATATATATGCTAATATTAATAACATTAACTTAGCACTGTTGCAGTACTGTCATTCTTTTAATCTTCGTCTTAATAAACTTTTGTTTAAAATATTACCTGAAAAAATTCTATATTGTTTTCTGCCTGCTGTTTGCCATTTTTATTTGCTAAATGTGTGGGCTGCATTATGTGTCTGTTTCAGAGGCTTTAGTGCCTTTCTGCCACAAATTTAGGCTACTCAATAAATAAGTACAATTTGCAGTAGTGCTACACAATGTTTACCCATTGTTTTAAACTGTTATGCTTGTCTTCCTGCATTTTTATTATCTAAAATTACTTCTGCATTTAAGATGTTATGCGGCCTCCACTTTACTCTTTTCCCTCTCTTCAGTAACTGTCATCTGATGACAAAAATGTGTGCTTAATGAAGTAATGTATGTTATTACTACCAATGTTGCATACAGTGAGGGAAAAAAGTATTTGATCCCCTGCTGATTTTGTACGTTTGCCCACTGACAAAGAAATGATCAGTCTATGTCACGGGACGTGACGCGACGTGAAGGAAGCAGGCAGGATGCAATCGCAGTTGAACGGTGACTTTTATTTACAGTGGTGAACGCAAACCAAAATACGATAAACAAAGACCCTGAACTAAGCTATGCTCACTTGGTTACGGCTAAGGCATAAACATAACCGGACACGGCGATTCCTGATAGTCGCCCTCTAGCTTTACATGGCACACATTCCTTCATACATCCGCACGTCGCTATGTCCGCACGTCAATGTGTAGATCTGATGAACCGCGCCGTTGGGAGCACGGCTCAAGGTATATATAGATATCCCAGTCCTTAGCGCCGCAACCGCTCACAGCTGCGGGCAATTCCCAAACACACGTGACCCAATGACCTATGACCCGACTGGTCGAAGACATGACGTCCCCACGGAAGAAGCAAGCGCATGCGCGTTGCTTCACGGGGGAATCGTGACAGTCATTTTAATGGTAGGTTTATTTGAACATGGAGAGACAGAATAGCAACAAGAAAATCCAGAAAAATGCACGTCAAAAATGTTATAAATTGATTTGCATCTTAATGAGGGAAATAAGTATTTGACCCCCTCTCAATCAGAAAGATTTCCCAGGCTCCCAGGTGTCTTTTATACAGGTAACAAGCTGAGTTTAGGAGCACATTCTTAAAGGGAGTGCTCCTAATCTCAGCTTGTTACCTGTATAAAAGACACCTGTCCACAGAAGCAATCAATCTATCAGATTACAAACTCTCCACCATGGCCAAGACCAAAGAGCTCTCCAAGGATGTCAGAGACAAGATTGTAGACCTACACAAGTCTGGAATGGGCTACAAGACCATTGCCAAGCAGCTTGGTCAGAAGGTGACAACAGTTGGTGCGATTATTCGCAAATGGAAGAAACACAAAAGAACTGTCAATCTCCCTCGGCCTGGGGCTCCATGCAAGATCTCACCTCGTGGAGTTTCAATGATCATGAGAACAGTGAAGAATCAGCCCAGAACTACACAGGAGTATCTTGTCAATGATCTCAAGGCAGCTGGGACCATAGTCACAAAGAAAACAATTGGTAACACACTATGCTGTGAAGGACTGATGTCCTCAGCGCCCGCAAGGTCCCCCTGCTCAAGAAAGCACATATGATTTTTGCCAAGCACAGAAGTTTGCCAATGAACATCTGAATGATTCAGAGGACAACTGGGTGAAAGTGTTGTGGTCATATGAGACCAAAATGGAGCTCTTTGGCATCAACTCAACTCGCCGTGTTTGGAGGAGGATGAATGCTGCCTATGACCCCAAGAACACCATCCCCACCGTCAAGCATGGAGGTGGAAACATTATGCTTTGGGGGTGTTTTTCTTCTAAGGGGACAGGACAACTTCACAGCATGAAAGGGACGATGAACAGGGCCATGTACCATCAAATCTTGGGTGAGAACCTCCTTCCCTCAGCCAGGGCATTGAAAATAAAAGTAAGGGCATTAAAAGTAATTACTAAGTCATTACCAAGTACTAAGTCATGTTTTGCAAAGGGGTCATAAAATTTCCCTCATTAAAATGCAAATCAATTTATAACATTTTTAACATGCGTTTTTTTTTTTGTTATTCTGTCTCTCACTGTTCAAATAAACCTACCATTAAAATTATAGACTGATCATTTCTTCGTTAGTGGGCAAATGTACAAAATCAGCTGGGGATCAAATACTTTTTTCCCCCACTGTACACCATTAAAGTTAAGATCCTTGAAATAGCTGTCTGGGGACTGTGTGACCCATTAAGAGTAATATGAAATGTTTACAGAACAGAGTAAAATCATATGACACTCATTTATACTAAGATAAGAAGTAACCATTATGCATAAGAAGGATTGGTGTAAATAATTTTACAAATTTAAGTTCACCGGCTTGTTTCATGAATGTAATACCTAGATTTCATAGAAAGATGGCAGTAAATTAAATTACTAGCACAGACAGAGATGTTTACTTTTGTTATTTTTGCAAACAAAATAAAAATAAATGTTTGTTTATTCACAAATTCTGTGCAGTATTTCTTATGTCATATAAATTCCAATGTTGATTGTATCTATATGTTTATGTTCAAGCGAGAAAAAAATTATAGACTTATTCCATATAATTACACCATACTGAAGACACCATATTGATTGTTGATTATAGTAAACAACAATTGAATTAATATAATTCATAATTTTCATTAAAATGTGCTCAATCAACAAAGAATAAAATGTGTTCTTTCAGAACTCTGATGTATCGAATGTTTCCTGTGTTTCCTTCCTGTCGTGGTTACATCACTGCTTCTTCCTCCTGCTTATTGTGAGGAACCAGAAATTATTGCTCAGACCTCTGCTGTGACTCCTACATCATGCAGCTCACCTCAAAGACAAGACACAACATTTTAGAAAAATACCAAAAATTTATAGTTATATATCTCACTGTGCTGAGTTTAGAGAGGCTGGTGATGTGCAGAAAATAATGCAGATATTTCTGAGGACTCTATCCTTTTTCCAAGGTAAATTATTTACATTTTACATAAACTTTGTTTGGGAACATCACTCTGTTGTGTTGGATAAATGCAGATTTTCAATACTATTTAACTGATTCTGTCTTTTCAAGAGTTAGTATTAATGACTCTTAAAATAGTTATTAAACACATATAAGACCTTTGTAAATTGAAAATTTTAAAACAAGTTTTTTTTCAATAAATACAGGAAGTATTTATGTCTATGGAAAGCATTAAATTTAATATAGGAAAGTTTTTGACACATCTTTGTGGTTGTTTAACAGTTACACTGAGCAAGCATTTACAGTGTTTCTCTGTGTGTTTTTAGTTCTGATATGTTTGACAATGAAGATCAAGGCTGAAAGTGTTTTTACTGGAACAGAAGGAGGCAGTGTGGATATCTCCTGTAAATACCCTGATGGATATCAATATACACCCATGTACTTCTGTCGTGATCCATGCTCTTATTCTGATGTACTAATTAAATCTGTGAAGGCTGATATGATCGTCTCTGAGGGAAGATACACTGCACTAAACACTCTGTCTACACGTAGCTTCTCTGTCACCATCAGACACCTCACATTAAAGGACTCTGGAGTTTATTACTGTGGAGTGGATGCATGGGGCAAAGACAAGTTAACTAAAGTAAAGCTTACTGTCAGTGAAGGTATACTTAACTATTTCTGAATGTCTGAACTCATATGTCTGCTATGTTGCCTGTACTTTTGTTAAAAACAAAGACATACTGTATATATTTTAAGTAGCAAGAGGTTGTTACTACTGTATCAAGAAAATATTAATACTAGCAAAATTATTATTATGTGGCATGTAACAGGTGAATAAATAAAGTGGTGTGTTTATAAGAGTATGACATAACACTGACTTAATATTCTGCTTGGGGTCTTAAAGTGAAAGTCAACTCATGAATGCGTAAATTTATCTGAACTATGCTACAGCTTCATATATCTTTATGATTTTAATTCTTATACATAACAGTGTCTACACATGCTCCAGTGTCCAGGCAGACTCAAAATACTGAAGTTACACAGCTACCCCATACTACAAATGTGATAACAACTCCTTCAGGTAGAGACCATGCAAGCACACTCGGTAAGCTCCAACTCCTTACTGAGCCTCTTTTAAACAATTATAGTAGCATCAACAGTCATATTAAATTAGAACAATCATAGTTGGATTGATAATTTTGTTTTCATTGTTTTCATTGTTGTTGTGAACATTTATTTCCTATTTTTTTAAAAAGAAGAAGAAGAAGAAGAGGAAATAGACATGAATTTCTTGTAAAGCATGTGCAATGTAGATATTTATTTATTTTTAGATCATTCTACCTCATATGAAGAAACATCATCCACAAATCAAGCTCAAAATTCTTTAAACCCACACGGTAAACAGTTCATTTTTATAATTCTGTTTTGCAGTATTCAATATTCTCAATTGCCAGTGTAGTGATCAAAATGGGTTCTTTGATTTGAAGAAATTCTAATTAAATTGATAATTAATTTTCACAGATTATAGCCATTTGAAACGATGGCTTAATACTCTTCTTTTCTGTTTCTTTCCTAACAGGACATCTGCTTCCTGTTTGTGGAGGGGTGCTGGGCCTAATTCTGTGCTGTGTTCTTGCAGCTCTTGTGATTGTCTACAGGAAAAGCTCCAACAAATACACTTCATGTAGGTGTGCAGATGTTCAGAAGAAATGTTTCTTTTTTCTTTTTCTTTTTTATACCATATTCTTAGTAGTTATTTCTGTATTCATATATTTTTCCTCAGGGAAATTAGCCTGCTGTTTACCGCCTGCTCCTGAAAACCAAATTCCAAATTCATCACCTGATCAGGTATGTTATAATGAGTAGTGAACTAGAACCACTACTCTCATAAGAGAAAAAGCAATATACCAGATGTAACTGTTGTAGAATTTTTCAGCTTGTTTCTGACAATTTTTTCACTGGGTTAAAACATAACACAAAAGTAGAGATGTACCGATACTGAATGTCTCAGCCGATACATTTATACCTTCTTTTAAATTAATAATAATTCATTCCACAATTCTAAAACAAATGCAAAAAAACCTTTATTCTCTACATTTCAACAAGTTGTTTCACAGTAACTGGTCTCGTAAACAGAAAACATATTACTCTAATTAACATTAACACATTAACTAAATTCTGAAGATTAAAGTAAGATTTCTTAACTTATTGAATGTTATTAATTCACATCATCATTGACTGAATAAAACAAAACCTCCCGTTAGGCTCACAATCACTCAACACAAATAAAAGTATTTCTACTTCATCATTGAACATCAAACCGGTAATATATAGGCCTAATATAAACCTTTTTTTGATGACATTAACTGGATATGAAACTTACTACTCTATAAAAATATTCTTCTGTGAAATATATACTACTTTTTTGTCACTCATCTTCATTTAAATCTTTCAACGGTGTACTGGCACTTTAATTCAGAGCAACAGTGTGGGAGCAGTGAGCGAGTAGCGCGGGGGAAAAGATTTGACTCGACGCCACTTCGCTGCTGCTCACTTCCGCTCACTTCGGGTGTAAAATGTATGCGGTGCAGAGCTTAGAGCTTACAAACTGCAGTTTTGTCATCATTCCACGCAAGAGACATCATATTTTTACACATAACATGAGTGTGAAAATAAATACATAAATAAAGCACTATTGAAGGTACATTTTATTTTATTTGTAAATGGTAAAGATGTAAACTTATGCAAAGAAAAATTGTTGGAATTTGAGTGTGCATCTACTGTACGTGTTCATATTTGCACATGCATTGAAACAGTGATGTCAGTGCAAATGACTCTTACCATATTCTTATACCCCATCTGTACTGCAACTAAGTGATTGTCATTTTCCCCACACTCCCAGGACATTTACTATGTGTATGATGAGATTACGGCTGTATATAGTTCAGCTGGTCCAGCTGTAGGAGATGATTCTTCAGCCACCTACAGCACCATTCAGCTCCCTGCTCCAGCAGATAACGATTGCAGTCTATACTCTCTTGTAGCTCCTCACTGAAAACAGTTACAAGCTCCTATATATGTGATGTGCATAGTACAAAAAGGTCAAAACCATTCTGTACATTTAAAGAAAATAAGCACTCTTTTGGGGACACAAGTTTTCTTTTTAGCTGACTACTGTCTTATTTACACTTCTGTATTCTTCACATATTTAAACAATTAGCAAGAGTTAACCTGAGGTATATTACAGGCACATTAAAAAAAACCCTACGCTTTCTAAAAACATCCTGTGAAAAACTGGCACTTGGACATCTCCATAGTGCTTCTGGTGTGTGACTGTGAGGCGTATTTTATCATCCTGACTTGCAGCTCTTATGGAAAAACACATGCGCATTTCCTGCATATGCAAATTTAATGCGCACTAAGCTAAAGCAAGAGACTGTCTTCACTGACCACCCACTGTTTCCTAACTTCTGACTAAATGTTCCATGTTTGCAAAATAGTGTTGGTGTTCACTATGGGCTACACTTAATGTAGGTGTGTAATACATCAAAAGGTTTAATAATATGAACAATCTCAGTATTTTATTCTCTGTGTCAGATGTGGGTTTAACACAAAGTTATCAACAGTTCAATAGAGAAGTAGAAAATGGAGTAAAATAGACTTTCATATGTACCCATTGAATGTGTTGTTTTTAAAATGTGACTGAAAGCCATGTTTGGCAAAACTACTACATTGATTATTAATAATAAGAAGAACCAAAAGAAGAAGGTAAAACTGTCAGCAATAAACAAAAAAAAATCTTATCTTAGTAAAATCTTGTCTACATCTTGTTTATGTAAATACACACACATCTATCTATCTATCTATCTATCTATCTATCTATCTATCTATCTATCTATCTATCTATCTATCTATCTATATACCTATCCATCTATACACACACACACACACACAGCTGAATCCTAATTTCTTCTGTTTTTGTGTATATCTCATTTTAATAGATTTAGATCTTCAAACGAAATACAACATAAACAAGGCAACTTGAGTACACACAATACAATTTTAATTAACTAATTATTTTTTATTTTACTGAAGCAAAAAATTTATCCAACAAATATCTCCCATGTGAAAAATGAATTGCCCCCTTAAACTTAAAATCTGGTTGTGCCAACTGCAACCAAATACTTGATAACTGGAGATCAGTCTTTCATTTACTTCTAGGACTACGATTTACTCCTATGGTTTGGATCATTGTCTTACTGCATAGTCCAGTTGTACTTGAGTTTCAACTTAGGGATTGAAGACAGGACAGTCCCCTTTAGGATTTTCTGGTAGAAAGCAGAATTCATGTTTCCCTCAATTATTGCAAGTTGCCAAGGTCTTGAAGCAGCAATATATCCCCACACCATCATACTTCCACCACCATGCTCTACCGTAGGAATGATGTTCTTTTTATGGAATTCTGTGTTTGGTTTACGCTAGCTGTAACGGGACCCTGTCTTCCAAACAGTTCCACATTTGACTCATTAATCCACAAAACATTTTCCCGATCAGCAAGGTGGGTTTTAACAAAATTCAGATGAGCCTTAAGGTTCTTCTGGGTTAGCAGTGGTTGTCGCCTCACCACTCTTCCATGGATGCCATTTTTGCCCAGTGTCTTTCTGATAGTTGAGTCATGATCAGTGACCTTTATTGATGCAAGAGAGGTCTTTTGTGACTTCCTGGATGAGTAGTTGCTGTGCTCTTGAAGGAATTTTGGAAGGTCGAACACTTCTGGGAAGGTTCACTACTGTGCTGAGTTTTTCCTTTTGGAGATAATGGCTCTCAGTGTGGTTCTTTGGAGTCCCAGAGCCTTTGAAATAGCTTTGTAACCCATGTATTTCAATCACCTTCTTCCTCTAGAGTTTCTTTCAATGTTGGTATAGCATGTTACTGGATAAGACCTTTTAACCAACTTCATGCTGTTGAAAAAGTTATATTTAAGTGTTGATTTGATTGAACAGGGTTTGCAGTAATCAGGCCTGGTTGCGTCTAGTCCAGCTGAACCCCACTATGAATGCAGTTTCATAAATTTGTGGAAATAGTAACTACAGGGGCAAATACATTTTCACACAGTCCAGTTGGTATTGGATAATTTTTTTTTGGCTTCAATAATTGAAAATCTGTATTTTGTGTCTACTCAGGTTGATGTTGTTTTATCTCAGTTTTTGTTTTCATTTCTGAATAGATTTAGTATGAAATATATACAAAAACAGAAGAAATCAGATATTTTTTTCACAGCACTGTAGATGGGAAGAGTGCCTGCAGAAACTGAATTCATACATGCCTGTGTGCTACATGTGCTATTAAAACAGTTTGCTCTATGTCAGATTCCACAATATCTCTGTCATACAGTTGTACAGTGCCCCCACCCCCTTTTTTGGATAAGAGCAGGGTATTTTTGTGAATTTTTATAAAACAAAAGATCAACAGGTTAAACAACAATTTTTCACATCCTTCTTTGCTCATATTTACCAAGGGTGCCAGTATTAATGCAGGGCACTGTACATACTCAAATCGTATTTAAATGCAGAAATTATTAAACTCTTTTTAATGATGGGTTTGCATGTTCATCTGGATATAATAGATTGTCTTTTATATAAACAGAAATAAAGTATTTTGTTTGGTATTCAGAATGCATCTTCATTATTTAAAAGTGTGTACACCCATTTGTTAAAGCACAATGTGCTTGTAATAAAGCAGTCTTTTGGATTTTGTCTATTTTATTGCACACTTCCTTGCAAAAACATTGCTCTGGCAACATCAGTACATCATGTCCATGGGTGAATATTTAGAGTCCTGAAACCAAGTCAGAAAAATTCTGCAGCTTGAGCACAGTGGATGTCACATACATGATCTACGTTAGTGGTTTTCTAAGCAGGGGCCGCGGCCCACTTGGAGGCCGCCAGGTGGCGCCCGAGGGGCCTCAACAATTTAGTGTGAAAAAGAAATAAGTACATGATATTTCTTTCCTACTCTCAGACAACCCCCCACACACAATCAATACCTAATGTAATGTAAAAATGTAAGATGTAATTATTAATAAAAAAAGGGGGGGGGGTTTCAGAAGCCTGTATTTTAATGTGTTTTAAAGACATCTTGCAAAAGGGGGGTCTTGGTCAAATGTTAATGCCATTTGGATGGCCTTGCCCTGGAAAAGTTTTGGGAACCCCTGATTTAGGTAACAAATAAGGCCGAAAAAGCAGCAACTTTCATGCTAGTACTAGCCACATTATTATATATAATGTCATTTTCTATGGATGCACATTATTATATTACCGCACACTACATTGCCACCCCAGTAAACTCATCGGATCTAACCCGGCCACCCCTGGCTACACCCTGCACCAATAGTTCAATATAAAACATATTTAATGTGTTTTATTGTTGACTTCTTCTCTTATACCAAGTGTATATCAACAAAGTGTGCCAACGTGATGAAATAACCAGTGAAGACAAGCACAACGAGGTAATGTGTATGAACTGTTCACTAAGTGCACACATGCCCTCACTCTGTAGTTTAATCCGTGAGTTACGCCATGTGTGCCGCTCGGGTCAGGGTGTCCACGCCGTTGCCCTTTTAAGGACGCTGTGGGAAGCAGGAGCATGACGTTTACAGGCGCGAGCCCGGAGTCGCTGCTCTCAGCGCCAGGCGGAGCGGCGAGAAACGACGCACGGTGAGTTCCACTGCTGACTTTCTCTCTTCAGCAGACTTGCTCGTGTGTACGAGTCTGTCCCGAGACAGCGCTACACGCTCGGACAACGACAGCACTAACCGGGGTTCGAGTGAACAGGAATAGCCCGAAAACTCAAAACTCAGGAGAACACGGTGTTACTGGGGCGCGCGGCCGCTACTGAGCTAATGTAGTTAGCAGCCGCCGCTAGTCCCGTGTTAACACACCAGTGCTTGGTTAGCACGCTAGCGCTAGTCGGGGTTAGCAGGCTAAAACTGACAGAGTGGCGCTTGTTCAAATATGGCGGTGGAGGATGAGATGCCGCTACACAGTCAGCTCCAACTTTCTGTGGACACATATCTTGTGTGTTGAAGTCTAAAGCGTTGAAGGGAACTCAAACTCGCGGTAGCTACTCACTCAGTGTGTGTGTGTGTGTGTGTGTGTGTGTGTGAGAGAGAGACAGATCTAGCCAAGTGAGCTAGCTAGCTAGTCTGCAGTCCTTATTGAGTTTAGGTGTTAGCCTGCCAGCTAACCTAGCAAAAACTTCAAGTTTTTTTTTGTCTACAGCTAATCAGTTTGTAGTGTTTAAAACTTTTCTTCTTTTTTATATCAATCGTTAGATCAGTTCTCTGAGACGGTCTTGTTAATTATCTAGTTAGCTTGGTTTTCGGTTATATAGACGGAGCATGCTCTGGTTTAGGCACAGTTACAGCAGGCGGTTAATCTTATGGTAGATATTTACATATGGCTGTTTCATGTTCTTCTGAACCGTCCCTGAACCGTCCCCGAACCGTCCCGTGAGTGATATGCACACACAAGTCTGACTCATATGCACTGAAGTTTTGTAATGAGGTAATGAGTTTCCCTAGTGCTAGCAGTGATGCTGTGATGGGCGTTTCTCTGTGTTTAATTCATCTATTATTATTATTATTATTATTATTGGCAGTCTTGGTGTTTCTTGAGATCTTGCGTTCTGTATTGTTTTGTTTGACCCATCTTATCCATGCACACATTGGACAAGTAATGAAAAGTTTTTCATTTGTATAGGGAAGTTGGAGAAGTCACAAGTAAAACCAAGATTTTTTTTAGGCCTCTAATATACAGCCAAACTGTTTAGTGTTATGAATGCGTGCAAAATTTGCAGAAGTAAAAGTAACTGATCTGTACAAATAAGACACGGGAATGGTTGGAATGCCCATTTGTGTGGTGTGTGTGTGTGTTTTTTTTTTTCTTTTTTTCTTTTTTTATTTCCCTCTTAGCTTTTCTGGACACGATTTACACAATTTACTTTTAGTTTTTCTTTTGACCTTCTTTAACTTAAGCACAAAACACATTTTTGTTTTAATAAAAAAAATTGTTTCAGAATAACAATTCATTACAATTGCGAAACAAATCTTCTGTGTGATCATTATAAAATTATTACTGAGCGTAAACAGCCTCTGACCTATAAGTACGAACACATTTTCAGTGTTAGTCATCCATTTAAATGAAAACATGGCAACATGTTTATTAATAACTTTGAGGAAGTTTCTTTTATATAGTTTTTGTTCGAGTTGAACAAAGAACTAAATGTGTTTTTAGGTCTCGCTTCATGTCACACACATCTAGTCATATATGCAAATCTAGTCATGCATGGTGACTGTCATGCTGTTAATTATGGTTTGGGTTTGGTTTCCTAACAGAGCTCAGCTCAAATCCTGGACTAAATTGCCACGCTATTGAAGATTCACCAGACAAACTCCTTATTGGTATTTATTTTGGGTTTAATCCAGGTGCGTCCAGCTGTGTCCTGTATCTTTTTTTTTTTCCGTCTCAACACAACATGCTGTATGTTCTGGGTGCTGTATGCTTGAAGATGTCTAATGCTGCTTGTGTATTTGTTGGACCGTATCTGCTTAGTAGTGTGTAAATACCAGGAAGGCTCTCAAGCTCTTAGCAACCTCTCACAGTGGCATTTCATAATGTTTACTGGTTACAAAGGCAGCCGAGCAGATGATCATGACAGCGGCCTCTCTGATTCACTACTACCCTTTCAACTGTTCATTACAGGTTTGTAACATGATGTAACCTGGTGTAATATAGACCTACTGTAGCTGATTTCATCGACCAGAGCAGTACAACACTCCTGTTCTATAGCATGTACAGTATTTAATAAAAGGTGTATGACTTATTTAGGATGGCAGGAGTTTTCAGAGTATGTTAGGCTTTGACTATCAAGTGGCCATCTATTAAAAGTTTCTTAGATTTGAAGCCATTTTTTGTGTGCTGCAGGTGGAAGTTTTTTTTTTTAACCATTTATGTTCTGTTTTTCTATCTGTAATGCATCTGATGAGTATTTTTGTTATATGAGGAAGTTTCATATCTTCAAACTAAGTCTTTCTTTCTTTCTTTAAATCTAAGCAAAAATATTTAGGAAATAAGTAATGAGTAGTTATGTTTACAAAACCTCGTTATCGATACTATAGCGTCATCCTGTTTGTTCCAGTTTATTACTTCAGTTGTTAGATGAGTCATCTGTGTGTTTTTTTTTTTATTTATTTATTTTTTATTTTTTTTTAAGCTTTATTATTTTTACAGTTACTTCACTTGCACTATTGACTGTTTGGCCTGTTAAATGGACGTTATTAACTAGCCTGTGCCACATGAAGATCTGGGAATCTGTATTCACAGATTTTCTCACCAGGAGTTAAATTGGCACTAAAAGTTCCAGGGTAAGATTTTGTTTTTTTAAATTTTTACATAAAATGCACTTAAAACTCATCATAATCAGTGTTTGAGGGTTAGGTTAACTCTGTTGCTACAGATGATGTGGTGTTTTGAGAACATAGTTCATCAATGATTAATGCAGTAGCTAAGTGTGGTAAAATCTTAAATGAAAATGCAGTTCATGTTCCTGTATGTTCAACGGTGCTGCCAGGATGTGCGAAGCAAATTGGACACTAATTAAAGGATAGGAAAAATAGTAATTAATTCACTTAAGTTATTTATTTGGCCACTTTATGCGGTAGGTTTAATGAAAATGTCAAATTTTCTCATTGTGTTGAGGTAATTAATACAATGCTTATTAAATTCATTATCATGAATCAAAAAAGTATTAGTGCGTGAAATGCTTTGTGAATTACTCTTGGTAGTAGCCTTAATAGGTCAATTTTTAAAAAGAGATTTCTCCCAAGTTGACCTGTCGGAAGCTTTTTCTACATGGCCTCTGGCTTTTTCTCTGTGAAGTATATTTCTTGTTAAACCTCTCAAGGGCATGTCAGAAATTACATCTATGTTTAAACTAGTGTGACCGATCAGCAAACATGAGCTGTATTCAAGACTTGCCTGGTTTCAGAGGTCAGAGACTCTGGTTCGGTTTGATTTGTATGTAGATGCAGTTCTGTTTTAAGCTCCATAGAGGTGAATATTTTTTATTTATTAAAAGAAAAAAGGTTTTAATTTGGTCGAGATCTTGGTATGTAAAATACCACAAATAAAATAAGTTTTGTTAATGCTTTTGTCTATCCCGTATGTCGGGCATTTATCTTGAATCAGGATTTATCAATGAAATAATCATATGCATTTAAACAATTACGGGTAATGTCCATGCCATGGTAGCCTTCTTGCTGACATGCTTGTAATATGTGAGACATTAGGTAGGGCTGCACAAGAATGTATTAAAATCACAATCTCAATTTGATTTTCAATGCAATTTGATTCTAGAAAAGCATCTATTCTCCACCACCTACATTTCTGTGCATCTGTATGTCTACAGAAAAAGGAGAGAGGTTGAATAATAATAAAAAAAATTATATAATTTTTTTTTAAACACCCACAAGAAACTTGTTTTTCACGCTGCAGAAGAACAAACATTTCCACAGATAATTATTTAACTGGTGCAGTTATTATAGCTAATTATTTAATTTCTTGATTCCTTTTAATTGCGAGGACACATGGCACCCTAATATAATGAAAGTTTTATTGTAATTGGCAGTTATTTTTGCTCAGTATTAAGTATAAATGTGACCATGAATCACTATTTCAAAATGCAGCTGAGCAAATGTCTGCTAGAAGAGTATAGCTACCTCTGTCTGCTACAGTAATTTGTTTAAAAAAAGTGTGTGTATATATATATATATATATATATATATATATATATATATATATACACACACACACACAGACATGTTGTTTAATACAATGTTAGTCAAAGAATTGAATCATTATCATTTCTTTGCCAAAAATCATTTTCCTCTTTCATGAAGAGTTGTGAAGTCCTAATACTAGGTGGCTTTTTCTTTTTGTGGAAACTTGGATCTGTGTAGCTAAGAGTGTAGGGACTACCAATGGAATTTTAGAACTGATTACTACAAGCCACTAGGACTTGGCTCTCCTTTGCCATGTTGCACAATATTGACAAAAATAGGATTGTGATTAAATAGCTGCATAAACAACAGGCCACATCAGAAAACAGATCAGTGAATTCACAACATGTCACCGTCGACTATTAGCTTGCTAAATTTGGATAATGTCAGCATTTCTGTTTAATGTTATCATCAAAATATTTCTTTAGAATACGCAGGTATTACAGGATGTAATTGTGCAGCCACAGATGAGCATGTGTGATTATAATGCTAAGGTTTACAGTTGTTTTCCCTTACTTAAGGTGTGAAAGAAAAAAGTGGGAGAAAAGAGTAAGTTCATCACCCTGCTGAGAGCTGATCACCTGGGCATCGTGTACATCAACACTGAAACTAACACTTGCATAAAACTAGAACCTGCATATTTTCTGGGGGGGCAGGGGTGGTGGGAAGCCAAATGATTAGCAAACAAAATTATTAGTTACAGACAAGGCAGCTATACTGTAAATTATACTATAGTATTCTTGTCTTCATTTTGGTTAAGATGGGAGTAAAGGCTGCTTCTGGTTTTTATGGCCGTGAATGCAGGTGAGATACAGTAATCTCTTGTTCTGATTCTTTTAGTCGATACAGGAATGTTTCTGTAGGTGGTGAGCTATTTCCTGTGGGTTTACGGTTATGATGTGAAGTATTAATATTACGCACATATTTTAAGCAAGATTTATGCAGCTTGTCTATTCAAGCTGTATAATCCTGATTTTATAAAAGTACTTAGTTTTAATACAGAATGTCATGTAATATCTGTTGGCTTCCTTTTAATTGGTTTTATACTAAAAAGTATGCCAATAAGAATAATGAATTTTATTTGTAGTTATTTTTGTTTAGGGTTTTGCCAGTACGGATATGACGATGATTCACTTATTGAAAACACAGATCAAGTCAGTTGTTTCTGTTGATCTTTCTTTTCCTTGTTACCTGTTTTAGCTGACATCCTGCATACATCCTGTGAACGGCTGAAAGAGTTGCAATGTGCAGTGTGTGTTTGGGCAGGACGTTTGAGGCTGCTGTATAGGGTGCGGTCAGTCGTCCCACTCAGGAAAACACCACAGTTTGAACAGGCGAAGATCACAGTGGTGGTCAGCATTATGGACACCACATTGGCGTTCTCAGTTTTTTGTTTACTGACATTTTGAAAGTGTGTGTGTGTGTGTGTGTGTATGTGTGTGTATATATATATATATATATATATATATATATATATATAATATTTTATTATAATTTTTTTTTTTTTTTTTTTTTTTTGGATATCAAAGCAGCCACAACACTCTTGACGGACTCACATTTTCACAATTATGATATTTTAGAACTTGGTCATTGGAATCTTTTGGAAGCACATAATTTGTGAGGAGGACTGTGATCAGTCACAGAGCTCACGATGTTTCATAAAAAGCTTTATTGGTCACACTTCTCTGAGCAGTAGTCTTTTTTTGTAGTGAGTGCAATGATTGTAATGCGGACTTGTTATTGCTTATCATGTATTAGACTCCTTTTATACATAATATAGTGTGATTGAATGAATAGTTACAATTAACCTAAGCAACTTAAATGGCTCTAACCTGAAAAGAAGTGAAAGCTTACAACATGAAGGTTTTATTTTTTTTTTTTTATTTTGTCTTTGAAGCCAAAAACATTTTCCATCTGCTTTCTCTAATCCTGTGTATGTGAGGGAGTAGCAGCATAACAAGTGCCATTTGCAACCACTTTAGCTTTTTGTCAGTAAAGCAAAGCGATAGCCCAATTTACTTGCTTTTTTTTTTTTTTACTCTTCTTGTTGGTGCCAGCTTTCAAACTCGCAGCTTATCTACATTTTTTTCTTTTTAATTAAACTTTTCTAATCCAACAACACACACAGAGAGGGGCAGTGGTACATACCTATTATTGTTGTGGTTGTGGCCGAACACTTATTTAGGGGTTTTGTTCAAGCCTACACTGTTTGCATACATTTCACTGTCTTTTTTGCTCTTTGGGGAGATGATCACTGCTGGGTCTTTTTTAATTTTTCCTTCATTTTTTTTTCATGACCTTTTTTTTTAAAAAAAAAAAAAAATTCTTTACAATGCTATTTCCCCTCTGATATTCATTTTGGTTTAATTTTGTATCTTGTATAGATTTGTAAATGGGGTGCATTTTGTTTTATGCAGATTCACATTAATACAAGTGCTTATTTGTTTGCTGGGAAAGAGGACAATGCTTGCTTCGGTGCCACTCTGCCATCTGCGGCTCCCATGCAGGGGTGGGCATTAGCAATGCTAATGAGGTATGTGTGGATGGATGGCACTGCTAGCCTGTACATAATGAGAAGAGCTGTACCTACAGAGCAGGCAGTTGCCTGGGGCCACAACAATATTGAGAGGGCCTCTGAGGGCTGATCATTTAAATAATCAGAAATTTTCATCTTAAAATAATGCGTAGTCAACATCTACAGCAGGTAATTATCACATTTGAGGACTCATTTATACCCCTGCACCACTCCTCCACATTTTAGTCATGCAAGCTCTAATTCCTGAAAATCAATCTTGAAAATGAACTTGAATATGACATCTGGCATCCAGAAGCTTAAGGGAACACGAGAGGCAGGAAATAAAAAACAGGATAGTTGTATGTGGTCGAGATAATGATGATGAATAATCAAAGATAAATGAACCCGCATCTAGTTGTCCAATTATTATGAGACAAATTACTGGTAATGGTTAGCTAGAGTTAGCATGTTAGAGTTAGCATGTTTTGGCACGCTTGCCAAGGTACGGTACTGCATCTCTTACTTCTGCGAATCAATACTTTAGCTAATACCAGGGGTGTAACTTAGGTCTGGGTATTTGGGGCGGTAGCCCCAAATAATATTTCTCCAATAATTTTCCATTTTTGAGTAGTTTGGCACTATGTAACTGAAATTCGGGGGGATGGCCTGTAATTTTAGATCTTTACCAAATGGAGTGTTGTATTTTTATGAATTTTAAATATACATTGTATAATTATCTGTAGGAGCCCCGCGATATTATATTTTCACAGGGGGGAAGGGGTATTGTTTTGAGACTGTGTTCAGCAATTGTAAGATAGAAAAACAAAGAAAAAGTCTATGTTCTTCCGGTTGTTTTAAATAATGAAACTTGAAACGCACGTCTACTGCGATTCTGCCATGGAAATTAAAGAGTCACAACCATATCTCTGGGTAACACGAAGACTAACATCAGGTGCCATGTTGAACTTCCAGTGACCAGTATGAGGGAGTGTGAGCATGATGACAACACACCTGCTCCCCATTCACACCTGGGACCTTGTAACACTAATAAGTTACATGACAACGGGAGGGAAATGGCTAATCGGCGCCCATTTTGGACATTTTCACTAGGGGTGTACTCACTTTGGGTTGCCAGTGGTTTAGACATTAATGGCTGTGTGTTGAGTTATTTTGAGGGACAGCAAACTTACACTGTTACACAAGCTGTACACTCACACTTTACATTGTAGCAAAGTGTCATTTCTTCAGTGTTGTCACTTTAAAAGATATAATTAAATATTTACAAAAATGTGAGGTGTGTACTCACTTGTGAAATAATGTAATATATGACATTTTGTATGTCTAAGGGTTTAGTGGGGTGGTAAATGTATGTGGTGCTGTCAAGTTGATTTTGAGAGAGAGAGGCGAGTTTGCTGTCCTTCTATGGCTTGTTCAGTGTGAAATGGATGGGGGGAGAGACCCAGGCTGGGAGAGGAAGCAAGTGAATGGCTTTAAATTTGTCAACGATCCTTTCTTGTTATGTCATGTTATTGCTAGGGAGTTTTCTAGTAAACACAAAATAAGACAGAACTTGTGTAGCATATTAAACAGAGTACTCTTGTATGTTACCACCATCTTTAATTTAATTTAAGAGCCAATGTAACCAAAGGAGACTGACTAAATTTTGCAGAATAAAATGATAATTTTGGAATAATGTGTGCTGAGCTTCTGGAGTGAGTGCAGAAGAGTCAGAGTAAAAGAATGAGCATCAATCTCTAGTCCTGTCTAAGCTAGAGGCTTGTTTTGACAACACTGTGAAGATGGAAACTCAATGAAAGAGAGACGGTGGAAGTAACTGAAATAGAAGTCTGAAACTTGCTGACTCGAGATCGAAACTATCAGAGCTTCCCTTTTTTTCCTCTTCCTCAAACACGTCTGCCCCCTTTCTGTAGCCCAGTCTGCATTTCACTGCACCCAAATCTGCTGTGCTTTCTAAGATTTATTCCATTTTTGTTTTGTAAAATCTGTATTGACAAAAATTATTGGTAGTCCCATCATGGAGAACATAACAAAATTGAATTCCCACGCAGCTAACCTGGCTTTAGTGCTGATGTGATTGTTCTCTCTGTTGGTAGGCTGTAGAGGTGTGTGCCAAGAGACCCCAGCATGCGTGAATATAAGCTTGTGGTCTTGGGCTCGGGAGGTGTGGGGAAATCTGCACTGGTAAGAGAAAATGCACATACTAAACTATAAATTGATGATGATTATGATGGGCTCCAAATGTGTCAAACCAGACATTAAAAACTGTACAGGTTTATTAACCACCAAAATTACACTGTTCTTAGATCAGGTCACTTCATTGGTGCATACAGTTAATCTTCACTGATTTCCAGTCTACAGCTGCAGCCATGCCATTGAATTGCTTAATAGTAATTAATACTGCTTCTCTTTTTTCTACACAGACAGTGCAGTTTGTTTCGGGGAATATTTGTGGAAAAATATGACCCCACAATAGAAGACTTCCGTTATAGGAAGGTAAGACTGTTTTGAAAATGTCCATATTTCCGTTGTATTTTTGTATCTAATTGATCAAATGCACAAATTTAGTGTTTGAGACAACATTAAATAATACTACTTTCTACCTCCAAGATTGGAACAATGTGATCTCAAGCAATAGTCTGTGTTCTTCAAATCCCCACATGTGTGAAATCAATATGTTACAATGCTAGAAAAAAATATTTGACTGCAAACTTTGCTAGGAGAGAAGGAGCACTAAAGTCATTTATAAGTGGATTGGTTCAAAAGCTGTATAGATCGGAATAATCATGATTCCTTTTGGTAATGCCATACAAGAGGGAACTTGTGGCAAGCGATCTGCAACTTCTGTCCCACATGGAGGTGTGCGTCAGGACTGAGATCCCACAGGACCTACCGAAATAGTAATGAGAGTGGGTAGACTTTAGTTTCATGCAGGTGGTAGGGGCTGTCAGACATGAAGCTTGAGAGAAAAGAAACTCCATGTTGATTACATGGGAGCATATTATACACACAAAGCCACCTTTACCACTTTTGGGGTGAATTGGGTTTTACTCCTTCATTTATTTTTCATTCATCGTCAGCTTTATCCTAGTCAGGGTCAGAGTGGGTTATCTATATATTTATTTTATATTTTGGGATATGGAATCAACGAAGTTCATTATAAAATAATATGGGCAGTTACAAACAAAAAAAATCACTGCAGTAGATGGTGGGATTGGTCAAACTTTCTGAGGGAGTGGGCACTATTGGTCAAGACTGTTTGAGAACAAGCCTCTAGATCAGATGAGTTGGATTAAAAAAAAAAAAAAGTGTCACCTCTAGTTCCACCTGATGAAAATGCATAAGCATACACTGACAACATGTTTAGGTCTTACAGATTATTTGATTTATCAACAAATAAAGGCTTAAGTAACTTGAACACTGGACCAGTGTCTCAGTAATCTTATATTAATTGTCTGACTTTGCCTGACCAATCGGAAATGTTTAGGGGTTGAATAATCTGTGCCCTGGTGTTCGCTTACATTTGCCTTCCCTTATTTTTGCATTCTTCATTATTCTGTTTCTCTCTTTCTAGCAAGTAGAAGTGGATGGGCAGCAATGCATGCTAGAAATCCTTGACACAGCAGGCACAGTAAGTGCTATATTGACTTTTACTCATTACAGGACAGTAAATCCTAAGACCAGTGTGATCACTCCACCCAGATTATAATATATGGGAGATTAAGAATTGTTTAAAACTTCTTACCAAATTCTCACAAGTAGTTAATTTTTCAAATAATTCAATTATGATGAGCCTGTTAAATGTACTGCTTAGGTATGTCACTGCTGTGGTTGAGGTTCTTTAAACACCGTTTCATTTGTATGTGTTATAGGAGCAGTTTACAGCGATGAGGGATCTGTACATGAAGAACGGACAGGGCTTCGCTCTGGTCTACTCCATCACAGCACAGTCCACTTTTAATGACCTTCAGGACCTGAGAGAACAGATCTTAAGAGTCAAAGATACAGAGGATGTGAGCATTACAGATGCATTGTTTTATTTTTTCACCATATCTGGGCCCAAGATTAAGGCTGGTCCTGTTTACTGTTTGTTTAAATATATATTTATTGGGGAATTTAAATCAGTAAAAAATATTTTGTCCTTTAATTTCAAGTAAGTTGTTGCTTCCCTTTAGCATGTCTGTATATTTTGGTTTGTCAAGATAACCACTCCAACAGCTTCATAATGTGAATAAATCTTACCAATGAGTTCAAAAACTCATTCATTAATGCAATTATGTCACTGTATGTCACTTTTAATTGAAGATAAAACGCAGTACTACGCAATTTAAATGCAATTTAAAATGTAAGATTCATTTAAGATATTTTTTTTATAAATGACCCCCCTGATGTAAACTTATGGTTTAATCCATGACTAATTCAGAAAATTGTTAAGCAGATCTCAAACAAGGTTATCATTTTCGGTGGAAAAAAAAACATTTTTGTTAACTGAAATAAAAAATGTGAGATCCCAAATAAGCGAAAACTAAACTGCAGCTACAACATTCACCTGCAATATGAATGAAAACTGAATGGAATTTCAGAGAATAAAACTTAGGTTTTTGTATTTTAAAGTTTGTTTGGTCTGAGTTTAGAATAGAAGTTGAACGGAGAGGATCCATTAATGTTGTCGAATCATAAATAGCCAGTACTTGTCTGAGGAACAGTATTGTATGTATTGGCTCTTCTTGGCACAGCAGCGATTTTTAGTAGCAGTGGAGCGCTAATGGTGAAATTAATAGGTAGGCAAAGATGGCCCAACTGGGGATTGATTGTTATTTTTAAAAGAGTGATTCAAATACACATTTCACGGAGGCTTTTACTGTGATCTTAAACATTAAATCGGATACTAAATCTAATGATTTTCAAATCTGTTTATGCACCATTAAAACTAACAAAACTGAAATTGAAACCAAAAACACAAAATGATATGTAGTAATTATTTATCTTTAAAACAATAATATCCTTAGACTGAAGTCAGTGGTTTGCTTACCTGTCTCTGTGACTAGGTGCCAATGATTCTGGTTGGGAATAAATGTGATCTGGAGGATGAGCGAGTTGTAGGGAAGGAGCAAGGCCAGAATCTTGCTCGCCAGTGGAATAACTGTGCCTTCCTAGAATCCTCCGCCAAATCAAAGATCAACGTCAATGAGGTTGGTTTGCTATACTTTTCTACTTATTCATGTCAGTAGATTCCTTTCATGTTTGATGGCAGTGTGCACTTGCCAATAAGCAGTAATGTCTGCCTGCTGCTTTGTAAAATTAAATTAACATTTCCGCCCAAATTATTATGGGCTGTGCGATTAAACCTATTCCTAATGAAAATCACTATTGTCATCACTGATGTGATGACCTCATTGTATATTTATTCATTGAATTTGCATATAGTCGAAGATCATTTGTCAGACTGATGAAACAATGTTGCATAGCTCTGTGTGTGTGTTTCAGAAAATAAAAGTAATATATGGAGTGTGCTGCTGAAAATTTAGAACTTTTACAGCTCTTAGTACCTTTTTTTTTTTTTTTTTTTTTTTTTTTTTGTGTGTGTGTGTGTTACAGATCTTCTACGACCTGGTCAGACAGATTAATAGAAAACGCGGTGGAAAGAAGAAAGACAAAAGAAGTCTAAGTGCACACTGCTCTAAAATGCACATACACACCCTACCCAGCAGCAGCTCTGAGCCAGGTAACCAGTGCTGATGTTTATCCCGTTATTATTTTGTCTGAGTGATGGTTAATACAGTCCTCTTGTAAAATGTTGGGGGGACTTTTTAGCAATTAGCCTTTTCAATTTGTATTCCAGCCACCAGCCATATTCAAGTGCACAGTGCCTTGATCATTTGACGGATTACGTAGGTGTAAGATCTGAAAACTTTTTACCAGGATGCTTTGGTTTTAGCGGAGATTACGTAGTAAAATATGGTAATTTTGTGTTTTAAGAAAGCAGCAGGCTTTGCAAGCATTGCCAGCATTGTTAGTGTGTTGTTGGGGAATTAATACATTTCAGAAGGATTTAATACAAAGAGGTTATCTGAACATATAGGTGCACAGCTACATTGCCTCCTACTGGTGGTAATAAGACAAGACCTTATCTGTCCTGCATTTTGAAGAGGTTTTTAGGTACTGACAAACTGGAAAGGAATAGCCCATTGGATCATATTACGAAATCAAATTAAATGTAGCAAAAGTGTGCATGACAATGTTTTTGAAAATTGTAATTATTATTATTAATTTTTGAATAATGGAAAATTTATCAGCAATAATTGTTTTCTGTATTTGTTTGTTTGTTTCCTAGAATGCTGAGATGAAGACCTGTTGCCCTACTGGCCAGCATTCCAGCCCCATTCAGTAGTTTTTGGAAACAACGTTGGCAAAGGCAGAACATGTTTAAGACTCACTCCTCAGCTTACAGAAATGAGCGAAGAGAAGTTTACCTTCTCACGTGTTCAACATTTTGCTTTTTCTTCCCAAATAAACGGAACTTTTCCTTTCTCCACCCCCACCCCAGATATGATACATGATAAAACAGAAGTGAATTGTCTTTCTTGATCTTTTACAAGTTTTTTGCAATTGCAATTTTTAAAGAAAGACTGTAGGAACCGGACTCTTGTGGATTCATTTGGGAGAAGTGGGTAACATGCTGTTCATTAATACATTTCAAAAACACGCACCACATTAAAAAATAATCATATTGATGTTTGCAAAAGTTTAATCCTGATCATATAGTAGACTTTTTAGTTTTTTGTTGTTTTTATCCCGTCTTCATGACCAAGCCTCCTCCTCCTTGCTAATATGCACTCCAGAAGTATGTCTGGGGCTATACCGCTTCTCCCTATTCAACCGGACCAGCTCCTCATCAAGTAACATGTTTTTGCCCCAAATTACTTTTTTATGGTGAAATCTTTTTCATATTTCCCATAATTTATGATAAATTCTGTTTTCTGCATAGAAAATTTTGGGAAATGGTTCTTTTTAATAAGAGATGGGCAGAAATAACAAATGGGTTTCTTTCTCATGCTGAAAAATATATTGTACTAAAACCAACTCTAATTACTTTGTGTCGTCTCTATCATGCTCAGTGGTAATTTTTCAGCTTTTATGAACGATTAAATTTTAGTACATTTTTCATTAAGTTTTTTGGTGTTTTAGATTTTGTTTAATCTCCCTCCCCTCACTTGGATCTCTGATCTTTTGTGCCTGTTTAGGAGAAGAATGAAAATCGGTCTATAACAGTGTTGACTTCTCCATCCATAACCAATAATGGTTCAGTAGCTCTGCATTGTCAAGAACCAAATAACCATATAGAAGAATGAATATTTTCACGTTTGATTTGACACTTTCCTTCATGATGATTTCTTCCATATTGTAATGGTGGTATGCTTAATTTTATTTTAAGTTTTTTTTTTTTGCCTTGTTCATAATCATTTCTGCTCTTTCATGTTGATTTAAATAAATGTATTTCATGTGTATACATTTTTAGGTTTGTAGACCCCATCATCAAATGTTCTGTTGTATGAATTACCATTAAAAAAAAAACAAACTAAAGACATTAACACAAATATACTAGGTTCATTGTCATAGCTTTATTTATTTATTTCCCTTATAAAACATTTCTCAGTAGTGCTTACATTTTGATTATGTAGTCTAGAGCAGCGGTCCACAACCTTTTTTGCGCCACGGACCGATTTAGTATCACAATATTTTCATGGACCGGCCTTTAAGGTGTGGCGGATAAATGCAACAAAATAAAATGAGAGGACCGGCATAAAAACTGGGGTAATTAAAAATATATATATAATAATGAACGTGAATCCAATGTGAAATCGCAACTTTATTAACAGCGTCCTGGTAGCATCCTCTCTTCCCCCCTAACGCTCTCTGGTCTCTATGGTAAGGTTTCAACGTATCACGTGACCGAGACAAGCGTCTTGACATGCGTCAAGAGTGAGTCGTAGAAGGATGTAACGGAGAGAATCCGGTCATTTTTCAGATCCAGATAGTCAATAAAACGGAAATAATGTAAGTTATTTATTATTTCTGTGCGGCCCGGTACCAAGTGACCCACGGAACGGTACCGGTCCGCGGACTGGGAGTTGGGGACCGCTGGTCTAGAGCCATGCGTTATCTTTGGGCTGGTTGTCAATGCATTTTTGTCCACTAGAGGGTAGCACTGACCTTCCTCATCCTGACAGGGTAAACGCACCCAATCTGATGATGGAAGATAATGCTGTGTGTGTTAGTGATTTTGCTTTAAGATTGTAATGTTTGAAGAACACACCATTTGATGAACAGCTCTTCTGTTAGCATTTTGAGCTTGCACTTTGTTATTGCCCTGTTTGTCATCTGGGCCATTAATCTCTCAATTCCAAGTATTTAATATTTTCCAAATTCTTTCATTCAAAGAGATTAAGTAAAAAAAAAAAGTCTCAGTTGGGAACTGAGAACCCCGTCGCAAGCACAGAGCTCCGAGTTTCACTTCCAGGACTCACTGCAGTGCTTTTGTAATCTTCATATATATTATTATGCCATCTGACCGTTCCAGTGAATCGTACATTGATGAATTAAGTGAGACTAGCAAAACTAGCTCAAACAATTGGTAATGAACTTGTTCTATGAGCTTGGACTATGATCTTCGTAGAAACAGGCCGACTTTTTCTTTTCTCAGGGTCACTGTCTGATTATAAAACTGATTATGTAACCAGTTCATCTTATATATTTGAGCTATACATGTTGAGATTTGTGCTCTGTAATTTAAGTGCTGAGAAGTTATTGAGAAAAACATCAACCCCGTTTGTGTTTTATTAATTACATTGATCCCGGCTCTGTGTATTCCCCTAGTCAGCTTAGTATAGTGCTTATCTGCTATCAGACTTGAGTGTCCTGCACTCCATCTTGTCAGTCTAACCTGGACAAAATAACATCCACACATCTATCCATTTTCTGTACTGCTGTGTGGAGCCTGGAGCTATGAATGCACAGGCCTCATTTCGTGTGATGGTGAATCACTCAACGAAACAGTGTTCCTCTAAAATGTCACTTACACTAAATGTGGACGTTTGTAAGGTTGAGGAAGCTCTGGGGCACTTGACTTTGTGGAATCCCTGGCCAGTGTATAATAACAGCATTTTAAAGTCTGTAATTCAAGAGTGGTGTCTGGAAAACAGTTTAGCAATTATCTCAAAACAGGCATGGTAAACAGCTCAGCATCCCACACCCTGAACACGACATAAACAGACTACACAGTTTACATTGTAGCCCATCTTTAACGTTTCTTCTTCTTTTTTTTTTTTACGGAGTGGCAATGGCCTCATTGAAGACTGGATTGCAACCACTGATGCTGCCTGTCAGTGTAGTTGAAGTAAACTTTGTGTGATTTTGTAAAGAATTCGTTTTTTCTCAAATTTGCACACCATAACCCCTGGGAAAAATTTATGGAATCACCACACTTCGAGGATGTTTACCTGGCTTTTTACTTCATAGCAAATAAACAAATCACAGATATGACAAAAAAACATTTTATTTAATAGTTCAACACTCTTTGTGAAAAATACCTCCAAACAAGTTAAATAGCATACTTTTTCAGATCAAGTAGAGGAAAATTTGCATTTCTGAAATAAGTACCAGCACAAGCCTAAAAATGCAAATTAGTCTGTAGTTAAAAGAGTGCGGCTTACAGACCTTAACTTTGGACTTTTGACAGGAAACATGGTCTCAGCAGGAGAGTTGTCATTTGAAACAATGGAAGAATTAAAAAACTCCTTCAAGAATGAAATCCAACACAGATTTCTGGCTGTTCCCAGTCAGCTGTGTGCTAAATTTGGTGCAAGTATATACAAAATGGAAAGGTTATAAAAGGAATACATACGGATCAACCAAGAAAGACGTCAAAGCATCAGGATAGAAAATGCAAAGCATTATTCCTTGAAAATAGAAAATTCACAACAAAACAAATGAATGGGTGGAAACAGGAGTCACTGTTTGTAACAGAACTGTAAGAAATGAATTAAATGGGATTTACATATAGAAAAGCCAAAGGAATCCAGCACTAACTCCTAAACAGGAGAGAAAAGAAGGTTAGAATAGGCTAAAGAGTAGCAATCATGATTAGATGAAAGTGGTATTTGTGTGTTGAATGGCAAATCTGCATTGGCTTAGGAGATGATACTGGAACTTTTGTCTGCTGTCACTTTACATTTACATTATGATATTTATCTAATTTTTACATCTGAGCAGTTGAGGTTTAAGGGACTTGCTCAAAAGGCAGTGATGGGTTTTGAACTCTTGACATTCGATCAGGAACTTAACCACTTAGCTACCATTTCCCTATTTTGATGAAACATATAAAGAGAATTGAACAACCAAATCTCCACACTCATTTATGATATGTCAGGCACAGATTCCACTGGAATTTCTCATTCCACTGAAAATAGTTTTGGTGGGGATGTGAAATAATTTTTCAAGATGATAATGTATCTGGTCCAAGATCAAAGAGAGTTAAAGCTTTTCTTCAGGAAAGGCATATAAACTCAGTGACATGGCCGGCACGCAAATCTCAATCCGATTTATAGAAATTTATAGTGGAAATAAAAATTGGTCCATGACAAGGCAAAAATGATCTGTCAAACCCAATCAAAAAAAGTTTGATGGAGAATATTGTTTTCATTGAGTGAAGAATTCAGGCCTGAGGAAGAGCACAATACTAATTGTGTTCTTTTTTGTTGATGTTTCCATTTTAAAATTACATTAATTAAAACAATTGAATATAACTTGTTTGAGGTATGTTTCATGAAGCCAGAGTGTTCAGCTATTAAAAAAAACACTTTTGTGTCTTATCTGTGAATTGTTTATTTTCTGTGAAGTAAAACAGCTGGATGAGTATCCTCGAAGTGTGGTTATTCCATATTTTTTGCCAGAGGTTGTATAACCATGGATGTAAGTCAAATGACAATCAAATGTATTTTATATAAATGATATAAAATATATTTTTAGGATAAACTAAATAAAAAAGACCTTCCATCTGATATGAGTATCCTAACCCCAAAAAATATAGCCTGGCTTTTTAGCTACAGATCAAGGTTAGCCTTGTCACACACCCTGTAAGTGTGTGTGTTTTCACAAGATGCGTGCGAGGGATCTGCCAACAGCTGTGGAGGTTGAGTAGGTGAACAGAAAAGAACATAACAATATGATGTTCTGGCAGTGGGGGGGAGTGTAAATGATTTCATGTACAGCTGTAAAGGTATGAAGTATCACCTCTAATGTGTTCACATGCAGAGAATAGAATCAGGACAGATTTCTGCCCAAAGGTAATTGAATTCTATACGACCTCTCTAAAACCCACACCTGAATATCCTGCGGGCTGGTTTTGCTTTTGAGGTGTATGCGCATGTAAGTGTGCGTGAGTTTGCACCCTGTTATTAGAGTCTTACAGTAATAGTCACTGCATTGATCATCGTGTATGACTGATGCTGCTGTGTGTCTGCATCTGGAGCTGGAATCTACATCTGTGTCTCTCTCACCGTACATGATTCAGAGATCTGAAGCTATTAAGGAGTGGATATAGATATAGATATATATATATACAGTGGTGTGAAAAAGTGTTTGCCCCCTTCCTCATTTCCTGTTCCTTTGCATGTTTGTCACAC